>NTHP01000085.1:1135481-1161856 GCA_003416845.1 Oplegnathus fasciatus | reverse complement strand
CCATCTCGTCCCATGATTTATTACTTCTTTCTTCTGATTTTAATTCTCCCTCTCTGTGTTACGATTGTATGCTTTGTGGTAGGGCCTATTTCTATTTTCTCCCGTTGGACAGATTAAAAAGACACACCACCGCAAATCGGCCAAAGACAACACACACACACACAGCCGATTCCACACACATGAGCGCACATGCACGTCCGCAGCTGGTCTGATTGCGCTGGAAGTGTTGTGTTTATTCCCCTCAAAGTTAACTTCATCAAAACAAGGAACAAAGAGACAGAGCCAATCAATGAAATTCATTAATGAAAACTGAAATGCATTTTATTCTTTTCTAATTACACGCATTGTAGCTCATAATTGAGCGGGGTGTATCAGACTTGAGATTACTTCACACTTGTGTGTGTGTGTGTGTGGCTCTCTCTGTGTGTAAGTGTGTGTATGCATCATTGTACTGTAAGTGTGTGTGTGTGTGTGTCTGTGTGCAAGCAAAAGTCAGAGAAAGACAGGCATACAAAGAGAAAGATGGAGCTGAATGTAGAGAAAAAAAGTGATATCAAGAGAGGACAGAGGGAGAGGGTAAAATGAGAGACAGACAGAGAGAAATATGAAGCAATGGATTGTATCAAATCTATTTTCCTCTGGTATTATACTGCCCCCTTCTGTTCATGCACAGAACAACATTTGCTGTCAGTCAGCTGTGCCAGTGTGTGTGATGAGACCTTCTGTCCCACATCTTTTCAACAAACTGCATTCACACAAACTAAAAAAGGCACACTGCATAAAGACGACATGTATAACTTTGATTTGAGTTCATAGTTTGACAGTATAAACTAGATTTGGTTGAGTTTATTGACTTCCCAAGGGAAAGATCTTGGCAGAGAGCTCAACAGCGAAGACAGAGTCATCGCTGAGGAAAAATGTGTGAAGCCAAAGCAAAATTGATTAGATTTTATTTTTCTCTATACTCATTCTCTTTTTATCTGTCTAAAAATGTGGTGTTTTGTCATGAATTCATGTCAGCACAACAACCCTGCTGTTACGTTTCATTGCTAAATTGTGATTGTTGTTCTTGAGATTAAAGTGGACCGTTATAAAGAGAGCATGTACTTACAGGTGTCGTAGCGTTTTAATGTGTTGTGACAACTGCAAGGCACTGTCATCAACATCGTGCATACGGAGAGTACAGACACCTCGTATTCTTTTAGACATTGTTCACCCCCAATCAAACGAACGATGATTAAAGAAAGGTAGATGCTGTGTGCGTGTGTGTCCGTGTGTGTGTGTGTGCACTTTTGCCATCTGGCCCTAACTGCCCCACAATAACAAATGTTCCAGCTTTCTGATTGGGCAATTAAAAGCAGCAGGGGCACTGTGTTGACGGGTGAGAGTGTGACATCCATCATCTGAAACAATCGGCCCCTACCAAGTAGAGGTGGGTATGTATGTGTGTGTGTATGTTTGTGTGTGTGCGCGCATGCTATAGGCTTCTCAAACTACCCCAAGCCCCCTGTGTCTCTATAATAACTCCATGAAATCAAACACACAACTCTTTATTCCCAGGTGATGCACGGTAGCCAGTGGCATCAAAAAAGAGAAAAAAAAAAAAAATCAATAATGACCATGTGACCAAACCAGGAAATGCTTGGACCAAGGGCCTGGTAGGGTATAAAACACATGGAGAAACCTCATGGAAACACATGAAGTCAATAAGTGGAGTCATGTGAACATGAGGTACACTGTTTTCAAATGTGATAACATTTGGTTGCCAAATAGGAAGATGCTTTCTTGCCAAATGGTCATCAATTACAACTTGAACTGTACTGCAATTACTTGATTTGATGAGCTAAAATCCAAACAAATCAGAGAAACCTGCTTAAAGAAAACGTTCATATTTCTGTTCTAATCATTATTACAATGGATTGAATTACCTTGTAAAATGCACTTCACCGTATCTATCCCCTGAAAGTAAAGCAAGTAATTTGCCACATAACCACTAACATTTATAACTGGCTACAGATTGATAGCTTATTACTGGTATGAATTATATGATGAATGTGCATGAAGTGCACATAAATGTGTAGCTTACTTCTCAAAGCAAATGTGCAGCTCTCTTCTTTGTCTCACTTTAGAATTAGACTCTCAATATTCATTTGTTTATCACTGTATATGAGAGTTTTGAACTTTAAATTAGTCACTGAAATGTAAAATCAAAAGTGTGGCAGAATCACAGTTAGAAGTTTCAGATAAACTTGGCTGGAAGTTGAGGCAGAAACACTGTGAAGCAGATTTTTATTTTGATTAGGTGGCAATGATGTTTACTTGTTCAATCAAACATTGTAAAAGCACCCTCCCTCCATCCCTGTATATTGAAGCAGAATCTGTCAATAATTAAATCTGGTTCCCATCAATTGTGCTTGAGCTACCATCATGTGTCACACCGGATCCCATGGGGAATGAGTGACAATCATTACTCAGCAACCTGACAGAAAGGAGTTGAATGATGTACAACCAGTGACTGACAATCTGTAGCCGCAAATACCAAGCCGGCTCACTAGCATTAGTTGAAATTTGCTTGCCTGTCAAGTTGAAAAGTAGCCAACTCTGAATATGGGTTTAAACTTTGTGTTTCACTGCCCTTGCTGTGTAAAAGTTTCAGGTCTGTTTAACTTCTGACCACACCGAGCATCATTGATGAATGTGGTCAGGAGTGTGCTCTGTTGCACCTGTAACCATACCCAACAGCAACGTCACAGTGTCCTGGAGTACACTTGTGCATCACTGCAGCAAGATGAGGAGTTAAACCACTGGAAGTCAACAAAAACAACATTTTCAGGGGGTGAGATACTTTTGAAGTCCAACCACTTGCCACCCATTAAATGCTGCTCAACTTTCTCTTTTTCTGGGCAGGTAACAATATTTCAACTTTCAAAAGGATGTATTTTTCTTTTGGATTTTGTGTTTCTGTGTGCTTACTGGTGAGTTTATGCACTGAATAAATAAACCAAAAACTGAACCTGAGATGGGGAATAAATTGAGTGATCAAAAGAAAAAAAATTTTTATAAATATGTTTTCGGAAAAGCAATACCATAAATCAGTAGCTGTATGCAATACCTACCTAGAGGCTATCATTATTTAAGTGTAAATCTTACAAATAGGTAATTATATAAATCTGTTAGTTTGAAGATTTACTAAACCTTCCAAAGGTCGAGTGATATAGAATCACAAATTAAGTCCACTTCCCGCCAACTGTGATCGAAAAACAAACCATCACAGAGTTGATGTGTACTTATTATAGAAATTGCGTGAAGGAAAGTGCTTATAGTCATACAAGCCAATATTACTAATTTGACAAGTTTTATGTGTCTCTTTTGGTATGCAAAAGATGTACTATATTTAAAAATGAAAAAACACTCATATTTCTGGTTCAGCACATATCCAAGCAGGACTTATACTTTCTGCAATGCAGAAATGAAGCTCAGTATCAAAGTGGAGCCTTAGTCTTAGCTGTTGATTGTCTAACAGCATAATTAATACAGCAACTAATCCAACATGCCATCTAGCCAACCCAGAAATGTCCAATCACATTTACTGTTTCAGCTGCGGTTTGAAGCCACTCAAAGCCTGAGTCCACAGCTGAGGAGCTTTGAGACCACTGAGTGAGGCACTAATCATGACACCATTAACTAAGAAAACATTGGGAATTAGTCAGATGAGGAAAAGTTGTGCTTTTCCACAGAGCTTTTGTTTAGTTAATTCCCTGTTGACAGCCAAGTGCTCTACTTGCCTGCAGAAAACTTCCTTGAGAGGGAAAGATTACTTTTTATCCCTAATTAAGGCAGCTTATTTGCATAGCTCACCAAGTCATAATATATGCTAATGTGCATTTACATTGGAGAGTGCTGCGTAGGCAGTTAATGTGGCCTAAATATGTCCATAAATATTATTTTTTTGTGTTATTTTAAGCCTTATCATGCATCTTTTAAATATATTTTATGTTTACTATTTCTTCATGATGTTCTCTCTTAGGTCTTGCTCAATTACACTGAAGTATAGATTACTTACAGTCACATGACATCTGCAATCAGAACCTAACTAAAACATAATAATGGATGTTTAAGCTCTATGGTGGATGTGGTTTGGGCAAAATATGTTGAGTGTTTGGGATGAGGACAAGATTGTCAAGCCAATATGATCCGTGTGCGTGTGTTTGTGTGTGTTTACTGTGCCAGCAGACCATCCTGCAAACCAATTAACCACTGAAGAGGAAAGTTCCAAATGATACCATGAAACAAGAGGAAGAATATAACAACTGTGTTTTCAGTGCATCTTTCATGGACTGTCAGAGGAAAGTCCAAAGGCTTAATGAATGCAGCAATAAAGAGGTGTAAGACCTGCTCATCAGTAGGAGGACTACTGTGTGGTTTTTGGAAAAGACACTCAACCCAGCACATTATTGTTAATATCATACACAGTTAAGGTGAATTAATACTAATGGGTTTCCAATAAACCTCTAAGTAGAGGTCTTCCTTCTACTAGTCAGACCGAATCTGAATAGACCCGAAGATAATTAGACCTAATTCAAAATGCCATCAACCTGTAGACCAAATAAAGAGAGAAGACCAATATTGGCAATAAATCACCTTTTAATCTCTCTTGCTTAATATTAAATGTATGAAAAACATATGTCATGTGCCATGTAAGCCTTCCAAATTTCAAAAACTCTGGTCCTTCACAGTTCTTCTCACACGAACATAAGATTCTACATGGGGTACACAGGTGGCGCAGGGGTAAAGTTCCCTCGATCGCCACCTCAGAGACCTGTGGTTTAGTTCCCAGTATCAGTACTTTCGACAAACACATCACATAGTTAACACATGGCTGTCTACACCCTTCCAGAGCCAACAGCTGAATTTGCAGTTGATAGGGATTGCAATGCATAGTGTACTGGGCAACCAAATTGGTAGAAAACGGTGGAAAATACATAGAAATAGATATAATTTTAAAAGAAAGGGGGGGTGCACCAAATCGCAGGTTGTTGATACTAATTGACTCATCCTATTCATTTGTATGGCTCCATTCTGGCTGAAGAGAAGTGGATGCAAGGTCTATGATCTTTCCTATCTCTCTGGTCATTTGCAAGCCTCACTTATCTTTCCCTGACTGATTTCATTTGGCTTTGAGTGGTTTTGAGAGGAGAATAAGACCAGATGAGGCCAACTTAAAAACCAGGTATCTCAGAATTTCCTGTCCTTCTTATGGATATTAAGTGTAGTGATCTAAAACAAGCGAGGCCCTCCTCAGCCATTGCAAATGGTAAAAAGCTGGGGCCGACATTTCTTTTTTTACACAAAGAAAGAGAAAAGGAGAGACGGAGACAGGGAGAGCAGCAAATGCAGTATATGAAAACAATAAGCACTTTCCTTTGGTAGGTAGTGTTAGAGCAGTTTTCTGGTAATTGGGTTTGCCTAAAAGATGGGGAGACTGAAGAATGCAGCGAAGATGATGGAGAGAGAAGAACAGGCCTTCATTTTACAGAAGATGGGGACAGCAGCACAAGAACAACAGCCTACCGTTTTCTCCTCAAGTGCTCTCTCGTTTGATTACCCCTTCTGTCCTCCTCCACTTCTCTTCTTGCCTACAAGCAATGATTTGTGTGCCTTCCAGGAAGTCTGAGCCACAGAGGGCAATGTGCATGCATCTGTGTATGCGCATGTCCATATCTACAACCGAGAGCATATGCGTGCACTCATACCTGTGCATGCCTACACAGAAGCATGACCATGTGTCCGTAAACTTTTCTGTTTTCACCCACGTGGCCGAGTTGGAGACCGTATTCCATCTTCAAAACACACGGCAGCACCATCGAATGAGTCACCCCTTTCATCTGCTTCCCCTGCTCTCGGTTACTCCAGCTTCCACGCCTTGCCTAATGGATTTTCAAATGCAGGTACACGATTTCTTTCAAGACTTGACAGGCATTTTCCTTTGTGTTTAGAGATGGGGATCAGGCACTGAGTGGTTCGCTGGTGATGGTGTTGTTGAAAGATTCTGCATACAGAGTAGAAACATTTTCCCTGAACTTGTTTGAAAAGGCCAAATGTGAGACTTCATGCACATTTTCACATCTGGCCAAACAAAGGTAATAAAAGCAACTCTGAAATACTTCTCTCTTTCTCTTATGTGCAGTTTTTGTTTTTGTTGGTTTTTGGGTGCAGTCTTATATCGAACAGAAAAACAAACAGAAGAGGATATAAAAGGTGTGTCAGACCGCACTGGAAGAAGACTGTTCTGAGGGGTCACCTCAAAATTTATTTTCTCAAAATGTAAATTTAAAAAGAACCTGGAAAAGCACAAAACACATTACTAATGGGTAAAAGTTGTTTCCCAACGTGGGTTGTTCTAAACATTTCAAAATATTGCAGCTCCTATCCAGCTTTTAAGCAAGATCTGCTGTGATTTTAGTGAAATTAAAGATTTAAAGCTGACCTCTCACAATCAAAAATCACCTACTATTCTTGAAATGACTCAAAGAAACCATATCTGTGATCATTTTGCTGATTTTTTCCTTCCAGAATGACAACCAAAAACAAATTTTTGCATTACTATGCAGTCAACTCAGTAGTAGACAGTGGACAGTCAATGACAGCAGTAGACAGACATGCATTGACTGTAAATGTATAGTATGAAGCTATTATGGTCAGCATCAGATAAGCTGTGACAAGCTGACTTGCGGTGCCAAACTCATGTTATAACCTGGATGTAATTGACTGTGATTTCCAACTGCCCTCTCTGAGCCAGAACGGCAATGTCTTCTAATTAACTAGAGAGCACTGACAGCCTGGTGCCACCTCCATTTGGTCCCCACTTGAAACGAGTGCCATGTCCTGAGGGTTCCTGTCAGACCTAGTGCTCTGTGAACAGTATGACATGTCCCTTCATGTCTCCATTCATCTCTCTCTCTCTCTCTCTCTCTCTCTCTCTCTCTCTCTCTCTCTGACAAGTATTTTCTTCTAATCATGCTCAGGAAGAAAGCGAGAGTGTGTTTGGCTGCAAGGGAGAAACAGACTGCGTCTACTGTACGTGTGTGTGTGTGCGATGAGAAAGACAGAGAAAGCAAGAGAGTGTGAGAGAGAGAGAGACCAAGTGAGCAAATGAGAGAGATGGAAAAAGGGGAGAGAGAGAGAGATGTTCATAAGTCTGTCGTCTTATCTGTCTCTCTGTACACTGTGCTTCATTATCTGCCTGGCCTGAAGAGTGATGTCTTCCTAAACCAGCACCAGAGCCTGCGGGCTGCCACCACCGCCCTTACACTTCTTGCAGCACACACATCAGCTACATCATTTATTACACACACACACACACACTCAAACACACACACTGAGACAATTAAAACCTTCAGAGCTTCTGAATGCACACAGAGAAAAAAGAAAAAAAAACAATATTACAATATACATGCACAATATACATTTGGTGAACACATACAGACTACAAAAGGACTAAAGGAAGGGAGCTGTCGCCCTGATGCAAAGCTTGTGAGGGAGCTAGAAAAAAGAAATATGAAGAAAATGAACAATATGTATAGTGGGGCAGCCATCTAACAGATAGGAGCCTGTCACTAATGAAATAACTAGATTGGCAAAACCCCATTAATTGTGCCGAGGGCGATGGGGTTTAATTGAGAACAAGGCCCAGGTCACTCTGAGAAAGGCTGTTCAACATTTTTATGAAGCTGGAAGGGGAAAGAGATTACAGTGAGATAGACAGTGGTGTTTTGGCTCATTTAAAGGGCAAGTCCAACCTCATACAGCTTACGTAGTTCTGCTGTTGGATGAATACCTTTAGAGCTGTCAAAGCCTTTTAAATTCCTAATGTTTGCCAGTTTAATGAATTCCACTTTGAGAACAGAAGTGACCCAGTGGCAATGATTAGCTGCATGCTGGCAACACTGTGTTGCACCTTGTTAGATCTACTTGTAGGGAGAAGTGGAATAAATTTCAAAAATTTGGGCTCAATCCGAAGCTGATCTGTGGAAAACCTAGCTGGTCCCAATATGCCTGGGGAATATTAGACCTGATCCTAAGTGTGGTCAAACAGACCTAAAGGGAACACCAACACTGGCAGCAGCATGATGCACCACCAATTAATAAGCAGCCACAGTCAGAAAGTAGCAATACATGTCATTTTACCCCAAGAACATATTGTTCTCCTGCACTACGACGCACCACATGAATATAATTTGGACCTGTCTCAGGTCCCAGCTGGAACTCGGACACACCCCTTAAGTCACTCAGACAGACAGACAGAGAGACAGACAGGGCTGATTTTTCCATTGGCGTTGTATGCTTCTTTAATGAATACAAAGGGCTTTTGGGCTCATTATAATTAATTCATTGATTTAGGTGACATACACAAAGGCTGATATACGATTTTTTCAAGCTTTGTGTGGTTAAAAGGGTAAAAGTACAATATACTGTAGAGCAAATATGGATATATAATGTTGGACTGGGTTGCCAGAAACCTAACATATGAATTCTTAAACTGAGTTATCATCTGTTAGCGAATATACTCTGTCTGAAATGTCAGTCTCTTCTTATCTTGTCACCTCTCCTTTTGCTACTTTTTAATAAAAACACAAAAACCTTTAAGCCAGTGCACCACTTTTAAGTTTAGACGTGTTTGAATTCAACTCTGTAAAATGGTTTTTAGAAAACCTCCCATAAACCTTGCACACCCTATAATTCTCACCACTTTTGTGACACAGAGTAAACTGACGTTGGAACTTAAATTTAGCGGAAAGACTTTTGTCCTTTTCTGACAACTGACTCTTGAAGTCCCCTCAATTACCCTTCACTAAACCTGGATTTACAGAAAGACATTTGTCACAAAACTGCAAAAACATCCCTCTAGAGCAGAAGTATTTAGTGTGTTTTGCTAAATCTCTGTGCCACACCGCAGGATCCATCTAGTAGTTTGAGGTGCATCACAATCAGCCTAATTGGACAGGTGTTTGCAAGCCATTATGATACTAAACCGTTGTGTCAGTAGAAGAGCCCCAAAACAGCACGATACCCCCAAAACCTGCTGAAGGATTAGCTCCGTGGTGAAGATGGGAGGGGAGGCTTTTACGTGTCAGGGTTGAGAGAAATTAAGATGGGGGAGAGAGAAACACAGAGAGAAAGAGAGGGAGGGAGATTAAAGAAGAGCAGCACTCTCAGTGTGTGGTAAGCCACAGTCATCTCTTGTCAGCCACCCCTGGTGGGAGTATGTACCCCACACAGAGAAACAGAGACAGACATTAACACTCCACTCAACCTCAAACGACTCTCATTTACCCAAAGAAAAAAATACACAGAAAACAGCAGTAAACTGACACGTGCTCCTTTTTACAAGTGTATCCCTTCAAAATATGTGATGAAAAATATGTCTATATACTCAACTGTACAGGCGCAACAAACAATTATTTGTTATTTTTGATTAATGTGTTGAAATTTTTTTTGATTAGTTGTTGAATCTAGTCAAAATTTTTTCTTTTTCTTTTTTGAAGCAGATCACAAGTTGTCTTCAAATTGCTCATTTTGCCTGTCCAACAGTCCAGGTCCAAAGATATTTAATTCAAAATGATATAAAAACAGACAAAAGCAGCAAATCCTCACATTTGAGAAATTAGAGAATGTTTGGCATTTTTTCTTGATAAAGCCCATACACAATTAATCAGCTACCAAACTTTTCTGTAGATCAACTAATTGATTAATCAACTAATCGCTTTGGTACTACTTGACTGTGGTGCAGAACGGATAATCTGAGGTAAAAGTATAATGTATAAACTTTTTAGTAATTAACTGAATCACGATGTATCACTTTAGCATTTAGAAGCAATGCCTCATGATTTATTAGAGCCTACAAGGGGGGCCTGAGGTAATACAGGAGTCAACCTCAAGGGGTGAAAGGTCAAACTGGAAGATCGAAGTTCCCTCCCAGGGGTTATAAACTGATCAGGAATACACTTAGCCTCCTGTAAAGAGAGATACACACAAACAGACACACAATAACGCCTACCTCCACCTGTTATTGGATGAGGCACACAAGGCCTGGAGTGAGGCACTCAATGAATAGATCCTTATTGATTTCACCTAAACGACATGTACTGTAGGGCCAATTGAGCCTCTCAACAACTCACTCATGCTACATCTCCCCTACAAGCAACTAATCCCTACCATGAACAAACACACAGTTTCAATCTTCAACACACCACATGCACACACACCCTCTCCCCACTCAAAGCTCTCCTAAATGACCTCATGAAGTAGGGTGAGGCTCTTCACACATCTAGCAACAGTGGTGGAAACAGAGCAAAATATCCCCTCATTGATCGGTTGACGGCACCCAAAGGTCAACAAGGCAGCGTTCTCAGCAGGCTGAATGGCCCACATCAGGTCCTGTTGGCAACCGATGAGCTAGTGAGAAACTCTCAGTACTTGAGTGAGATGAGCTAATAGCTGGTGAGCGATTTCAAGCATCGGAGAGAGAGTTTTTTCTTCTTTCCATTTCGTCTTAGCTAACTCGTGTGTAGTTTGTTTTCTAAATTGCTCTCAGCTTGAGTTTTGCCTTTGTGATCCTCTGTAATTTGACGCGTTTTATGGACAGGTGAAGGACTGAAGTTGCTCTGTGAATATACAGTACTGTCAAACCTTCAACCTGGTTCATATGTGAGTTTGTGCCAGTCAAAATAAGTCAGAGGAAAATTTAGCATTGCTTTTATGATAGGTAGACTGTACACATCAAAGGCCTGTTTGTGATAGAGGTTTTCATCTTTAAAACAGTCTGAAACTTAAAGTGGGATTCCAGACTATCCAATCTTAGTCAGAGCATACGCTACCTGGCTTTGGTGTTTACATGTGCACGCATGTGTATGTAGACCATGCTTGGACACATACTGTATGTGTTTCTTGTGTGTGGGATTTAATTTTTTTGGAGGGATAGAGTAATAACCTCAAATATAATTTAATGTATTACAAAGTTTACAAATTGTCTTCAGAATCTAGTCAAACCAAAGATACAAAAACAAGCAGTAATATTAGTGCAGGAGCATTTACAAAGTGAGTAATAGCATTTGGCTCATGTTTTGGGTATGCGCGATGCTGGAAATGTTCTAGAATATCATGGTAATGATGTGTTTGGGTATTGGCAGAGTAAGAGTGTTGCCATCATATCATTTTCTACATGGATTGCGTGCAACAGTCACTGCTTTGCTATTTTGTTATTTTGCTTGGAAACTTCAGATACGTTTTCCTTTCAGACTTTACAAAATAATAATGTAGAAACCAGTGTATTTTGTTTTATGTCAGTTATGTGCTACACATAAAACAAATCTATATTTGATACAAACTTGTTACCACTGTGTATGAGCACTGATCACTGACAATTAAAATTAGCCACCATGGAATATTTGAATCAAAGATGTCAAATTCTTAGTGTTTGTGTCAATGGAGCCTCTAGCTGTTTCCTAAATGCTGTCTACTGCTGAAATAAAATCGTAGCCTATACCAAGTATCCACCAAGGAAAGAACAATGTCATTTGTAGCTGATACCAAAGGAGTTGTACTTTCCGCTGACTTCATCGAGTTTGTAAGAAAAAAATTCAGACACTGATTTGAGAGGCTAGAAGCTATGGATATCTTACAGTACAGCTCTATCAGCTCATGATTTTCTGCATATTTAGTAAAGGTAGTTGTAATATCGGCATAATTTCAGAATGAGTCATGTGTAATCATGCGCCCTGCAAGACCCTTTTGTTCAGGTTTTGGCGGATAAACATTTGACATCTAATTCACCATTTTTTCATGGAATTAAGATTTCATGGATTCCCAGGATGAATTCATTTCTTTGTGTGCATGCGTGAGCACATGCTAGGGCATCTGTGTATCGTGTGCGTTTGCATGTATGTGTGTCACTGGGGTAATTAGGAATAGGAGGAAGGGAGAGATCAAAGGAGGCACTTTACACTCTCCGTTTCAATTCTGATATGAGTGTGTACGTGTGTGTCTGAGTGTGTGTGTGTCTGCATGTGTGTGTGCGCGTGTGCTTGCGTGATGATCTCCTCCAAGCTTTGATGCTGTAAGCTCCGCCGGTTAATGTACTACGGATAAAAATACTACACCATGTAATCTGGCATTTATCCCTCGAGAGCAGAAGCCCAAAATGTGACACATGTCAAGAGGAAGGAGGTAGGGAAAGGGGAGAAGAAGAACAAGCGGGGGGAGAAGAGGAGGAGTAATGGAGGTAAGAGACCTAGAGACTGCATTTCTTCTTCTTGTCAAAGATTGTCAGAGATTCTTAACTGTGCAGAACATTTTCCATTAATTATTAGAATTAATTCAGCACAGTAAAATACAAAGGGAAGACAGATACCCAGTTCCTCAGAGATGCATTACAAGTGTGCTTGTAGAGTCTGTAGAGTTATTGCAACACATCACAGGCAGCGAAGGAGGAGCCGGGCCCCAAATGTAGTGACATGAACTTTATGTATTAAAAGAACAGATCCAAAATTAGTTTTATTTTTACATTATCACTCTAATGTTAATTGTGACAAGTGTTTTACATGCATGGGGAACTATGGCCCAAGAAAGGTATGGCATTAGTTATTCACACACCTGCATTTAGTTCAAAACAGCACAGAAAATTTAGTCAGGATGTGTCTCAGGCGAAGCAGCCCCACTGGAACAACAAAATGTGAAGCCATCATCAAGACAAACAGTTGTACTACATCGCGCTAGAGCTGCCCATGTCAATGGACAGGAGTGTTTCTGCAACATTTTGCAGGTGTAACAGGCCTCCCAAAGTGCTACAGTTGTCTGAAGATGGCATTTGAAATTCTATATTTTGTTCACACTGGTCATTAAGAGAAGCCATCTAAATCATATCCATACCTTCCAGCCACAGCAGTTAACACTGACACTCCTTTCTTTATAAATCTTACACAAAGTCCTACAGAACAATACACAAAACACTGGGAAACCTTTAATGAAAAGCTGTGCTGCAGGCCATATTTTACAACAGAGCTATAGCAGCTGTCAAACATATCTACACCACGTTGGTCTTGCTCATTTTAATGTAGGTCTACTAAAAGTAGGCTACCCCACAGCTGTATTATGTAGGAAAACTATAAATATCAGATATATTAGCAGATACGTATTATTAAATGACTGAGGGGAATCAGGAGAAGAAAAACTTAATCAGGACCAGGGTGGTCTCATTATTCCCACCTACACCAAGTAGGCTAGTTCAAAGCAGAAATATCATTCCACAAAGATCACCAAAAGGCCAAAGCTTCAGAGTAAACTATAGTTCAACACAAAAACAGCGGTCACTGAGCAGAGAGACAGAGAAAGAGTCATGTCACTTAAGGATACAGTGGAAACAGCATCTGAGATGAGAAAGAAGCTCACTGTACTTGCACTTAATAGCCATCACAGCACAACACAAGAATGCAAATGTGATCAAGTGAGTAGTCTATAGCCTATACTATGTCAAAAAGTGCATTATGACAGTCTGGCACTCTGACCAACCCTTTTCAAAGAGTGAAAGATAAGCAGAGAAACAGGGAGCCAACTGAATGGAGCCTGTTCACATCCAGAGGAGGAGGGAATGAGTCAGAGGCAAGCCAAGAAAACAGCAAGTCTGACAAACAGTTTCATACAATACACAGCATCTAACACGGAGTCTGAACAGTCCACCGACACTTCAGACTATTTCTAGTTAGCAACACAGCAAGAGTCCAGAAGAAAAATCATTTCCACGGGGAGTTCCTTACCTTTTAGAAGCGGTGATATTCTTCTCAGGTCAGTAAAATCCATGTTTTGAAGCTTGTCACTCAAACATCATACAGCGTTAGGAAGTTAGACAAACTCTCCTGTTTTCCTGTATGGCAGCAGCTGAAGAATCACAAATCCAGTCAGTTTTAGAAATTTTCGCGTGTGTCCCTTTTGTTTTCCTCCTTTTCGTTTTGCTGTGTTCTTCTTTCGCTCCTCTAACGTTATAATATATACAGTATAGTCCTCTATAGTCCTCCGTGATGGCAGCAGGTAGCAATGTCGAGCGACGGCCCAACTCTGACCCCCGCATGACCTTTACCTTCAGGGCAAAACTAAACCTACAGGTCTTTTCTTTCTTTCTTTCTTTTTAAGTTGTTGTAGCAGAAAAAAAGCAAGTGTAATTTAACATACATTTTACATTAATCATGGCTCCTGGTATTAAATGTCCAAGTAAATCATGCTAGTGAAGAATGACTAAGAATGCAGTCTTAATTAACCAATTACTTACACCTGTGCTTTTTCTGGCAGTCAAAATGTCTGCTTTGAAAATGCGTTATCAAGCAAAGCCTCATGACAGGTACAAGCAGGGCCAGACCTACCACATAGGGTGCCCTGGGCAAGCCTCCCCTGGCGCCCCCAGGGGGCTGTAAAAATGCAAATCACATAAAAATCAAAATTTTGGGGGGAAATTTGTATGTATTTTTATTTACTTTCAGACATTACAATCAAAACATCTTAACAGTTCTACAGTAAAAGTACCGTAAAAGTATTTATTTATTACAAAAAAGAACAACTAATAAGAAATCAATGCAAAGGAGCGCCTTAGTAGCCAAATGGTTACAGCACATGGGTTGTAACTGTAACGTTGCCAGTTTGTAGCCGGCAACCTTTGTTGCGTGTCATGCCCTTCTCTCTCACCACATTTCCTGTCTGCCTCATCACTCTCACTCTGTCCAATAAAGGCGAAAAAATATCTTTCTAAAAAAAAGACATCAACAGAAATATCAGCTCTGGCATGGTTTTTTTATGTCAAAATTTAAAAAAAAAAATGTAAAAATTTTCTGGGCACAATTTTGGTGCCACCCTGGGTGGCGCCCTAGGCAGCCGCCTATGTCGCCTATAGGAAGCGCTCCCCTTGGATACAAGTAGACAAATTAAAACCAATTTCAAGATAGCCCTCAGAATTTGTGCTTAGGCCTAATACATTTTGATTCATTAGCTTGGAAGTACTTAAATTAAAACATTAGCAATTATGATAAGGAAAGTTTAAGTTCTAGTTTTGTTAATTTATTGTAATTTAACCATTTAAAGGAGTAATTTTACATTTTGAAAAATACGCTTGTTCACTTTCTTACTGAGAGTTAGATGAAAAGTCATGTCTGTATAGTAGCTAATTATGATGCTACCACCAGCATTCGCCTAAGGGTGCTTTCACACCTGTAGTTCAGTAGACTCGGTGCGATTCAGGTGAAGTTGCAACATTGTTGCGTTTTTCATTTGGTTCGGTTCGCTTTCACACTGTACTTTGTCAAGCACACCAAACATTGTAAACAAATGTCTCACAGTCGAAACAGTCGCTCGTCTATTGGACAAAATAGCCGAGTGAAACTCGGCGACATTTCCTGATCTCAGAAATAATGGAGCAACACCAAATTTATGCGGTCTTGGGTTTTCTAGTTTTGCTTTGGTGTTTCCATCAATCAAATACTTCATAAGGAGGCAAACAATATGAACAGCTGACAAGACAGCGAGTTGTTAAACATTTCATTCTGCGAATGAGACAAGTGAGACAGTACCGAAGGAGAAGGCGGGCCCTGAAGACAGATGATGTGTTGTCCTTGTTGCTCAGACGACAAGCGAGGTATGGTATTAATAAGTTATGGATTTGAAAGTTATCGTCCGCAATGCAGTTTTTTGGTTCACTTCCTATATTTGGGTCAGGTCGCTTTCTCCGCTATAGTGAACCGAACTGTGGTGCACTTGGTCGCTGCCGGAGTTCAAACGCTCCAGGGTTTGATTAAAACGGACCAAACAACTTAGGTGTGAAAGCACCCTAACTTAGCTTATCACAAAGACTGGAAACGGGGAAACAGCCAGCCAGGCTCTGTCCAAAGGCAACAAAATATGCCTACTGGGCACCTCTAAAGCTTACTACAGGTGAGTTGAAGAGTGAGTCTGTCGCATTAAAAGCCCTGTTAAAAGCCCTAGATAGTGACTTAACAGACGTTTATTTAAATGAAAATCTTCGAGATTATATCTTTAAAGCTGGAGTGTGGAACTTTTGTCTCCCCCTTTCAACAGTGAGAGTAATTACACGAACACTGTTGACACATGCTTATGGCGTATGCCCCCACCATACTCCAAGTTGCTGCAGCCTACTCCGTCGCTACGGTTGCTCCCCCCTTCAGCTCTGGCAAATCAATCATTGCTGGTTGATGTAAAACGCATCACTACCGGTGCACCAGCGCAGGAATGTCACCACAGACACCAGATTTCAAAACTCAGGTATACTGCAAAATACAGAGAGATTTACCTGGCGGTGATTGGCTTAATCAGCATTGTGTGAACCCGTTTGGCAAGGGCTTGAATATAATAGCATACTTTCCACAATATTGAGCTTTTGCTTTAAATAATTATTTAGTAGCAACGGGCAACCACATGGCAGTGCCTGGGGCCACTTTCATTGTAGCAACACCTGAAATTAGATTTTAGACCATACTGAGAAAAACTCACCCCAGCATATTTGGTATTTCAATTCAGAAGCATTTATTTATCCTAGCAAAACAAATTAATTATTAATTATTTTTACTATTATATTTAGGACTGCCTTTAAGCTCTGTCTTTGCATACAATTAAAATTTTCATCTAACCTGTAAAGAGAAAAACGTCATAGCCATGTTATTTGTACATAAAGTCAACAGCAACTATTACGTCAAATTCTCAGTGAATGACAGTGTTGCTGAATAGATATATTCGTTCAGCAGGGGAGAACAGGGAGGACCATGTTTTAAAATGGTGGCAGGCGAATAAATGAGCATGGAAGTCTATCTACCTGAGATAGAAAGGAGCTGCGTTAATGAAGAGGGAAATGAGTGAACGAGTGCGTGAGTGAACGAGACAGCTAGTGTGTGGGTGTTCGAGGTAGCAAGTGTGTGACTGAGCGAACAAGTGAGGGAGAGGGAGCCTCTACAGAGCTACCTATCAGGGATGGGAGAGGAAGATAGTTAGGCGGGAAGACCATACGTCAGTGGGCCCTAATTGAGCGCTTCTCCTTCGTTCTCCACTTGCTACTGACACATCCCCCCAGGGCCTATTGGGAGAACGCCGGCTTCATGTCACGTAGAAAACGAGAGCGATGGATGATAAGGGGAGCAGATGACGGTGCTTGTCGGTTTTCTTTCCCTGGGTTTTCGCCCACAGCCCTGTGACTTAGGGGCTGATGTTCCTCCAACTTTTGAAGAACTGAAGTTGCCAACTCAGCTTTCTCTTAAACACTGCAAATGGTCGTAGCCTGAAGGCTAGAGTGGCAGACTTGTGACCGCAAAACTGCTTGATCAAATACCTGGACAGGCTATGAAAACCAGGGCAGGAGAGTAGAGGTATACTGCTCTTGAGCAAGGCATTTAACCTGAAATTCTAGTAGAGTTGGTAATGGCAAAGATAGACCAGAAGTTATGTCTCTGCTCGAGATGTGTATTCTGCGTAACTAAGGGAAAAATCAGAAACTGTAAACCAAATCCAACCCCAAAGTGCTTTTGTTATTTTGACTTGATTTATATGAATGTGTGACACCTGTATGAATTTAAAACCTAAGCTTTACATATTTACCTGATTCACCCTCTAATAACAGTTGTCATTTCCTCAGTTGTGGTATATATCCTCTCCTTTTTGTGTTTCAAGTGGCCATTTTTGCTGTTATAAGGGATGAGGTCTAATGTTCATGTCCAAATATTTCTTTGCTAGCTCTTTCCTGGTCAGACCACCAGTGAAGATAAATACAGCCTCTGAGCCCAGTAATGTGGCATGACTTGTTTAAGGTCACCAAAATAGACTTTATTTGGATTTGCCCACTTGGGGGCATGCAGCACAGACATCGCAGGATGACATGTCTTCAAAACTGTCCAGTGAGTAAGTTAACTCTTCATTTAACTGTTGAGTTGTTGAACTGTTTAAAACACTTGGTTTGTTTGTAGTAGGATCATAGGTTTTGTAAGACAGCATGAGTCTTACAGACACCGGAACTTATCCAGTACCAAGGGGTTGTTTTGACCCAATGTTAGTGTCACTTTCTATATTACTATTATTATAGTACTATTGGGTTATTTACCTTAATAAAAATATGGTTATATTTTAAGCGTGGGACACAACAGGCCCATGTTTTATTTTAAAACTGTCACAAATGTATTGTTAGTTGTTCAAAGTGAAAAGGATACACACATTATTAACAATCAGTAACACAAAGTGATATGTAACTTTAAAAAAAGGCTCAAGTAAATTATAACAGGTCGCAACCATGTTAGTTTGGGTACATAACCCAACAGTATAATAGAAAAAAATAACTCTATTATTAACATTTAAACTGATAGTGGAGAACTCTGCTATGTGTTGAAACATGAGAAAGAAGTTTAATAACCAGTAAGGCTTCTCAAAAAAAGAGACAAAAAGAGGATTTTAATTGATTTATTTGATTATTTTCAATTCAAATTCAAATAACTTTCATGCATTTCCATCGTTTTTCGCCTATGGACTAAAAGCTTTGGAATACAAATGCTGAATATATCAAAAAAACAGATTTTGTCAGACCATTTGGGCAATGAGAAGCAGGTGGAGTGCAGAGTAAGGTTGAGAGGTGTGTGCACATACACACTCGCATACACACACACACACACACACAAACGGCTTTGTTCCCCCGGGTAGACCATGGAGCCGTCAAAACCACTCTGATTCTGAATTAGCTCTGATTGGCTGTCATTGCAGTGTGTCCCACACAGCTGAGACCACTCAAAACCACACACACACACACACACACACACAAACACAAACACACTTTTATGGTCTGGGCATCATGTTTCACTAAACTGCTGAGTTCTCTAGGCTGTAACTAGGGCTGTTTTAAGAGCTGTGGTTGAGTATAAATGTGCATGTGTGTGCGTCTGTGTGTGTCTGCTCACATCTGTCTATATGACTGCAGTAAATGCATGTATGCAGTGTATTCAAATTTTCAGATGGTGGGGGAGTATGTCCTGCCTCTAGCAAGCTTTAGATATTCTCTGACGGCCTACGCTGGGCCAAAATACTTTGACATTTTGACATTTTAAGCTACAAAAAATGTTAAATATACATATATATTTTGTTAAATAAAGCCTTGTGTCTTTTGTTATTCTATTCTTGGCACCCTTGTGGTCTCTGCCATGTCTGATTGAAAAGAGCTATTTACAATAATTTCAGTATCGAATAGAGTGTGAGAAAGTCCTGGTATTTGCAGAAATGAACAATTGTGGTGTACTGTGTCATTAAGATAATTATCACGCTATCCTGTACTGATTCACTAAATCCCACTCATATGGCACTAAAAAACTACTGTTCGACAGAAGCCTGATTGAAGCTGGGAATATGGCTCTGTATCACCACCACAGAAGTCGTACAGAAAACCTTGGATCAGTTGTGTAAACTTATCCTCACAGAGTAAAGGGAAGCACTTGTTTTAACATTCTACTCATCTTTAATGAAGAAATTATACAGGTTTTGCATAAATGTCAGTCTGACACCACAAGCATGCATGCTAAGTAAAATGTGGGTCCAAAAAAAGCAGACCTGCCCACCTCCAAAGCGATGCCAGAGTGCCAGCAAAGGCTTGTGTGGCTAAATCAGCAGGGGTTTAGCAGTCTTGCTAGCTCAGTATGGGTTGGATGTCCGTCCAACAAGCCTACTTCTCTGATTACAAATGTGTCTCGGTAAGCATCGTTCTTGTACTGAAACTCCAGTTGGTGGGAGCAGCAAAAATAAGCAAAAGAGAAAGCGGGAGGAGGTGTAAAACAACAAAAAAAAAGAATTCTATTAAAATTTTCAAACCAAAGCTGGATTCCATCTATAGAGGCCTCAGGATCGGGTTTCTCTACAAACAGCAGCACATTTATCCAAAAGAGTGTGGTTAAGAACAGAAAGCAGAATTCGCTCAGAAAGAGACACACGTGTGCAGTAATACGCATTAAAGCACATGGGCATACATGTAATGTGTGTGTACATATGTGTGTATATTGGAGGATGTACAGGACCCCTCACATACGCATGCCAAGTGTCTCAGAAAGAGACTTCCTTTCCAGTACAGTGGGGCTCACATGCCCATTCCTTATTGGTGATACATGAGCATCCTCTAGTGGTGATATACAAGACTGCACTCATGGTATCTATGGGTACACTTATTGCATGAACTAGTAGATACTGTACATTGTCCTCACAACAAATAACCCAAATAACAAATAATAATATGTGCCTACAGGTGGTTTAGTCACGGTAGTTCTTAATGCATCTCTGTTTGCACCAAACTTTTTAAAGTAATGAACTGTTTTACACCTTATATTTACTCCCAGTGAGTAATCTTTAAGTTATAAAAAAGTTTCTCCTCACTATCCTGTCTATCAAGCATCTACCACAAACCGCTAATAAAATGTCTGAGGCTGGAGAAGTACCCATATATTATTCTAGTTTTTCAGGAGTCAAAAAGTTCAGCTTTTATGGCTGCACTTTTAGACAGAATTTTGATTTAAGCAAACATTTAACATCTTGGTTGGCACTTCAGGCTGTTTTTCAGCCCTGAGAACTCAAGTTCAGTCGAGTGCCAACATCAACATATTAACCATGTATATCACATAGCTGAAGCCGTAATGAAAACAAAAACGAATCCCCATGGTGATCATGATGAACCATAGTAAATGATTTAAACAGGCAAATAGGGGACAAAGGAGCATCTCCATCAAAGTCGTGGGAAAATGTTGGGGGAATGTGGGAGTATTTGCTTATTTCTTAACCCTTCCTCCCACCACAGTGTCAGTAACACTACTTAAAGCCATGGCTTACATAAATATAATTAGCTGTAGGATAGAATCCATAGCATGGGAATACATTGTAAGCACCACTTAGTCTCAGCGAACCTTAATTTGGAAAGGACACAAAACTACACAGTTAGGAATGATATGTGCTAGTTTTCTCTTCATGGTGGTGAAGAAGAACATCAGCGTTTCTCCTTTGTTGTATAGAAAGGCACACTAACTAAACTGAAACTTGACTGTATTTGTTTTTTATTTCATTGCAGTTGCTAAAGCAGAAAAATACACAGTCAGTAGGCACAGTGGTAGTAAGACTGCCTCAGTTTCAGCTGTCTCTCCACCACACAAGCAACCCTCACTAAATTGAACACAGAGCTCTTTTAAGAAGCACTTTTTTGAGCAAAGCCTACCCAAGGCACCAATTTTAGTTTAAACAACTAGTGTTTTTCATGTCAACCAAGAAAACACTTACATTTAAAATGACAAGTCAGTTAAAAAAAATCCAATCCACACTTAAAAACCACCATGGTTCATGGCATGCACACATTGCCCATTGTTTGGGACAAATGTAATACCCAGTTGCCCTGTCTTGTTAAAATGACACAAGTGCCACTAGGGGTCGCTGTTTGTGTGGTTTGACAACAACCTGCTGCACATGTGGTCATGAGTATCATGTATTTTAGGTGCAGTAGGAATCATGTGGCCTTCAGCGCTCCTGGGTGGATCTTAAGATGACGGGATTGTATCCAGTTTGCCTGGGGTTTAGGTGGGTACTTGTTAAGACAGAACAATTACTTAAAAAACTTAGCAAACAGCTGTGGATATCAAACCTTTTAAAGCAACAGGTTGCTCCTATGCTGACTCACAATGTCAATAAAGTTTATTCAAAACACACCCAGCACACTGGAAGAAATACATTCCTAGCCATGTTTGTATTTTCACACTTCAACAGTTGTTTTGTGATAGCTGACTGAAATAAAGTCATGAATAAATAAGACTATTTTAGATATATGGTTACTGGTTGAGAGCCACTATAGTCAGACTGTGTCAGAGGACAGAGACCACTACTGCTGTGGAAAACATCTTTCATCACTTGAAAATGGGCTTAAATCTTAACTTTGGTAAGTAATGAAAGCATAATAAAGCCAGTCACTTAAAAACGTATACAAGATGTCATTGTCAAAGCAAAGCCTTGAATCAGACCTATGTAGTATTCTCCTGGTAGCTTAATTTTGGATAAAATATATTAATTCCTTAATCCTTACTTATCAAGGTTGTATTTATCTCTGAAAAGTTGAAATGACATTAGCAATATCGGACTTTATATATATATATATAGTATGACACATAAATGCATTCATCAACAGAAGTTGAGCAGTTATGTGACTTCATTATCAAGTTATTTCAGGAACCACACAACCATTTCCTCTCACTCATGTGTCCTTCCTTTTCTTCGGATTAACCACATTCTTAAAAAAACTCATCCAACCAGTTCCAAACAGCAGCACTTCATTTGTTTATGTTTGATTATCATTTGAAGTATTTTTATGCTTTGAAATGAATGTAATCTCTTTTTTCAGTTATGTGTTTCAGTTTGTCACATGACTTTAACACTTTAACGCTTTGTTTTCAGATGGAAGTCTGTGTACTGATGTCACATGAATGCCATGTAGAAACACATAGAACACTATGTGTTTTGTATTATTATGATTCGCTATTATTTATTTGTAATTTTATTAATGTATTTCAATAAAATTCAATGAAATTTAAATGGATTTGGGGAAATCTTGGCACTACTTGGTAAGTGAACAGATAACAAACATTATATCTCCCATTCCAATACTCTCAGCAATGGGTAGCTCATCTGCCGCAGTTGTCTGCAGGGAAGGGGGTCCTTTTATTCACGCTGACACTGAAATACTCCCTCCATGTCACAACACACCCTTCAGCTGAATCTCAGGCGTTGAATTTATGAAACCTACATATCTGCATGTGAAAACTGATCAGTAGTTCCTGCTGTGAACAACGTGAAGTTGGGTGTGACCAGTGTAACTAATAGCCTTCCCATTTGTCTGCATTGACATAGGGCCAGTTTCCTCATTTTTGATGGCACTCCCCTTACTGACCCTGCGATTGGTTCGTGTGCACATAAATAGGAAGTCAACTACAGTGTAGTATACTTATCAGTGACGGTCCAGGGTAGAAATTTACTGCAGGCGGAAATACCCTCAGTCTTGTTCAGCGAGGGATAACCCTGTCCTGCTGCAGTGTTTTCAAGGTTTAGCCCCCCAGAACAAATAATTTCTACAAGAATAGAAGCAACAGACTGGATCACAGGGACGTCTGCATATTTCAAGGGGCAGGTGTGGACAAGTTTCAGTACCTGGGACGTATCTCAGATTTACTCCAAAGGATCTGGCTGAGGACATCTTTCAGGGTTGAAGGCTCCTGCTAGGTTCTTTGAGGACTTCTTGAAGGGTTGTGGACAACCTCCTGGTCTGTCAGATTTCACACAGAACATTCAGGAAATTCAGCGAGCACAATCACACACCAGTAGAGGGCCCCGTTTGACAACATACAGGAAGTATTATTACTGCTCTACTTTTTATAGAAGTAATATTGTATTTTTCAAAGACTACTTTGTCAATAACTCAGTAATTTTTCTCTAAGTACATTCATTTTGTGTTTTGTTTTTGTTTCACATAAATTAACATCAGTCTAAAAGCACTTGGAGATAATATATAAATTAAAGGAACTAATATAATACTATTGTAGACATAGTCAGACACACAGTAATACATTTTCAACTGAACCAGTCACTATGTTCTGGATAACTTAAGAGGAAACAAATTAAAGTATGATAAATTATTAACAACAGGTGTGAGGCCCAACCTGATCCGCTGACGTGAACAAGGAAGCTGCTGAAAGAAAATAAAAACCTGTCTGGCGGCTGTGGTTGGCACACCTTTGACTTGCAAAGAGAAATGCGGGTAGCAGAGCTGGACGAGAGGTGTTGAGGATACAATACTCAACTTCAGTGGTAGCAAACATGCTGAAAAAACTCTTTAACGTCGTGGCCATTTTTGCTGTGCTTAGTCTGGCATGTTATGTTGTGCTTCTATTCTACAGCAAAAGCAGCACTTTTGTTATTAAGCCATATTATGTGGCAAATGGCAACAACACCCTTTCCTGGGTGATCAAAGAACGTGTTCAAGAGCTGTGGAAAATGAAGACTGAAGCCCCAAAAGCCAGCCAAGAGAAGCCACAGACGCAAGCCCCTGCAAACAAGACTTTGGGACCCTGCCCTGACACCCCTCCATCTCTTGTGGGTCCTCTCCATGTGGAGTTTGATTCTAAACGGACGTTGGATGAGGTGAGGAACGCGGTCAGTTCTAATCTTCAGGAGGGAGGACGGTACAAGCCAACAGACTGTGTCTCCCGACAGAAGGTAGGTGGATGAATGGAGAGACAAATGAATAAATGAACAGAATAATCAATGAAAATATAGATAACACAATAACTGACAGATTTGGAACAGTTTTCCACGATTAGTTGGAATCTAAATTAAAAAGAGGTCATAACTTGAGTAAATGTATTTCATATACAGAACATATTATTTGTATAATGTGTCAAAACGATGGTAACTAAATCAGCAAAAACTTAATGTAATTATATTGTTATCGTGATTTTAGGCAGTGCTCGTCTTGTAATAGGTTATGTTAACTTTAGTGGGATTTTGTGTGTGTTTATCACTGAATTTTAGGGGTTACACATTTTTAAATGTTATTTAAAGTTTATTTAATTTTTATTTTCTCTTTTTTAAACAAAATTACATAAAAACATCTGAATGATCTCAAAAGTGAAAACAGAGAGGGTACTGACATGTACAGGGCACTTACACTCTTCAAATGACACTTCAAGGCACCATGTGAACTCACTTTAAAAAAAGTTTGACCTTTATGCCCAACATATAACTTCTATCACATTCTACAATTCACTGCTAACAGACGGATGTTATAAGGGCTTTAAGGAAAAAATACCAAAGCCTTAATGATTCTCTACATTTATGTTAAAGCAAACTTACTCATTTCACCTGTTTAGGTGGCGATCATCATCCCATTCCGAAATCGCCATGAGCACCTGAAGCATTGGCTGTATTACCTCCATCCTATATTGATGCGACAGCAGTTGGACTACGGTGTGTATGTCATCAACCAGGACGGAGAGGGAGTGTTCAACCGGGCTAANAAACCCAGTGGACTATGGATAAAGATGGGATTAATACTCTTGAATACACAGTCAAGGAGATTGTGAAGGATATACTGTACACTTTTATCACTGTGGATATTCAGGCTCCACCAAGCTGAATGAGGATGTGGGAGTGCTGTTGACTATTGATTCATTGGTGTTTCAGTCTCAAGACTCAAACAAAAGGAGGTGGAACTCAACCGATTTTATGTTCTTAAAGTCTCTGTGAATCCATTCTGGCAAGTGGGTCTTTATTAGTCTAGAGCAGGTGTGGGTCTTGGTGTAGGGGTTAGGTATGCAAATGTGAACGTACATGTGTGTGTGTGTCTGTGTGTGTGTGTGTGTGTGTGTGTGTGTCCATAGTGAATGTAAACTTTATGAATATGAAGTACAGAAATACTTTCTCGTTTTTCTCAGTTGCTTTGGCACAATCCTCCAGTGACAATCACTTTACTCAAAATAGAATGTGAAACTCACAGTTCTCATCGCAATTCTCATCACATAATTCAAATGTATAAGTACAACTACAGATGGGTGACAAATTAAAGCAAAAACCAGAATACTTGACCCCTACAGTGAGGGGATCCAGTGGCTCTGTTATGCTATGGGGGGCATTTTGCTGGCATGGTTTGGGTCCACTTGTCCCCTTAGAGGGAAGGGTCACTGCAAATCAATACAAAGTTGTTCTGAGTGATCACCTTTATCCTATGATGAAACATGTGTATCCTGATGAGAGTGGACTCTTCCAGAATGGCAATGCCCCCATCCATAGGGCACAAGGGCTCACTGAATGGTTTGAGTATGAAAATGATGTGAATCATATGCTATGGCCTTCGCAGTCACCAGATCTCAACCCAATTGAACAGCTATGGGAGATTTTGGGCCGACGGGTTGGACAGCGCTCTCCACCACCATCATCAAAACACCAAATGAGGGAATATCTTTTGGAAGAATGGTGTTCATCCCTCCAGCAGAGTTCAGAGACTTGTAGAATCAATGCCAAGGCGCAGTGAAGCTGTTCTGGCGGCACCTGGTGGCCCAACACCTAACCATACTAAGACACTTTATGTTGGTTTTTCCTTTCATTTGTCACCCGTCTGTATCTTTAAATGAACCAGTGATGCTTGGTGATGGATTCAGACAAAACAACAGTCAACAGCCTGCTCATAGAGAAGACATGTAAAAATATGTAGTAGTTTGGACAGGTGGACAGAAGAGACGTCCCAGCACAGACATTTTGGGGATTTTTGCATCCAGTGGATTTTTGTG
>NTHP01000085.1:1114312-1127446 GCA_003416845.1 Oplegnathus fasciatus | reverse complement strand
GTTGAGTAGCCTTGAAATAAAAGAAATAAAAAAAGTGAAAGGTGCTGAATCCTGAGTACAGATATATGACTGATTCACTCTGAATTAAATATTAGACCTGTTTTTCATGAGCAACATTCTAGCAATAAAATGGTATTTTTTCAGACGAACAAATCACGAGACAGTGACTTTGTTCAGGCCTGAGGGTACCAATAAGTACCCATCGTCAAGGGTACAACAGCTGTACCTTAGGAGGGTACTGCCCCAGTGACAAGATGTTGTACACCTAAAGGTACAAATTTAACACATAATTTCTGACAGTATATGGCCTCTGAACTGCAGTTCACCTCCTGGAATGTAAGGGGACCAAACAAACTTGTCACGTTAAAGCAAGTCATGAGTAGGTTACAACACTTAAAGGTCCTAAATGCGACATTCAGAACCAGTAGCTGTCGCACTAGAGCACAGCATCTCAGACCAAAACAAACGGGCTCAAATGGACTTCATTCAAACTCGACAGAAACAAAATAAAACTCACCTAAACTGTCTATAAATAGTCTATAAAGAAATAGTAACAGTAAATATTCAATTTGAGTGAAATATGTGACCGTATCGTGGGGCTTTGTAGAGTGTTGTGTGGGGAGGACCGGGCAGAGCGGACCAGCGGCTCTCTCAGCTGCTGCCCGCCCACAGACAGCTGCTGAGTGCGGGGAGCTTTAGAGGAGAGAACTGAGGGCAGAGCCGGAGCGTCTGAAGGAATTAACACCCGGAGTTGCACCAGATTCTGCTCTGATCTGGAGACGTTTACCGGCAGGAGGAGAGCTCAGAGTTAATTTTTCAAACTTTTGGGATTAAAAAGTGGATTCATCTTCACTCTCGCTTCTCAACCTGTCTGCAGCAGCGAGCCGCAGAGGTGCCGACACTGTGGGTGTTATAATGTAATTAGTCTCTCTTCGTCCATATTGACTGCTGACTTGAGGGGAAATGTACAGCGGAGAGGAGAAAAGACTGAAGGAAAATAACAGAAAGTACCGGAGTCTGGTGAGTGTGAGTTCGAACACAAACACACAGACACACCCATCCTCAGACACAGGGNTGAGTTGCAGAAGGCATGGGATAACATTAGTGTTGAAGTTCTCAGGAAATATATTGACACTATGCCAGAGAGATGTGCTGCTGTAATTGCTGCACAAGGTGGACATACCAAATATTAAAGTTAAAAGTGGATAAAAACAGTAGGACTCACTTCATCTGATATCTGTTGTGCTCAGAGCAACCATCTGCATGTTTCATGAACATTATGAAATGAAATCATGTTTTGGAGGCAAAAAAAAGTTCAATATTTTCAGATCTGTCAGGTGTTCTAATAATTTTGGCCACCACTGTATATATATATATTTGTGTGTGTGTGTGTTAAATAGAAAAAAATAAAAATGTATGACATCCGTACATTCTTGTCACTTTATGCCACGTTGTGAATTGAATTAAAAGTAAATACATAAGTTGTCATGGACACTGTTATGCTCATCTGACAGAGATCATAAAATACAGCGGTTTAACAAAACAATGGACAGATGATGCAGCTGTGCCACATGTCATATTAACATCGCTTTAAAATGACAGCTCTGAAGCACCGATGTCTCATTTTGTTAAATGCCTGTTGCCTCGACTCCTCTCTCCTCATGTCTCTTCCTTGCCTCCTCTGCTCGCATCTCAGGTGGGAGGGACTAAGTCGCAAGGAGAGCAGGCGAGGAAAGGAATCGAGGATGTACAAACTGAGAAATGAGAAGAGGTTAAGGAAAGACAAAGAAATAAAAAACCTGTCTGGTTGCTCCTGTGTTTGGAACACCTTTGACTTGCAAAGAGAAATTCAGGTAGCAGAGCCGGATGAGAGCTGTGGAGTACACAGTACTCAACATCAGGGGTAGCAAAGATGCTGAAAAAACTCTTTAATGTTGTGGCCATTTTTGCTGCACTTTGTCTGGCATGTGAAGTTGTGCTTCTGTTCTACAGCAAAAACAACACTTTTTTTATTAAGCCATATCATGTGGTAAATGGNCAGTTGGACTACGGTGTGTATGTCATCAACCAGGACGGAGAGGGAGTGTTCAACCGGGCTAAACTGTTGAATGTAGGCTATGCTGAAGCACTGAAGGAATATGATTATGAGTGCTTTGTCTTCTCTGACATCAATCTGGTTCCTATAGATGACCGTAACCTCTACAGGTGTTTTGACAATCCCCAACACTTGTCTGTGGCTGTTGACAAATTTAACTTCCAGTTACCCTATAAAACCTACTTTGGTGGGGTTTCTGCATTGTCCAAGAACCAATACTTGAAGATTAATGGCTTCCCAAACACTTACTGGGGCTGGGGTGGCGAGGACGACGATATCTATAGACGAATTACCCTCCGTGGAATGTCCATTTCTCGACCTGACATGGTGGTGGGAAAGTACAAGATGGTCAAACATAACAGAGACTTGCACAATGAGCCTAATCCTAAGACTCCTGGCAAATTGGGCCAAACCCAGTGGACTATGGATAAAGATGGGATTAATACTCTTGAATACACAGTCAAGGAGATTGTGAAGGATATACTGTACACTTTTATCACTGTGGATATTCAGGCTCCACCAAGCTGAATGAGGATGTGGGAGTGCTGTTGACTATTGATTCATTGGTGTTTCAGTCTCAAGACTCAAACNNTCCTCTCTCCTCTGTCCTCCTGCCTGTGACCTGGAAATCGATCTCAGCACACCATCTTGAAGGATGTCTCATTTCCTAAAATGCATCTTGAGGAGAGAGGAGTGAGGAGAGAGGAGGCTTGCCAGAGGAGCTACGAGCGAGGATGCACAGATGTATCCTTTGCAGAAGTCTTTTCGGCACCCGTGACGTATAAAAGAGGCATGACAGCTGTGATATACAAACAGTTGTAGTGCTTCACACAATAAAATAAAGGGACACAATAATATATATATATATATATATATATANAAGTTTGAACATGAAGTCCTTCCTCAGTTCTCAGTAACTACTAACTCGTTTCAAACCAGTGATTCACTAAATCAGGTCGTTAAAACTTCAGAAACGTCTCAGCTGGACTTTAATGTGTGAATCTGTTGTTAGGAAACATCTGTAGCTCTGTCCAATCAGGAGCAATCAGATAAAGCTTTGTAAATGTAGGTGTTAGGTTTGTTTCTGTCTGCAGACATGGAGAAATCTGTGCGTTTCAGAGTCAGTAAGAATCATACAGATTATAATGAGAGGGAAACATCTGGTTATGCTAAGCTAACTGACGCTGTTCACTCAGCGTTATTTACTCACGTTAGGATGTTATTTACTCGACCAATGTACCGCAGCCTGGCTCGTAGCTGTTAACTGGCTGTAAACAGTCCAAACCGACTCTCAACCAGCGAAAGACTTCACTTCCACAACAAACCTAGGTCACTCTAAGGCCACATTCCTCAGAGGGCCAGACAGGGTCAGGCTGTGTGTGTGCTGACTTGTTAAAACATAGTTTTTACTAAATCATTGTTTTTAGCAACTTGGATGGAAAATGGAATAAGGGCTGTAACACATTTGATGGATGACTTTGGTATTTTTTTAAACTATGGACATTTTTGTGATAAATTTCATCTTCACTGCCCAATTAGAGAACACAATAAAGTGATAAAGGCCATTCCAGCTCCCCTCGAAACAATGATTCAACAGCTGTTGGTGTACTCTAACACTGTATCAGAAATGAGGCCATTCTGTATTGAAGGTATCAACTTAAGTAGCAAGCAGTTCATTAATAAGTTTATTAGAAATGTTTCATCAACACAACACTACCCTAATCAGCTGAAAAGAAAACATGTTCTTTCAGAAACAGCAATGAAGAGGCAAAGAAAATAAGGAAACGAGGTTTGTCCTATCCAATCCTCCCTCAAACCAAAGAATAACATCTATCCAGCCAATCACTTCTTACATGAAAGATTTAATTGGAATAACAACTCATGTGGATTCTGTGAGAGGGACATTGAGACTGGAGAACAGATTTTCTTCCAGTGTGACTCTGTACAGGAATTTAGGCTTTTGTTTCAGAGCTGGCTTTAATCTAAAGATATATTGTTGCACCTCTAAATGTCGATTAAAGCTGGAGGTCTTATAAAGGAGAAAATCTGATAAACAAGTTGATTTTGTTCGGTAAGCACTTTATTCATGGATAAATATTTAAAGGTTAAGCCCTGTATCAATGGATGGAAGAATGATTTCAAGCTATTTGCAAAGTCACTTCAATGCATGATGGACAGAAACGCCCTGAAACTATTTTCTTTATTGGACGTGTTGCTGCTTGAATAAGACCCTCACTCTTTATTAACTTCATTGAATTTCTTGTTTGAACGTATTGTTTTTTTGTTTTGGTCTTTAGTACTGTGTCAACACGACTATATGTTTTTGGTTATTGAAATATGCCATAAAGGTTTGTACTTCAATTCTGTATAAGAATAAAAAATAATAATAAAATAAAACCCCATAATTATTCCTGTCACTGAAAAATAACTACATTAATTAATAGAATTATTAAGTGTTTGTTGACCTTGACAGACAGAGAGGGGCAGTGGTGGATGTATACATGCAGCATTGTATACTGCATAAAGGTCCTAAATGCGACATTCAGAACCAGTAGTTGTCGCAGTAGAGCACAGCATCTCAGACCAAAACAAACAGGCTCAAATGGACTTCATTCAAACTCGACAGAAACAAAATAAAACTCACCAAAACCGTCTATAAATAGTCTGTAAATAAATAGTAACAGTAAATATTCAACTTGAGTGAAATATGTGAGCGTATCGCGGGGCTTTGCAGAGTGTTGTGTGGGGAGGACCGGGCGGAGCGGACCAGCGGCTCTCTCAGCCGCTGCTCCCCCACAGACAGCTGCTGAGCGTCGGGGAGCTTTAGAGGAGAGAACCGAGGGCAGAGCCGGAGCGTCTGAAGGAATTAACACCCGGAGTTGCACCAGATTCTGCTCTGATCTGGAGACGTTTACCGGCAGGAGGAGAGCTCAGAGTTAATTTTTCAAACTTTGGGGATTAAAAAGTGGATTCATCTTCACTCTCGCCTCTCAACCTGTCTGCAGCAGCGAGCCGCAGAGGTGCCGACCTCCACTGTGGGTGTTATAATGTAATTAGTCTCTCTTCGTCCATATTGACTGCTGACTGGAGGGGAAATGTACAGCGGAGAGGAGAAAAGACTGAAGGAAAATAACAGAAAGTACCGGAGTCTGGTGAGTGTGAGTTCGAACACAAACACACAGACACACCCATCCTCAGACACAGGGATGCCTGCCGTTACTTGCTAGGAACTATTAGCTTGCTAGCTTTCAATTCTGGCCTACCAAAGGTATAGTTAAGGTGTCTGGCCTTTATAATGAAAATAAATTTATGTCAAACTTAAAACCACATACGGAATTCCTACAAAGCACTTCTTTAAGTATCTTCAGCTCTGAAGTTTTATGTCCAGGAAGCGTAACAGTTTAGAGCTTCCCCTTCTATCTATCTGGAAGCCAAGGGACATGTGTCTTTACTGTACAATCTGTTTGTAAACAAGTGCAAAGAATCTTCAAACAATATCCTGCAGGCATGGAAAACATATTTGCTCTTGAAAAGATAAGCTGTTTCACAAAAAAACAAACTTGATAAGTTTTGGAAAATTTGGAATGTTTTTTACAATTTCCTGGAACATAATGACATACAGTACAAAATGATGGATGGAATGATGAACTGAACTGACTGCTAATAGGGATGGGNAGTGTGTGTGTGTGTGTGTGTGTGTGTGTGTGTGTGGGAAGGGGTGTTACTTTTAATGTGCGTTTGTCATTACACAACTTCCAGAGATCATCAGACCATCTGCAGATATGGGAATTTCATCAGACAGGCAGAGAGAGGGATGATAAGTGGGCATTTGTGCTTGTGATGAATGCTGCTGTGTGTGTGTGTGTGTGTGTGTGTGTGTGTGTGTCTGTGTGTGTGTCTGTGTCTGTGTGTGTGTGTCCATAGTGAATGTAAACTTAATGAAGTACAGAGATTCTTTCCAGTTTTTCTCAGTTGCTTTGGAACAATCCTTGAGTGACTATTATTATACTCAAAACAGAATGTGAAATTCACAATTCTCATCACATAATTCAAATGTATAAGTACAACTATCTTTAAATGAACCAGTGATGCTTGGTGATGGATTCAAACAAAACAACAGTCAACAGTCTGCTCATAGAGAAGAAATATGTGGTGGTTTGGACAGGTGGACAGACGTCACAGCACAGACATTTTGGGGATTTTTGCATCCAGTGGATTTTTGTGCACTGCAAGGGCAAATATCACATGTGAAGTGGATGACACAAAGGTCAGACAGGAGTGTTTGGTTGGCCAATGAGGTGGTGAAGGGGTTTTATATTTTGTTTGTTTGGATAATTTGATTTTGTGTTTTCTGTACAATGCAATAACAACTTTTATTTTTTTGTACTTGACATTGCTGTTACTGATGCTCACTGTGAATATGGAACATACTGGAAAGGCTATTCCACTGGCTCTAGAGGATATTTAACATGACTACTTTGTGACGTTCTGTCCTGGGTCAAGAATGAAAAAGGGAAGATTCATTTTGGTGGCTGTGATGCACTGGTTGATGTGTCTTTTTCTTTATGACAGATGGGTTTACTGTTTTGAGTTATTTGTGGCCTTTTGCAATGAAGCAGCGTTCTGAAAAGTCCAAACTGATGTGATGACTGTACCTATGTTTTGTGAACTGTAACAGTGTTTTACAAAGCGTGTTTAAGCAATTGAGAAGAACTGCAATGAAATGTATGGCCACTATGGTCCACCTTGAAGCTTCCCCGAGAACATCAAAACTAAATTAAACTTATAGTAAGCACACTATGAGTGAGTGACAAGTGTTTGCAAGTTTGTTTAGTGAAACTGTGCCTCAAAGCTGCAATATCACTAACAAATATTATTTACCATCTCTCTATATTCAGCAGATCTAGTTTTCCTCTTTACTCGTATAGAAAACAGCATTTCACTATCCCTCTAACACTGGAAAAAGTCCTCACTTTAGTTTTCCGAGTCCATGACTATGTGTCATAGTTTGGAATTTACATGCATGCCAATATCTAAGGAGTTTTAAGATTAAATACATCAAAGTCACTCTCAATGAGAGATTAAAAACACTTCTTTACCATGACATTGGGTCAGTTTCACTCACTCTAGAGATTCGGGTGAGAATTAAGAGGTAATTTCAACCTCAACTTCAACTTTATTGTCCCCAAGGAGAAATTTGTCTTGCAGCCAGGTAAAACATAGAACATACAGACATAGGCACACGGACTCAAAAAAAACATGATAAAATACATGACTACATGAATACATCAAGTGACAGCAGGAAACTTAGAGTATGTTTAGCCATCGCTGAAACCATCATCAGCCCCCAGTAGTTAAAAGAGAAGCTAATCATCAGCTGGGTCACCATGCGCATTTAACAGTTTGGTGGCCCGAGAAATAAAATAATTATTCAACCTGTTAGACCTGGCCTTAGGTAGTCTAAATCTCCATCCCGAGGGTAGGAGCTCAAATTCTCCATACAAAAGATGAAAAGGACACTGTAAAATATCTCGAGCCTTAGAAGTTGCTAACTTCTCGAAGATGTGAGACAGATCAGGCAGTTTAACACCTATGATCTTACTGGCCACTTGAACTATATGTTGCAACCTGTTCTTGTCACAGGTATTCAGCTCTTCTGCTTCAGGGTCCCAAAGAGCTGGAGCGACCTGTTTGACTACAGTCTTCAAATCCCTTTTTAAAACTAGATTGTTTGACTGGTTTCATCTCTCCCTCCATGCAGGTTACTTTTCTGGTAACAGGTAAAGTAAGATGCCTCAGGGGTCAGACAAATGTGATCTGACAGGCCAGTCACGAAGACGACGCTTCAGAAAGAGTACTTTATAGCCCTCTGCCCAGAATACACACTCACAAACACAACCATACATATGTAGTGCATCCCCCCGCCTGCCCAACCTCCTAATGAATTTTTCAGCATTGTTTCTCCAGTAAATGAGAGGCAACACGACACAGTTTGCAGAGGGGACCCACCCACATTATATATGATAATTACACTCAAGTGTTCCACAGGGGGATTCATTTAGGAAATCAAGATACGTACCAGTTGTGCGTCTCATAAAAGTTTCAGCGCAAATTCAGTTAAGTGAAAATGTTAATTCAATACTGAGTACAAATTCAAGCCTTCATACTATCAACACTGCCCCACACGTGTGATTAGCTAAGAAGCGCACATGCCTAATGTCAACACCTATTCCAAGCCATTCTTCCTCACCACCTCCCTCTACAGCCACCTACCTCATGAGCTCCCCCTATCATGAGCTTACCCTATGGACATGGAGCTCCTATGTTGTTAAATTCTGCATCTGGACTTGTGTACTCGTACTGCAATAGAGCCACGATTCCTGTCCGTGCAAATTAAACAACCTCATCAACTGTTTCTAAAATCCAATTTTCTTATTCTTATTCAAACAAAATTATAATTTCTCCTACTCCATCAGACAAGGGAAGAGGGGCGGCAGGCCAGCCACCATATGTACCGATGCTCTGCAACCAAGGGATAATTCTTCTGATGTTTTTAGTTCATTTGAGTATCATGCTGTCTCACTGAAATGTCAGGTACCCATTCTTGCAGTTATTGTCTATAGACCACCAAAGCATTGCCTAAATTTCTTGTCTGATTTCTCTGAGCTCTCATCTATCATCAGCTCTTATTATGACAATATAATCATTATTGGTGACTTTAATTTACACATTGACAATAACACAGACAAGAAGGCTACTGACTTTAAACATCTATTGGAAGATCTTAGCTTCATACAACATGTTAATGAACCAACTCATAGCTGTGGTCATACCTTACACCTTGTCAATAAATGGGGACTTTCTGTTGACATTGCATTCGTCATGGATGTGGTTCTATCTGATCACTACTTTCATTCAGATTCACTGTCTCTCTGCATGCTAGCATTCATGTTTTCTTCCAGGTGAGTTTTAAATAAAATTGACTTGACTTAATGTAAACTAAAGAATGAGTCTTTGTCTTTTTTTAAGATTATTTTTTGAGCCATTTTGCCTTTATTCGATTGTGAAAGCTGAAAAGAGACAGGAAGGGTGGGAGTAAGAGAGAGGGTATGACATGCAGCGAAAAGCCCAGAGTTGGAATCGAACCCAGGCCGCTGCAAAAACAGTAAGGCTTCAATGTCATGCACACTACCCTGTGAGCTACCACTAACCACATATAAAGGTGGTCTTGACATATACAAGTCACTGTTATTAAAAAATAAAGTGTCAGAGGGAACAAGTTAGTTGTTATTTCATTGTTTCATTGTTAGAATATATTAAAATATATGTTGCCCAGTGGTAGGAGTAGCACTGTAATGTAATGTTACATAACTTGCTAACACACAATACAGTATGTACCTTGTGTTTAGAGTGCATTTCAGTTCTATTTAGAAGATGGATTAGTGCTGGACTTCAGCCTCTTGTGGCCGAAATTAGTATTACAACAATGAGCCTCACTTATCTCTCGGGGCTTCTGTAGAAAAACAGAATATCAACCAACTCAAAAGAAACTGTCGCAAAGCTAAACAGAGATGGAAAAGACAAAACTTCAGGTCCACCATGATATCTTAAAAGAACTCCTAGCAGAATACAATGCAGCGATCAGAACCGCCAGGCTCCATAGTTGGGCTCTTTTTTGGGCTCCTCAGGATGTGTTTATTGTGGGGTGGGTGGGTGTGTTCCAGTTTGGGAACTACACTCAGTTATGTTTCCAGTGTTCTATTTGTCTACCGGCATTTGTACATTTCTTTTCTTTATTATTATGTTGTATTTTCTGTTAGAAGCCAATTTAAATATATCCAACTTTCACCTATTTTCTTATCACTAACTGCTCTACCTGGCCATTTTATCATCGGTGGGGATTTCAATTGTGCACTCCAACCAGAACTGGATAGATCCACTGGGATAGACACCTCCCACCCTCAGACAAGAAAAGAGCTACTTCAATGAGTTCAAAGATTTTAACCCCAACCAGCCAACATTTTCCTGTTACTCCAGTACTTACCAGGCTTTTTCCTGAATTGATTATTATTTAGTCTCAGCCAATTTAATAGCAAAAATTACAAGCTGTTGGTATGATAGCATAATAATCTCAGGTCATGCTTTTACAACGGAGGCCAGACATCTGCAGCTGTGAGGTGGGAAGCCTTTAGAATCTATTTAAGAGGCCAGATGATAAGCTTTATAAGCTTTAAACACAAATCTCACAGACTAAAAATGGAACAACCTGAAAAATCGATACAAGTTGAAACTCAAAATTTCCAAAATCCCCCCATCAGCTAATTACGGAGCTCCATAAGCTGAGAGCTAAGTATAATCTTTTGTCTACAAAGGAGGCAACAAAAAGTTTGACGAGATTAAGGCAATCCAGTTATGAGCAAGGTGAAAAACTGGTAAGCTACTAGTCTGGCGCATTAAACAGATGCATGCAGAGAAGGCAATAAAAACATACGAGGGGGTGATAACCTCTGACCCAAAAGAACTAAATAACACCTTTCTAGACTTCTACCATAGCTTATACAGCTGCGAATATTCAGATTCAGCTCTGCACACACAAAAGGAATTTTTGGATTCACTAGAATTTACCCCCCAGAATCCCAAGGCTTATTAGAGCTCAACCTTGGGATGCAGGAACTGTCTGATGCTACAAACAGCTTGAAAGGACCCGATTGAATTCTGATTGAATTATATAAAATTTGAAATTTTTGACTAAACTAATACCTCCTCTGCTCGATATGTATCAAGAATCATTTGACAGGGGATCCCTTCCTCCCTCCCTCAACACTGTAATAATTTCACTACTATTAAAACCCTGAAAACCATCAACTCAACACTTATAGACCGATCTCTCTTCCCAAAAACCCAAAATGATTCACTCTGACCAGAATGGATTTGTACAGGGCAGGCAGGGCTTTCACAACATAAGAAGGGTGCTTATCATACTCTGAGAAGTCCGGCAGCCCTAACAATGCTATCTTGTCGTTGGATGCACAGAAGGCCTTCGACAGAATAGAATGGCAGTACTTATTGAAATTATAGAATTCGGTATAGGGGGAAAACTTCTTAGACGGGTACAGCGTCTCTACTGTAACCCACAAGGTGAAATTTTAACGAGTTTAGCGGGTTTACATCAGCTCCCTTTACACTTAATCAAGGAACAAGACAGGGCTGTCCCTTATCTCGCCTACTGTTTACTCTGGCTATTGAGCCACTAGCCATGACAATCAGTAAACACATCAACATAACAGGAATAAAAATAGAAGATATAGAATCCAGAATAGCCCTGTACACGGATGATGTAATTCTGTTTTGCTCCAGTTTGAAAAAAAACTCTACCTACCTTGCTTGACCCGACTGGTGCTTTTGTTTTCAGGTTACAAAATAAATAATAACAAATCTGTAATAATGTTTATGACAGAAAACGAGAGGTTCAACCCTCACTAACTCCATTTGTGGTGTCAAAACTGGGATTTACTCGGCTGGGTGTTAAAATCACCCCCACTATTAACAACATTATCCCAGCTAACTACAATTCCTTCACAGAGGCAGTTATGCAGCTTATAAAAAGGTGGACAAAAATACCCATATCCTTGATGACGCATCAGCGTTCTAAAGATTTTACCTACATTTTTGTACCTCTTCCAATCAATTCCACTTTCCCCACCATTCTCCTTTTTTCAATTGTTAAAGAAAGCCTTTCCAAACGTTTTGGAACAACAGACGTCTGAGACTTAGGCTTTCCTTGTAATATTTGCTTTATGACAGAGGTGGACTACAATTACCAAATCTTATATGGTATTTCTGGGCAGCTCAAATTAGAGCAGGTATGTTTTACTTTGTTAAGGACCATCCCCCAGCATGGGTCACAATGGAATCCCAGTCAATTACAGTCCCTATAAACTTGTATATGTACTCAGCAGATAAGAAAAAGTTAATCAAACAGACAGACAAAAAACCCTTCCTGAAAAACACAATAATGGTTTGGAACAGTGCTCACTCACATATTTCAGTGAGACACAACAGTTATCTCAATTTTCCTGGTCCCTGCTCAGTGTCTTTTGGAGGCTAAATGGTGTATTGCCTGCTCCTGAAAGAAACAAACAACCTGTGTAATTTCCCTCTGACTGAAACGAAATTTCGCTTTGCTCTTGAAAAGATAAGCTATTTCACAAAAAACAAACTTGATAAGTTTTGGAAAATTTGGAATGTTTTTTACAATTTCCTGGAACATAATGACATACAGTACAAAATGATGGATGGAATGATGAACTGAACTGACTGCTAATAGGGCTGGGTGTTTTGTATTTGTTTTTGTTTCTCTAATTTTTATATGTGTTGTAATGTATTGTTCAGATAATGCTTGTTTGTTGATGTTATTCATCTTACTGTCTTCTTTCTTGTAAGAGACAATGAAGAGGTGTTTCAACTCTTCAACTCAACTTTTCTGCCTCAGGGTCCCAAAGAGCTGGAGTGACCTGTTTGACTACAGTTTTCAAATCCCTTTTTGAAACTACAGATTGTTTTACTGGGTTTGTTTCTCCCTCTGTTTCTCCCATCTTGTTTCCCTTCATTTTACCATTTCAAAGTCAGAATTTGTCACCATAGAGGCACACATACTCGTTCATCCTTTATGGCGGTGGGCTAGTACACACCGGATTTACATGTTTCACTTTCTGTGTGAACATTGGGCACTTCTCATTTCTGTATTTTGTGCCTCCTCGTCTCCTCTCTCCTCTGTCCTCCTGCCTGTGACCTGGAAATCGATCTCAGCACACCATCTTGAAGGATGTCTCATTTCCTAAAATGCATCTTGAGGAGAGAGGAGTGAGGAGAGAGGAGGCTTGCCAGAGGAGCTACGAGCGAGGATGCACAGATGTATCCTTTGCAGAAGTCTTTTCGGCACCCGTGACGTATAAAAGAGGCATGACAGCTGTGATATACAAACAGTTGTAGTGCTTCACACAATAAAATAAAGGGACACAATAATATATATATATATA
>NTHP01000085.1:1088079-1114210 GCA_003416845.1 Oplegnathus fasciatus | reverse complement strand
GTGTGTGTGTGTGTGTGTGTGTGTGCGTGTGTGTGTCCAAAGTGAATGTAAACTTTATGAATATGAAGTACAGAGATACTTCGAGTGACAATCATTATACTCAAAACAGAATGTGAAATTCACAGTTCTCATCACATAATTCAAATGTATAAGTACAACTATCTTTAAATGAACCAGTGATGCTTGGTGATGGATTCAGACAAAACAACAGTCAACAGTCTGCTCATAGAGAAGAAATATGTGGTGGTTTGGACAGGTGGACAGACGTCACAGCACAGACATTTTGGGGATTTTTGCATCCAGTGGATTTTTGTGCACTGCAAGGGCAAATATCACATGTGAAGTGGATGACACAGAGGCCAGACAGGAGTGTTTGGTTGGCCAATGAGGTGGTGAAGGGGTTTTATATTTTGTTGTTTGTACTTGACATTGCTGTTACTGATGCTCACTGTGAATATGGAACATACTGGAAAGGCTATTCCACTGGCTCTAGAGGATATTTAACATTACTACTTTTGACTGTCTTGGGTCAAGAATGAAAAAGGGAACATTTATTTTGTTGGCTGTGATGCACTGATGTTGTGTCTTTTTCTTTATGACAGATGGGTCCAAACTGATATGATGACTGTACCTATGTTTTGTGAACTGTTACAATGTTTTACAAAGCGTGTTTAAGCAATTGAGAAGAACTGTAATGAAATGTATGGCCACTATGGTCCACCTCGGAGCTTCCCCGTGAACATCAGAACTAAATTAAATTTACAGTAAGCACACTATGAGTGAGTGACAAACTACTTAACGTTGTGTGTTTGTTCAGTGAAACTGTGCCTCAAAGCTAGAATATCACTAACAAACATTATTTACCATCTCTCTATATTCAGCAGTTCTGGTTGTCCTCTTTACTGGTATAGAAAACAGCGTTTCACTATCCCTCTAAAATGGAAAAAGTCCTCGGTGTCAGATATAGTTTGAATCTTTACTGGGGTGTAAGTTCTGTAAGGTGTTATGTAAGGCTTCCATTGTAATTGTCTTAAATCATATCAGATAACTTATATTAGAAACTTGCCGTAACCAAATTGAAAGTTGGAAAGGCATCAACACTCTTACAGTAATATAAAAAGCACACAGATTCTGCAGTGCTCATGTATTTAGGTTAGATTTTTCCCAGCTATTCTTATTTTCTGAAATATCTCAGACTTTAATCTGACTTTTAAATTCAGTTCCAGTGTAGTTTTCCAAGGTCATGACATTAAAGTCACTCTCAGTGAGAGACTAAAAATACTTTACCATGACATTTGGTAAGTTTCACCTACTCTAGAGACTCAGGTGAGAATTAAGAGGTATTCCCTTCTGCCTCAGGGTCCCAAAGAGCTGGAGTGACCTGTTTGACCACATCCCTTTTTAAAACTACAGATCGTTTGACTGGTTTCATCTCTCCCTCCATGCAGGTTACTTTTCTGGTAACAGGTAAAGTAAGATGCCTCAGGCATCAGACAAATGTGATCTGACAGGCCAGTCACGAAGGAGACACTTTACAAAGAGTACTCTATAGCCCTCTGCCCAGAATACACACACTCACAAACACAACCATACATATGTAGTGCATCCCCCCGCCTGCCCAACCTCCTAATGAATTTTTCAGCATTGTTTCTCCAGTAAATGAGAGGCAACACGACACAGTTTGCAGAGGGGACCCACCCACATTATATATGATAATTACACTCAAGTGTTCCACAGGGGGATTCATTTAGGAAATCAAGATACGTACCAGTTGTGCGTCTCACAAAAGTTTCAGCGCAAATTCAGTTAAGTGAACATGTTAATTCAATATCGAGTACTAAATTCAAGCCATTGTACTGTGTATCAGACCATTAACCCACTTCCCTGACCTTGTATCCTTTCAGTCATCGTTCATCTTGTGATTCATAATTCAATTCATATTCTATTTTGCTGCTCACAAGCTCCCATTCAGTTTGGAACTTAATTACATACAGTATTTTATCATTTCAAAGTCAGAATTTGTTGCCGTAGAGGAACACGTGCCCGTTCATCCTTTATACTGGTGGACTAGCATCAACCAGATTTACGTGTTTGACTTTCTGCAGGGTTAAAGCATCACACTGTACTGCTGCATGCTCCTGTCTTCACGGAGTACCGCTCATTCACAGAGTCAAAAGCTGGTCTGTTGAATTATTGACAAGTGGGAGGATTACACAATATTGCCCTGAGAGGAACTGTGGCATCATACGGGAGAGAGCGAGGGAAGTGAGGGAGGGTAGAGGACGAAGCAAAAACAACACCAACAGAGAGAGGGGAATGTACAGAGAGGATAAATGGTAGTGGTGGTGGCGGGCGGCTTCCCTTGACGGTGCAGAGGTGAAAACCAGTGATGCAGAGTGGAACCTTTACACGAGGAAGTGACGTGTTCAGAGGATGTGTGTTAAAGGTCAGAGCACTGTTCGGAGGATGAAATCTCAATCACTGCATTTCTCCTTGTCTTAATGCTCCTGTTGATGGTTTATTATGGGATGTTTGCACTCTGACAGGGCAGATTAAGGGTGAGGCTTTGAGTGTGCGTGTGTGTGTGTGCATAACCAAAAACAACTGAATTTGTGTCTGTCTGCAGATTATATTTCCACGTGCATTTCAACATGTAGGTTAGTGTGTGTGTGTGTTTTTATTTGTGTAAATCGAACCACACCAGTTCAACTCTAATCACGTCTCTCACACACTGTGTCAGCAACCACCACCACCCCCCAAACACTCTCCCATCCTCCTTCCTGCCCAGCCCCCTCTTTTCATTGGTTGACCTAGTGGAGTTACTATGGGAACGACTGTAGAGAGGCTGCCATGCAGAATGTGGGGTACAGCTTTTGAATGGTGCTCAGGGCTCCATCACACACACACGTACACACACGTTTATCAGGGCAAGGAAACCCTTCCTACCATTAAAATATATATTTTTTTACAAATATCAGTATGACCTTCACTCTGCTCTTTCCGTGCGAGCATTTTTCTCCACCAGCATCTGTAATTTAACAGGTCGTTCTATAGAGGGCTCCTCTATAGAGGGCTAAACTGTGTTCCTGTGGTTTATAAAAAATATAAACACTTTATCATTTTATCATTTTAACTAAGATATAATGATGATATCTCTTTAGTTTGATGACTAACACAATATAGCTTTGGTAAAATGACAATAGTTGTAGTAACCCAAACAGCAGTAGATACCGATTTAGCTTAACATATGGACAAAAAATCTCAGTATCATGTTTTAGCTCCTTAGAAAGACTGCTGAAAGAAATCCAGACACTAGCTACTACCCACTGATGCTTGATTAGACACATTTAAGTGTATGTATAAGCACTCATACATTTGCTTCGCACTTATTTGAAAGCAAGACTACGTAACTTTTGAAGGAAACAACACATTCATTGTCTTAAAACTCAGCATTGTTGCATTTAGCACACTCATGGCTTTTGCCACTTCAGCAAGGTGGTCTGGTATAGTAGCAAGTGGCTAATGTTAGCTAATGTTAGTAAACAGACAGATACTGTTGTAACTGACGTTACTGAGTCAGTTTGCTGATTTCATGACTCTTCTCTTCTTGTGTTGCTATTACACTATTACACGTACTATTACCGTTATCCCATTATTGCTACTTGTGGCTGCTGTCCATCAAAAGTTACACAGGCTTGCTCAAAGCTTCATTTAAGAGCCCTGAAGCCAGACAAACCCTTACTCACACTCACAATAAATCTTGTTCTCCCACTTTTTCTTCATGCATTTCTTCCTCACTCCCTTCCATGTTCTCCTCTCTTCAGTTGCGTGCATAAGAACTTCATTGTTCAATGCAAACGAAATCCTCCCTGTTGTGCACATATACCAGACTTATGCACCAAAACAAACACACACAGACACAGACATGGCTCACAATGAGCGTGAGTGTCCACAACCAGCACCCAAGCAGCAGCAGATTAATGATGAGATCAGCCAACACACGAGCGTGCAACAGCATGCACCATTCTCACTGTCAGCATCACTAGCTTTGATCTGGTGGGCTGGTAGAAGTGAGTGTTATGGTCTTACGTAAGGCTTTTACATAAACCTCAGCGTGCAGAAACGGAGAGGGAGAGCTGGATAGAGAGGGAGGGGGGTTTGCTGCACCATTACAAAGGGGATTCGCACTGCACCAAATCCTCCTCCCACTACACATGCATGCGCACCCACACCACAACAACATATAAGCTATCTCTAGCAACATGTGTCCCCCCTCTAAACAATGAGACCCTCCCTTTCATCTATATTCAGGACACACACACACAGGTTCCATATCCACACGCATCAGCTGTGCACCAGCTGCCTGTCTTTGTCATCATACTGGCTGTCTGTCCCTGTCTCTACATATCTTTTCCCACGAGACACCAACAGCAGACAATGACACATCCATCAGGCTTTCATCTCAGTGATCAATAAATTGTATTGATAACCTATTACTCCCAAGCCAAGCAGACCTCTCTCCAAGTGCGATGCCACAACAAAAATGCCACAAGCTGCACATCAACAAAAGCATCTCTGTTTGTCACCCCCTCTCCCAACCAACCTACTCCTTGGGGATTTAAGCCACCAGGATGTGGGGGTGGATAGATAGAGGAGGGGAGTTGAGGAGAGAAGGGCTCTATCTGGTTTTGCTCTAATTATACGAGTACTAGAAGCCTCTGAGATTAAAATGTATGGATTCTTGTGTAAATGTGGTTACAAAGAGTCGGGAGCTCATCTATCAGCGCAAACAGTTTTATTCATTAAATATGAAAAGTGGAGAGACTTCACACTGTGAACAGACAGACGGTAACAAAAAGAAGGAAAACATAATGTGCTTTTCATCGCACCAAATGATCACATAAAGGCCCAGAGTTGGAATCAGAAAGAAAAGAGAGATGTATCAGTCTGGAAAAAAATTACAAGGAACTGAGCCAGATGGCAATATGGTGGCCTCTGTGGTTGATGTCATTACTGTGCGACAGATCAAGGTACCCAGAGGTTCAGCTTTCACTGGGGAAACAACTTCTATTTACACACCAAACTGTTGCAGGTGGGACATCAACCGAAAAGGACGCCATATTTAAACAAAACCTATTTAACATCAAATGCATAATGATCACTCCTTGTCCAGTTCATAGTTCCCTACTCTTTCTTAATCTTAACATTAATATCATTTGACTGGTGACAGTGTGGTTTCCCATTCATGGAGTGAAATTAGGATTTTTGGACTCTTCGGGCAACTGTTTTGGTCAACAATCCACAAGCATCACCACTGCTGAATAAAATATTCTTTTTTTTAATTTTTGTTTACCAGGAATACTTTGAAGGTTTAGATTGATGCCCATCTCAATCACCCAAAAAGTTACCTTATGTCACCATCCCTTTCCATCTAATCACTCTTTTGTCAATCAGCACTCCAAGGAAGGGAGAGTGAAAGTGATTGCATAATAAATCAAAAGAGCACAGTGTACGCAGAGAAAACAGGATCGGACATGATCGTTCTCTGCTCCCCAAATGACCCTTACCCTGCCCTTTTTATCGGGTGAGAAATGCACTTACTGCAGACCTGGGATCAGGTTACCCCCATGGCCTGTCCTACACTACACCATCAGGAGGCTGAATAGATATCTGAACCTGGAGCAGTGTCACGGATCAATCATCACATTCTAAATGAGATGGAAAGCTATAGTGAACTAGAATGACCCTCAAGTGTCATTGGTACCCTTGTGGTTAGGATTAGAGAAAACTTGCATCATCTCGAATGTCTTTCCCCCTCTCTTTAACAGAAGGGTAGGGAACACTCTGCTCCCTGTAACTTGTCTCACTGAATCACTGACAAAGGCCTTTTAGGCCTGCAATACACCCCCTCATTCTTAAAACAAGTGGTGCTTTGCAAGGCTGCAACACTGTGCAGTAGTTTGTCTTCATTTTTCACAGCACGGGGGCCTTAGAAAACAGTAAACTCCACCATTTGTCTTGCCCCCACAAAAGAGGGACAAAGAGGAAAACAGACCAACACAGAAAAATATATGCTGACCAATGATCTACAATTATGTCAGGCTACATTCAGATTCACACACAGCTGCGGTGGTTCCTAGAATGAAGTTGTACAATGTTTATTAGTACAACAGCCAGGAGAGGAAGGGTGAAGGACTCTGAGCTGATTTACCATTAGTTCCCGAATTTTGCTTTGTATTTTAAGCTGAGATCCAGTTAATTAGGTGACTCAAAAGTCTTCTCTTCATCTGAAACCCTGACAGAATTTCCTTGACTTCTTTTTGGGTCACAGCCTATTTAAAAAACACTTGCAGGCATATTCCGGCTCTCTAAAACTGGCTGACAGCAAGGATGCCTCCATGTCATCCACTCACATCGGCCTGTACAGTATGTTAGTAGAGAAGAACAAACAGAACAGAAAGCAGAGTATTAAGAAGCTGGTGCCATCACAGTTTCAGATCCGTGCAGTATGACTAAGGAAGGAGGAGCCTATAAAAATCAGTATGAAATCCAGTGAAGAAGAAAGTACTAACTAGAAAAAATTGGTTGTTTGTGCATGTGTCCTTCAGAGTCATCCAGTGTAGCTACAAAGACAGTGCCAAAGGTTGAACAGTGTGTGTATCTAAGATCATTCAGTATTAGAAGATGTTCCCTGACCTTTGTGCCTTGTATGTATGGCACTGCATGCAGAGAGGGAGAGAAAATGTTTGTGTGCATGTATGATTTTATATGTTTTGTTGTGTGTATGTGTGTATTGAAGCATCAGTGCAAGGGATTCCTCCAGGTCGAGTATTGCGATAGTTTTGCAGGTTTCCATTGGTAATTCAACAGTTGTAAATCCCAGAGATTGACATCCTGTGGATGTATTTCGGGTGATGCAAAGGGTATAAGTGAGATCCAAATGCAAAAGGCTGAAACGTAATCCATCCACAATAAAAAATAACTAGTCAAAACAGAGGAGGTCTCCCGCTCCAAAAAACACAAGATATTATGTGGCCTTCTGCAGGGCAGCTTTGCCACCTTTGTAGCTGCAAAGTAGGTAAATAATAAAGATCTCAATGTTCATTTGCACATACAGTTTAATAATCAGTGTGCGGTCAGAACAAGACCATCTTCAAAGAGCAAAAAACACAACAACAGCAGCCAAACAAAAATGGTGGGTTATTCCAGGCTGTGGATACTGTCGAGTCTGTTCAAGACTATTAGAGGCTGTGAAATGACTGGGTTTTTTTTTTTACTTTGGCTCTAAGATCAAAGGATTAGGAGGTAATTTGTTACAGATTAGACAAGATGACGAACTCAGAAAAAAACTTTGATTAGATTAGGTCCTTATGAGCAAATCATGTTATGCCATGTGGAATTCCATAAGAAAAATGTAAAAGATAAAAAGGTGCTCTGCTTTTTTTGTTTGTTTGTTTTTGCAGTGTGCAGTCATGAGCAGTCAAACTCTCAGCAGGTCAGGAGCTTTTCCAGGAAGTTACAAGGCAAATGTGTCTATTATGAGTCCATGGATTGTCAAGAGTCAACCGCCAAAGTTCCAGTGAGGGCTGTGAAGTGTTAACCCAGTTTTTTGGAGTCTCCTCGTGACTTTCTCAAGTGAACAAAACCACTTATTCTATTCTAGCCTGTCGTAAGCCAAAACACTTAAGGAATGAGAGCTTTTAAGATTTGAGAGGAATTTATAGGCTGTTAACTCTACAGCTCAACATTTTTCTTGGTCTGGGAAAACTTTTGGCTCTGCATAAACAGCACTGAAGTGATGTACACTCAAGTCCATAAGTTAGTAGGAGAGAACCACCCGTTTGACAGGAACTACTTCTTGTGGGCAGTTCCTCTGCTTGTGCTGCCAGCTTTGTTTCCAGAACGACGGACGGGCACCTTGGATACAGGGATTCTGGTGCGAGCCGGGGGAGGCGCTTGGGTCTTTGGCGGAGGAGATTCGGCCTCTACAACGGAGGACAGGGCTGACTGGCTTACAGAGTGGGGAGGTGGGGTTTGTCTGGTGCTTACTGGGATCTTGGAATCCCGAGGAAGGCTGGTGCTGCCTTTCATTGATCGGAAGGAGGAACAGGAGGAGGAGGAAGGAGGAGTTGTTTGGGAGGTGGGGCTCAGTTTGTATTCAGTGGATGGTGAGGGAGTACTATTTAGATCATCATCTTCCTCCTGCTCTTCATCGTCTCCTTCCTCCTCAGGGTCGTTGTAGAGGTCGTACAGGTGGTCTCCAGAGCAACTGTCGCGTGATAGGGCCATCTTCTGGTTGCGCTGCAGCCCGCTCTCATCAGGTGTTGCTGTGGGCGTTGCTGAGGGTGTGTCCCAGTAGCCCTCATCACTAAGTGGCTCTTTTTCACCAGGGGATGTGGGATGACGGCCATGTGTGTGAGGGAGAGGGGGTTTAGCTGCACGACTTCCTGCTCCACCAACTACTGGAATCTTACTGAGCCCCAGTGCCTTCACCTGGGGCACCTTTCGGTCTGCACTCCTGGGGGCTGAGGGCAGGTGGCTGCTGGCAAGGCTGGAGGTGGCACGAGGGGGATAAGTGGACGTGGGGGTAGTAGAGGGAGGTTGGTGTGATCGGGGCAAAGCAGGGGAGTTGTCACCTGTGGAGGGCAGCATGTGCCAGAGCCCTTGCATATCTGCATCGTCTACTCCTTCGGGACTTGCCATTTCTTCCCCTCCACCCATGTAGGCCACCACACCACTACCGGCTGGGTGCTGCTGTGATGGAGGCGGTGCCCGGGCCCGGGCTGGGAGGGAGGTAGGCACTGAGCTTGTGGAAACAGAGAACATGGGCTGGGTCAGCTGAGAAGTTAGAGGGGATTTGGATGGGGAGCCACGAGATGTGGCACTGGTGATACCAACAGCTCTCCCAACACCCGCTCCCGCACTCCCCCCTCCTCCCCCACTGCTGCTGCTGCTGGTGCCACTGCCCCCATTACCCGCTGGCCCCTCCTCGTCTGCATCAGCAATAATGTCACCACAACCTGTCAGTGAATCGAAGCTCTTGAGGGATGTGACGTCGGTGAAGAGGAGAGAGCACAGGCGGTCAACCGAAGGCTCTGAGGGTGGGTCGCCCGTGCTGCAGCGATCCAAAGGGGGTGTTGCGAGGGAGGGTGTGAGGCTGGAAATTGAGGCTTTGGCTTTTTGGATGGGAGGGCGCAGTGGCGAGTCAGTGGGTGTGTAAGGAAAGGGGGAGTCTGGCTCACCAGATGGCCCTGGCATGGCAACACAGTGTAGGGGTGTCATGGTAACACTAGTAGTGGGAGTCTCTAGGTTAGGTTCTGCCTCTACATTCCCACAATCCTCTTGGTGATGATGCGGAGGCGGTTCAAGGGTGAGCGTAATATCCTTTACCTTTTCAGAGTCGGCAATATCCCCATCCTTCTCCTTCTTGCCTTCCGCCTCTTCCCCCTCTGCCTCATTTGTTTTTTCCTTGCGTCTCCATCGCATGCTGCTAAAAAAGCCCTTTAGGCCCCTCCCTCTTCTGACAAGCCCCGCCCCTCCATTTTCACTCGACCTAAAACTCCCACGTCGGAGTAGAGAGAAGAAACTCAGCGATTTGCTAAGAGACCTCACCGGTCCCGCCTCCAGGCTAGCAAGCCCCTCCCCTTTCTGTCCATCAGCTTCGTTGTTAGAGCTCGTTAGTCCATCGTGGGTTTTGCTTCTAACGAGCTCCACCGATGCTGCTGAGCCGTTTCCATTCAAAGAATTCCCATTGTCAGAATTCCCATTGTTCCCGCTGTTTGAAGCCCCTTTGTTCCTGAAGGAGAAGAAGCTGGCCATTCCAGCGCCGGTGCGTCGCTTTCCGAAGAGTTTGAAGGCAGCTTTGTTGATCTTCCCTGTGGGCTGGGGGTCACACTGAGGGGCCACAGGAGGCTCCACACACTCCGACTGCACCTCCATTATCTAGCTCTCTATCGCTCCCACTCTATCGTCTCCCTCAAGCTCTCTAGCTGCCTTTCTGTCCTCTCTCTCTCTCTCTCTCTCTCTCTCTGGCCACACATACACTCACCCTCTCTCTCTCTCCACCCTGCTGTCTGGTGCTCTTTCACTCCCACTCTGACTTGCTCTAACGCCTGCCTGCTGGTTTTCTCTCTCTGCCTCCCTCCCCTCCCTCTCTTTCTCTCTCTCTCTCTATCACAGGCACACACACACATGCTGGGAGCTGCTCCTTACTGTATCCATGGCAACTGGGTGGGCTAAGCAGCTTTCGTCAACGTTGGCGGGGCGCCAGTGTCTGTCCTCCACTCCCTCCCCCATCCTCTTCCTCCTCTCTTTCTCTACCTTCCCTGTCACCAATGCACTATTTGCTCTTTTCTTTTCTGGACTGTTCATCAATTTATAAGCTCTACATACACTGCTTCCACCCCGGTGTGTGTGTCTGTGTGTGTTTGTACTGTACATGCCTCAGTGTGTTTGTCAATTAAGTAGAGATACACACCCACTAATGAATTATGATGGATCAGACAGGGTTTTTATATGTTTATGTGAGCTTTCTCGGTGGGTCATGAGACAGAGTGGAAAGGCTAATTATAAAGACTGCTTGCATACTTGTTTGTTTGTTCATGTCTGTGGAACATGGGCGATGAAGGTGAGGAAAATCATAACAACTGAAAGCACACAAGTTTTGTGTATTTTTTTGTAGATGTGTCCTACTGTATTATCCTGTGAGGTATGTCATGTCAAAGCTTCGTGCAAACAGTTGCTTGACATTAATACAAATTTATCAGCATTACTTACTTCACCTAGCCCTGTTTGTATGGTTGTACGTGTGTGTGTTTGTGTGAGCATGGAAAAGCTCAAAGTAAACAAAATTAAGAATGTCAGAAGCCTGACTTAAGAGGACTCAAATACAAGACCTGCTGATCAACAGTATGAGTGGGCTTAAGCCGGGATATGGATTTAGAAAAAAATATTTCAGTGCTGTTGCACACGCACACACACACACACACACACACACACACACACACACACACACACAGCTCAGACATGCCTCCAATACAGTTTGGGCCAGACATATAGGCCATATGGCCTCAAACCCTCTTCCATATGGACGCACAGGACCAGGTGTCTGAGAGCTATGACAACACGTCTAACTGTCATCCTATCATCCTAAGTGTGTGTGTGTGTGTGTGTGTGCCTGTGTGTTTGTAACCACTCATGTAATCAACAGTACAATCTTTCTTTTTAGATTAACTATACTGTTAGCACCTACCTTGGCAACCAGCAGAGTTTCTGTGGGCATTTGGAACAATTAACTGTTCACTAACTGGAGGAAAACACCTAAACTTGTTGCCTCGTTGTTATTATCCTTTTAATTTTCTCTTAAATATGCATAAGACATAATATACTGAATATGTGAAATGGTTCATGTCTTACAGTATGTCAGTGAAACAAATGATTCTGCAAAGATAAACTCTATATTTATTGAGGTATTAGAGCATGTGCTGAAAAATAAAGAAGATTTTAAATGGATGCTCCCCATCTCTCCTGCTGAGCCGCTATTTTGGAGGCATTTATGTCATCATTGCCTGCAGTGGATTCACCCAGAGTTCCCTGTTTTACGTGCTGAGCGTGATCCACTGTGGGTGCTCTTTTTTACTGCCTCTTCTATCCTCCCAACCCCCCATGAATCTCCCCGATACCCCGACCCACTTACAAACCCCCTCTCCCCTCCTTCTCCCCTCCCCTGCTCCTTTTCTCTCCTCCTCCTCCTCCTCCTCAGTTGCTGTGGGCACAGGCTCTCCTCTTCCAGCCCACTGCTATCAAACAATGTCTGCATTCATCCGCCCAAGGCAACACACACACACACACCCACACATCCACAGACATGCTCACACCCACACAAACACATTTTGAGGGCTTCCCCAGAGTGGAGCACCGAAGCATATCTTCCTTATGCTCTCTCCCAATAGGGAAGATAATCTGTCCGCTCAGCCCACAAGTCAGTCACCCAGCCTGTCTGCTTGCCGGTCAGTCAGTCGCCCGGTGTGCGGGTTTTCAGGTACATCAGATACTCGAGCAGAATGCCCTACAGCCATGCTAGCAGGTCAGCTGGCTATCGGATGGACTTGAAGCTGACTCTGAGCAGCAGATGGCTGGCAGTGAGTGGAGGCTGATGAGTGGGTTCAGTTATCACATGATGAGACAAAGGATTTTGCTGAGTTCTTAGGGTGGTAATGCGCATCGTTATGCTGCTTAAATCATTCCAAAATCAGTAAAGCATTGCTACTACTGTGCAATATTTGTATATTCCGTAATCAGGCCTGTACCAGCCTTCACAATCTGCTTTATAGTGCTGAACCAGATTGGATTTGGTGGGAAAGCAACAGGGTTTAGAGGATAATACACATTTACCACAAAAAAGTTATAAAGACAGCATGCTTTTATATCAATTTGACATTTTGAGGTATATACCATATCAGGCTAAACTATCACAAAATGAAGATGGTACCCCCTATGTAACAATAACTGTGATCCACAAGCTTTTATGGATATTTATAGGTGCTTTTAGTCAGTTTGGTGTTTGTAAAATGCAACATGTGCTTTCATCACAACCTAATGATTCATTTCTTTCTCTATTTACTGTGAACAATAAGAGAGAGACATGCACACAAGCAATAGAAGAAGTACACACCCTATTATCTTTATACACACACACACACCCTCCATCTGTCTAAATAGGGTTCCCATTTCAGCCCCCTGAGTGACGCTCAGCACTAAGTGGGACAGTTAGAGGACATTTTCTCTCACTGCCACTCTTTCTCTCTTACTGTGTTTTCTGATAATATGGCTTGTCTGAGTGTGCGTGCATACATAGTGTGTGCATCCCTTGCACTTTGCCTGCATGTAGCTGCTGAATGTGCTTTTAAACTCTCCATGCTCTGCTCGCGAAGAGCCTCAGGATGCAAATATTGATGCTATTTTAAAAGCGCATGGGTGTGTATGTGTGCATGGCATAGGGAAAGCAGGAGAGGATGATAGATGGATGGATATGCTATTTGATGACATGATAAGATGCTGAGTGTACAAAATTTAAATAACAGAGATCTTCCTGATATGGTGATAGAGTGACAGAGTGAACTTAGTTGCCTTAAAATTCAAACAACCCTAACTTGTCTGTTTGTGTTTATATGTTACATGTCTTTGCAATTAAATAAAAGTGCACAGCCCCTACCAGGCAAAATCTTTCCAGAGATGCAAATAATTTCAAGGTAAAGAAAAAACATTATTCCATTTAGCTTCACTGCCACTAGGAGTGGCTACACAGCTGCTCGTCCTGTAAAGCCTACTCTAAGAATTACATCTGTCTCCACATCACGATGTAGTTATCTTGAATTATTAAAGCTTGTGTCCTTACCATCAAACGTTAATTATCTGACTATCACGAGATTGGTAAATACAATGGTGTCTCAACAGTCATGACCTTGTCTTTGTTCAATCCACTTTGGCACACACTGGTGCCAGCCTTGCCTTTAACAGCTGATTTACTCTTTAATCAGGTTTAATCAAGATCAGGTGTGTATGTAAATGTATGACTCTTGTCAACGATGAGAACGATTAAATATATAATAGATATCCTTATTTTAGTTTTAATGTAATCTCTTCCAGCACTATAATGCATATTGAAGCATCAGTGCAATACAATGGCACACATACAATAGGTCTACAAAAGATAAGTGATGCAAATAAGGCGCAGGTGTGCCTGCTTGTCCATGATGCGGTCAGTCAAACTGTACAAACAAACCATAGACTATGAAACAAAACCAGCATCTTATGGCGACGTTGAACAGGAACAGATCACACACACACATTCTTCATCACTTCATCATCATCAGGTGTCCTATTAGTCAGGTTGTTTCAGGACAGAGGGTCTTTCAGCTCCAGATTAAACTAAGCTATAGTGTGTGTGTGTCTGTGTGTGTCAGCGCTCATGTTTGTGTATGTGTGTGTAAAGTAGTAAACGCCCCAGGATTACCCCCTGTGTTCTTTTGTTGCTTTAGTTATCAACAGGGAGTGGTGCTAACTGTTATTAAGCCAGCTAAGCACAGACTCCTTAAACACTTTTAATTCCAAAGGCTGTAAACAATGTCTCTATTGAGTATTTTGGACCTTTTTCCTATAGGCCAAAGAACCCCCACCCCATTAAATAAACCTGTATTAGATAAATAAAAGAAAGTAAAATAAATAATTATGAGAGTAGTTGTCTAGTCCTGCTGTATTTATTCATTCAATTACATATTTTCAGTGCCAAAATATGCAGGTTTCTGATAATTTCTGCAGCAGACAACTTGACTCATCGTAGCATGAAAGGCGTAGGTGTAATTGATAAAAATTAATGATGGCTGTGTTCCATTTAGGTGCACCAGTTACAGTGTCCTGGTTTCATGCTGGCTCACTGGCACGGCTCACTAGGACACGTAAAGGGAACAGTGCCATCATTAATGTTATTTATTTCTGCAATGAAAAAGGTCTGTACTTGCTCCGTGTGCATGCTACACACTAATTATAGAGCAATATGCCATGGCTATATTTTAAAACTGTATGAAAACAAAGATATGTGTCTTGTAATAGAGAAAGGCAGTAATGAATTACACAAATGAGTGTAAATAACAAGTGCAATTGCCAATTTCTAATCTTAAAGACCCCTTACATACAGTCTGATGATCATCTTACAGTTTACCCTGATGTGAAATATCAGCATGTAGGAGATCTGAGAGACCCAAACCCATTTTACACCACAGAGCCACACACACATACAACCTGCATGTGCACCACCTACATATAGTGTGTGTGCATGTATGCAGTATGCATATTTATGTGGGCTGTCTGTGTGTATATAGACATTTGCACGAGTGCTGGATGTGTTTATGTTGTACAGCAGTTCTAGTACAGCACTCCCTCCTTGTCTTCGGGGGTGTTCTCCCCGCATGGCGTGCAGTACTCATCTGAATGATTCAGAGCCCTGGGAGAGCCCTCAGCAGCTTGTCTCTGGAAGAGACTTCTCAATGTTTCATGTTAGGTAACACGCACAAGTAGGCTACAGGAAGACCTCTCTAAAGAGTAGTGACACAGTGTTAGAGGTGCATTAACCTGACTTACCACTTCGTCAACATTACAAATAAAGAGCATCTGTCACTTAAAAGCTGTAATCCCCTAAAGCACATAATTACTGTTTTTATCTGTACTCTGATGTTGCAACTTGAATGAAGGTATTAATACTATAGAAATTAACACCTATTAAAGCTACTCTATTAAATAAACTCAACACTGTAAGCTATAACTTGTTTGTGTTTAAAATAAGGCACGATAAAGCCTCTTTTGCATTCATAAAAATCATGCACATAAATGACTACCTTAAAAAGGTTGGTAAAGTAAAAAAAGAGTAAAGAGTATGGAGCTTTGGAGAGAGCTGACACAGGGGGTATACACGTCACACTGCACTGCCAGTCTATCTTTATTCCAAGTTGCTGCTCATAGACACTGGTTTGTCTGAGGCCAATGGCCACTTTGTCTGATTGCTGTGTGAATGTGTGTGTAAGCATAAAACTCCATTTATGCCTACAGTATGCAAGGATGAGAGTGCTGTTTAAGGAGGAACTAGTTCACTGCCAATGCTGCTAGCACAAATTCCATAAAGTATTCAGAAGCACGCAGGCCGGATAAAACACAGCAGAACGAACAGTTTCTTTGTTTCCTTGAGTTCCTTGCAAAGCACCGTACAGATAAAATACATGTAAATGATCATGATTTTGCAGAGACACACATCACACATTCACTCTGTATATGCTGCCATCCTTCAGGTTTTACATCCAGTTTTTCTGCAGCAATCTGATTGAGGAAGACGTTTGCTTGTACAGTAAATCCAATCCAATGAAGATCAAATCCTTTCTGAGCTCTGATATGAAACAAAGTTACAACCCCAGTCTGGAATTAACATGGAATTATTATGGTCTGAAATTAAAGCTGAGCCAAAACATACAGTCTGGCTCAAAAATAAATGTTAACTGCTGGCCTAAATTCACATGCCACATCCTCAAGGCAGTGAACCTAACCCAGTTAAAATAAGGGTGTATAAAAAGTGCCCTGCTCCAAGAAACTTAAGGATTTTACCTTAATCTTTTAAGTCCTTTCTGACTGTTCCCTATATTATTTTATGCAGATTAAAATATTGTGAAAAGTGTTTTAACATTAAGTATTAGCACCTACAATAACTTCTTTCCAGTAATGCCGAGCAGCGCAGGCTGATGTAATTGCAGTCTTGCATTTTTGTTAAGCTTCAGAACTCAACAAGAGAACAATTTAAGAAAAATCAATAGTTTATGAAACATTTTGTAAAATCTGACAGTCAACTTTAATGAAATTCCCTTTTTCAAAAGGTCCAGCATTTGTCACTACTGAGCACTACTGTCTACTGAGGCGAACAGACTCATGAACTGTACACCTTGTCCCAGCGTCTCTGTGACAGAGACCCCTGATCAGGGTCAGCTGTCATAAACAATAAGTCACTGACATGGCAGACAGAGATGACCAATAGGATTTGGGATCAATGCACGTTAGTAAGTCAGATTATCTGATCAATGCGAGATGCAAAATAGGATTAAATGATCAATGAGGGCGACAGTTGACAGCTGAACCTCTTCAGGGTCTGAACATCACAGTCCATTCGTCCATTGTCACAGTAATAGTTAAAGAAGTGAAATGAGCAGTGACCGCCTAAGAAACAAATCAAAACTGCGTTGAGTCAGATACAGTTAGTAGTGCAGCCAACTTTTGGTTTCAGCGTAATTTCCAGTGCTAGATTATCTTTAATGATGTAGAATTTGATGGTTTATTTTTTCAATCAGTCGCATTGGAGCAAAAATCAGCTCAGGTCACACACAACATTCAGATTAGGCTGGATTCAAGCCTTTGGATGAGATGAAATATTTCTGGTGCCAGAAAACATGATTTTCTGTGGCCTTTCACGTTGAGAAATATGACTATTTGTTAAGAATATCAAGGACATATGTTTGAAAAAAATGGATTATATAAAAAGTAAGTAAAACTGAACAAAATGGAAGACTCACAATTTTTTTTTGGATGAATTTATTCTCTTATTCTATTCATTAATTCTTTATAGTGCTTTTTGACATTCATAAAAAAACAAGCTTTTTTCCTATAGGTGCAGTATATGACATAATAATGAGGCTTTCCATTGAGATTTAGACTATACAGACATACAACTTCATCCACCCGGCCCATCCAGGAGCATTGCGTAATGAGTACGTTATCACATACAGAACGACAGCTTCCCCTTGACACGCACACACTTTCAGTAAGCCCTCTCACTCAGTCGCGCCTATCCCTCGGTATCCCACAATCCCCCCGTTTGGTCTCAGCAGGTCATGCGTGCCACTCCAAACTCCAGGCTGACAACAGCTGGCTCTTCTTTGGCCAACTCGCTGTTGTATGTCCCTTCCAGCTCTCCATAGCTCTGCTTCCTGCTCTCTGTGCCGCTGCTGCCCTCTACCGTCCGCTCCGTGTCGGTGCTCTCTGTGGCCTCCTCGCCCACCTCCTCCTGCTCGTCCTCCTCCTCCTGTCGCTGCACTTCTTTGTGGTTGATGGGCGCACCCAGAATGAGGGAGTCGGGCCGTGGTGGGAGGGTGTTGGAGTTGGAGCGCTGATCTCTGGTGGGAGGAGGTGCAAGGGGGTCAGAGGTCGCGATGGGGGTCACACCAAGTTGGTGGAGCCGCTGGACAGAGGGGAAGGGACAAGAGAGACACAGAGAAAGACGTTTTAATTCATCCTTAATTGTATAATATTATCAGTTGAATATTAAAAATGTTTCATGATTAATATCTATATTCTGAGATGGCATGGTTTTTTATGTGCATTCCCCTAAAAAGGTCTCTGGAAAGTTAAAGTAATGAACGGTAACTGAGAGCAGCTGGTTGCAATTATTTTATCTCAAGACAACAATATTCATCATAACAAGATAATTCACTTGTTATCTCAAAATAATGGTGGTCTTTTTCTCCGCCATTTGTTTCCCCAATATCATGAGAAAAACAACTTTGTTATCCACATATGATAATTAACTCATGACCTCGGGATGATAAGATCTTAAAAGATAATTACAACCAGTGCCTTGGCTTACCACTTTATTGGGTACACCTAGCTAAAACTCATGCAATCTAGTACAACAGTCCTACAATAAATCTGCCTCCACGAAGGTTATAATGTTCAGTTAGAGAGGTGTTGATTCAACTGTATGCCAGGATGTAGTTTGTGGTGCTATTGACAGGTGTTTCTATTATTTTGTCCACCCCACTTACATCAATGAGGGTAGACTAATTTCAGTGTCCTAACTTCAACGTATGGGATCTATAGAGAGAATTAGTCTGTGTCAACTCACACTCTCCAGTGCTTGCAGTGAGCTCTCTGCCTTGCGGCTGTTCTCTCTCAGAGTCAGGATGGTTTTGAGGATAGACTGACGTGGGTGCATGGATCGATCAAACTGGTGGTACATGTTCCTCCAGAACCTTGGAAACACAAGTGCACACAAACCCATGGATAAGATTCCTTATCGTATGATCCCGGACAATTAAAGTATGGCACTATGAATATGTAACAACAGCAGGGGGGTGAGGAGGGCCGTACTGACTTGAAATTGTAGGGCAGAGTGGAAGGTGTCAGCACAGGGTGCGCCTCAGAGTACGCAGGGCTGTAAAACGGATTCAAGTAGTTCTGTTTTTCGCTCATTAGAAACGCCCACAGGGAGTGAGTCCGTTCTCTCAGCCTGGAACACAACACAGCAGTTAGAGAGACACATAAACATCAACACGGTCCAATGGGGAGATTGTTTAAGTCTTTAAAAACCAAGATTAATCTTGCCTTTACACACAAAAGCTCACAGTATGGTCATAAATGTCTCTATGAATTCTATCAAAAAGAGGGATCACAAGCCATGCTTTTTATCATGTTTTACTGACTTTATTCATGCTTAGACGTGCAGCTATAGGTAAGAGAAATACAGTCAGTATACTGTAAGTGATTGAAAGAATAGAGATAGTGACTATACTTCTTTCACTTTTTTGTTCTCGAAATTATTGTTTTGCTCCATTAATCTTTTGATGTACTAAAAGCACAGTACATTACGCAGGTAATGTGGCCAGACAGTGTTATATGGAGATATGGTGTGTTTGTCAGACCTGTGTGAATTATCCTCATTGAATTTGTTTGGTTTAGCCTCATACAGCATGAGGACATTTCCCACGCAGGGCAATGAGCACTTGAAGGTTTACACAACCAGAAAAGTATCTGAAAATCAATGTGAAATATTTTTTTCCTTATAATTATTTGTTATATTATTTAACCTAAGCTTTGTGTACAGTATGTGTGTGTGTTCATGTTCAGAACGAGGACATTTTTGCACATAGAGGTCATTTGAGCCGATCCTCACTTCTAGAGGGGGTACTTCTGTGCTGATGGTGACAGATGCAGCCACACAGGTTATGTGACATATAGGGTTTTGTCCAGTGAGGAGTGTCTCTTTAAAGTAAAGAGCTGATCATGAATTAGAGTCACTACAGGTGTGTCGGCTTTGATGCACAGAAATGTTATCCCTTTAGAGCCGATGGATACATAGAAGCGAGGAAGCACAGAAGACATTGGAAAAAATAACAACCGACACAGAAAACAACGACTACACAAACGTGCGTGTGTGTTGGACTTACTGCAACTCCTCTCTCTGTCTCTGATTGTTGCCAAGGAAGTTTCCATATTGACAGGAGTGGACGTGTTCATGAATCTGCAGCAGGAACCACTCGCTGAACTCAAATGCCTAAAGAGAGGGTTATCATGACATAAATACAATAAAACACACCACGCTGCAAGTACGACACATAGTGTCTGTGTAAATACATTACAGATGTCATGTAGCTCACACACCTGCGGGAACTGCTCTGTCAGCTGCCAGACGCACTCCAGGAACTGAGTGAAGATAGGAGACACCTCCTTTGGATCCCCGTCCAACTGGTCACACCTACTCAATTCAATACAACAACAGTTACATAATAACAATTAAAGAACTAGCTACGCAGTATAAATTGTATACATGTAGTGTATATATCTGGTAATATCATCTAAAATATAAATAACTATGAAATTGGGGCAAATGCAATCATGATGTCCTGCCTTAGTCTGCTCAAGTAGCAATTTATTTCCAAAAAAGACTCAGTAGCAGTGCAAAAAACGTACTTGACTTTGTAGAACAAATCAGCAGTGAAGAGCAGAACCTAACACTGACCAAATCTCTCGGTTTAATTGATCCAGTTGAAACCTCACCTGTCGGCAAACTTGTGGCCAAAGGAGATCCAGTCTTTCTCTATCAGTACCTGGAAGACAAATGTAAGGAAAAAGCTTGAGTTTGAAGTAAGAGACACAAACATCTAGCTGAAGAGGACATTGATATTCTTAACTAACTAGTGCAAAAGTGTGTGTGTGTGTGTGTGTGTGTGTGTGTGTAAATGTGTGTGTATTTGGGTTGGTACCATGAAGCCCTTGATGGTGCGGTAGTACGGGTCCATAAGCAGCGACCCCAGTGAGCAGACCTGAGCTGTTCTGTCCCATCCGTCTGAACAATGAACCAACACACTGGCTCCTTCCACTGTCACCGCCTGGGGTCAAGAGTGAAGACGGACAGCAGAAGATTGTAGCATAAAATAAAGAAATTAAGCAGTCCTTGACAGTCACTGTCTATGATGGACTGTCTATGATATCTTCGTGGTTTACACTGAATGCTTTTATTTTTAGGAACATGCCACATATTACTTTCAGAAACACTTAAATATCCTGAATAAAAACAATGTTAATGTGCAACTTAATGCATTTTTAGAGAAACAAAAACTCAAGGAGCAGGAAAAGGGAAATGTTTTACCCTGGTGAGAAAGATTGCTGCGTCTACAACAGCTTTGATATGCCGCAGCCAGCCACTGCTCTCCAGGCCAACCAGGTAGTCACTCATGGAAAGAGACCGAGTCCCAATCACTGAGAGACACATGCAGAGACAGAAAGTCCTTTCAGATTAACCATTTACTGACAACTTGCACTTTCTCGGAATAGTAATTCATAATCTGCAAAAAATTTAATTTTTATATGTGTGTGTGTGTAGCAACATGTGTTTAACCTTCTAGCAATTTCTGCAGGCTGGTCCGCATTACATGGATGTTTTCAATGCCAACAAACTGGAAGCGGATGTTGGAGTAGTTGTCCTCGTTCTCATAGCCTTTACCTGCTGCTCGATTAGCTAGCGCATTCAGCTGCAGGTAAAACAAAACAATTGCAAATCTCCTGATAACTCTTTTTTTAACTGTGTTTCTGTAGGGTTGAACCCAGTTATACATACAGCACATGAGAGCAATTCGTTTTTTTACTTGATGAATAAAAAAACACTTCTGATGTTAATGAACCTTGCAAATGGTATTCGGAAAAGGGGTTTTTGTTTGGCTGTTACCTTTGGCCTAGTATCCATGACGTAGACGAATCGGCTGTTGTGATTGGCCTTGCTGATGGCCTGCAGCATGCTCTCATCCTCTAAGCATCGTGCACTGAACCCAGAGAGAGGCTGACTGCATCGACACACTGCCGCCTGTCAGGGTGAACGGAGTACAATGGTCAGAGCAAGGGCAGTTACAAAAACTACAAAATACTGCTGGTAAATTATCAACTAAAACTAGAACATTTGACCACATTACACCTTTCATTACTGCTTCCATGAGTCTGCCAAATCCTAACAAAATAACTGGTTAATCTTTATCAAACTGATAAGGAGTTCAAATTTCAACAGCAATTTATTAATCATTCTACTTTTTAATTCGGACTATGGACAGAAAACACTAGTGTTGTGTTTCAGCTTTCCAATCCTTAATGGATAATTGATGATGACTAAGCCATTTTGTGGTACAGTATATAGGCTGTAAAAACCTCAGTTGAAGTCACTGTGCCAAAAACGCATTAATTGAATGCAGAGTGCAGACAGTTCATTTCGCCAAATCACTGTTATGAGTCAGGTTTTTCCAAGCTGACACGTCCTAAATAGTGAGGGACAGAAAGCGGGCAGGACTTCTGCTCTCTGCTGAGTTGTTTTACCAGAAAATCAGGAATCTAAATATGCATGCGTGTGTGTGTTGAACAAGAGCGTGAATTGCTATCATTTCAAGTACAAAATGTATTAGTGTGAGTAAGTATACATAGATCATGTTAATTATACATTTTCCATGCACCTACAGTGCTGTAAAATATGTTTTATTCAGTTTTTGTTTTAGTAGGGCCCAATGACAGGGATGTGTGTTCGTCAGTCCCTCTGACATTTTGGAACAAAATATCTTGCCAACTACTGAAACTTAATTAGCTCAAGACAGTGATTCCTAATAATTTTGTTGATCCTCTGATCTTTCATCTACGAGCAATGAAAGGTCTAAATTTCCATCTGCACACAAGACAAAATCATGAAAGCAGATTTCTATGAAATTTGTTAACCACATACATGTGGACAAATCCTTTCCGCATTGGACACCCTGCGAGTTTTCCTTAAGAGCAACTCAACTTTGCATACGTCATTATGCAATTCCAGATGCATTCCCATGAAATTTGCTTAGCACATTCATACAACCCAGGCAACACACACCTTTTAATTATATTAATCCTCTGGCCTGTCCTCTAGCACCACCTTGTGGAAAACCTTTTAGCTCTATTACTAGTAAGAATAAGGAAATTATTCATATGTTGTTTGTCACTTTAAACAATTTTGTGTTGTGGGTGGGGTACAGCACCCACTAAGGACTACTAACTGGGCTTTAGAATTCTTGTTTTGTGTTTTTACTGAACAATTTGCAGAGAATGTACAGTGAAAAGCCCCCCTTCAAATGAAGTGACACTCTCTATAAACTACTACAACATACAAAAAGACCAAACCAAACTTAATATAATAAATGTATACAAAGAAGCAGGTGGGAAACTCTTCATACAGCACTGTAAAATGGTTCGTACTGTGAGTAGGTTATTACAGTTTATTACAGTACCTTCTTTTCTTGGTAGAAGTATGTGAGTACAGGAAAGCGTCCTTTGCTTCTGAACTTGGAACTCCCCACAATGATAGGCTTACTGGCTGTGATGGGAACATACAGGTCCCGTGGATATGTCTCACACACCTGGAAAACCAAACACAAAACACACACACATCACACACACACAGACACAGACACAGAAGATCCTGGTTTGTCAGCATCAGTATTAGTATTACCTACTCTGAACCGTGAAACATGGTGCTGAAAACAAAATCCATTAGTCAGTTGTTCAAAATAACAGATGATTCTACTCTAAAAACTATTCTGTGTATACACATGTTATGTTAAATCAAAATGTTAACAGTAATTGGACAAAACTATAGTTAGGGTTCATAATATTCTGCACTTCCTTGCGAACAATCACTTCTTTCAAGTAGGTATAGTCTTTCTGTGATAATAATTTATCTCAAGTCTTGAGATAAATATTGCATTTTGGATTGAAGCTCTGCTAGCTCATACTAGAGCTAACAGTGAAGCTCCAGCACCCTCTTCTGGACCTATGTACATAATGTTTTGATAATGTGTGTTCATGTGTAACTGGTTTATGCAATATACTGTATTAACTGATTTCCTAAAATGCCACCACACCCTCAGTCACAGCCAGGTTATTACAACAGCCAACTAAGTGTCAAACAATACAACCATACCTTATGCATGACTTTATTGCTCAGTAATCATGTGACACACGGGAACAGTGCCAAGGTTCAACAACAGTCAGCAAGTCCAGCTTTAACTGAGCAGAGTGTTCGCTGACTAGCATTTGGGAGAATTTCCTTTTTTTCTGATTTTACTCTTTTAGTCCAAGTTTAATCTCATTGCTTCCTGTGGACAATATCTCCTTCTAGTTAGTGTTGTTTATTCATTGTATCCTGGTTGGGGAGGGTGTTAGGCTAATAAAAAGGGTGTACTATTACAAACAAAATTTGACTATGATTTTTCACATCTTGACTGTAAATTTTAACAATACATACCATGAAACTGTAGAGACTATGTGACTGTTCTTCTCCTTCTCAGCACACAAAAGAAAAAGACTGCAGCATCAGATGTAACACAGAAGAACCAGAAATTGCCAAAACATCCTCCTCTTGAGGAATTCACTCCAACAGTGTTCTCAATTTACTGGGCACTTCCGATGGAGAACACTTACAGTTAACAAGATATAGCCAAAGATCTACCTTGAAGTCTCTGTTGACATCGGTGAGCTGCCATTGGTCGCAGGGGACGCCCATCCTCTCGAACTCCGCCCCCAGGTCGATGAGCTGCCATCCTTCCTCTCTCTGTTGGTCGTTCTGTTTGGGGTTGTAGGAGAATGCATAGAGCTCCTCATAGGATACTGCACAAAGGAAAAAGGAAACCAGAGAAAAACAAATGTGAAAACACTGTGTGTGTTTGTAAATATATCTATTACATGTGTATGTAAAAAAAAAAAAGAGGTGGGGGGCAAGAAAACTGAGAGGGCACAGGTGGATACATGTGAATGCAACGGACAGATATCAACACAGATCTTGACACACTGAAACCCACCAGGCCGTAGAAGACGCAGCAGCGAGCTGTAAATGTCGTGGCAATCTCTTTCTCTCTGCACCACAAAATGAACCACCCTGAAGTTGCGACACTGGATGACCAGAGGACAGCCTGTGGTGGTTAGGGAGAGCTTTTCCACAGACGCTATGTGGTGATGCAAAATCTGGAGAAGTAAAGGAGCACAAGAGAGAGAGAAAGAGGATTGAGTGGCTTTAGATCCGGTTTTGATTTGTTTCAATTTATTTACATTGGCTTAATTATGTCAAAGGAAAAAAATACAAATAAATGATTTAACAATTACAGAAATATACTGCTAAGAACTCATAGTATGCAAGGTGCTGTTTTCTGTGTACTGTGTATAGAGTATGAACTATGAAGCCTTGTAGAAAGGTGAAAATTGATTAAACCCTTTGTGGTTCTCCTTGTTTTATGCACCTCTGGCGAACTTAATGTATGTACACTAAAATGCTTTGTGTCAAGAATAACTAGTGCAAAATTGTTCTACGTAGACTTGTAAGCAATCGTGGGTTACAAAGCAAAGCCAGACTAAGAGGTCATTTTTAACTATTTAAAAAGGCACAATTATAAATCCTGGCACTGGCTCATGTGTTGCACACCTACACCTGTCAATAGGACTAATTAAGAGAATCTGACAGCATGTTCAAAATCTTTGTAAAATGGGCAGACAAGAGGAAGCCTTTATGCCTACTGTAGCATTTGAAACTCCTGACAAAGATGAATTAAATAAGAATAAATGAAAGCTACAAAAAGAGGGCAAGAAGGACAAATGCAGCCCATCACCATATTCAATGAGAGCAGTTTGAATTCCACAGCGATTCCAGCCATTGGGAAATCATAAAGATGCACATTCATCAGAATTGGTAATGACCAGTGAAACACCCTGTCACAAAACTGACAAATGCACACGCGCACACACACACACACACACACACACACACACACACACNGCGATTCCAGCCATTGGGAAATCATAAAGATGCACATTCATCAGAATTGGTAATGACCAGTGAAACACCCTGTCACAAAACTGACAAATGCACACACACACACACACACACACACACACAGTGTATGCTGATCTCACCAGCTGTTGAGACACACAGTAACTCAACTGCTGTTTAATATTTTACAAGGCACAATAGCAGTCTAACAAACTCTCTCTCTGACCAACAGACTGATTCTAAATTGCCTCTACAAATGCAGACACATCCAGTACACTGCACATGCATACAGGCATATACAGACACACACGCACACACACAAAGAGGACCAAATACACAGTAGGAGACACAACTGCATGCTACACCAGAATAAGCCCAAAAACAAAGAGGAAATGAAAATATTCTCTTTTCTGAGCACATAAAGCAGGAAGGATGGTGGTGAGGAGGTCATGGCCCAGGATCTGTTGCACAAAGCAATTTAAACCACGTTAACATTTCCAC
>NTHP01000085.1:1055798-1072204 GCA_003416845.1 Oplegnathus fasciatus | reverse complement strand
AATATTCCCTTTTATTTTGTCCATCCCTTACACAGCTTACCATTTCCCTAATGCCTCCTAGCTTTTATTGCCAAGCAGCCTTTTTCTTTAAGGTCTTTGTGTTCTCTTGTATGAAAGTAGTGTTAGGCAGTGTGTATGTGTCTGAGAGAGTGGTGAAGTCAAAGCTTGGCAGTTTTTTTTTGTTTTTTTTTCTGTTCTTCCTTGAGCAAGAGTCAAGTGCGTTCACACCACAAGAAAACTGAGCAACCGCTTGCCACACATGTGACAAGTTGGATGATTTTTTTTCCTTACTGAGGAGAAATTTGGCCCAAAAAAATCACCAGTATGTTTTACTAAAATAATGTTCTATATGTTGCTAAAACACCTTTGGATTGATTTAAACTGGCAAATCCACTTGGCCACAACAGCCAGTTAAAAGTAACTTGGCAGTGTGGGAACAAGTGGTCTGAACGCACACCAAGTTGGTGTGTTCTCTTGTAGTTGGTGTGTTTGGTAAAATCTTTCTCATGTCATTTTCTCCCTTTGGCCTTTGCCTTCCCATGCAGTGTACTGTGAGTCTTGTTTTGTTCTGCAGTCAGAAGTTAAGCTGTGCGTAGTGCTCTATTGATTAGGTTGTGGCATTTATTTTGCATACATGTTTGCTAATGCCTGCGTGCACTCCTGAGGCACTGCTCCCTGTAGTCATTCCTAGTGTAGGCTGTGTGCTTAGCCCAAACTGACTTCCATGTCACTCTCTCCCACAGGTTTTGGTGGTGGGCCAGGATTTGGTGGGGTGGGGACTGGGGGGTCTTCTTTTGCCTTCTCCTCCACCAGTAAGCCCACAGGAGGCAGTCTGAGTGCAGGTACATAAATGCTGTATATACCCCCTTCACACCCGGCCCCAATAACGAGAAAAGTTCGAAGAGGCTTGTGTTTGCTTCCTGAATTTAGGTATTTCTCTGAGCATAGTATGTCATCAGATGCAGTTGGACGAGCTATTCTGAGCTTCAAAGCAATGTGCAGATACTGTATAATAAGTTCCTCTGGTTTCCTCTCTTCTGTAAGTGGACTTTGTCAACAACATCATCCTTGTATTAGTCTTGTAAGCCTTTTACCCAAGTGTGCTGGCAGTTTGGCCACAACACATTTTACGATATGGGGTTTTAGACTAGGTGGACTAACTCTGTTCACAATTTAGCAATTGCTGGAATCTGTATTTCATATGGATATCCTTTATTTTAACCCTTTATTTGCTCCATTACTTTTGTTTCCTCTAAAATTTCTTAAATTTTCCTCTTTTTGTTCTTTGTCCCTCTGTGTCTCTCGCTTTTTTAGGTTTTGGTAGCAGCAGCAGCAGCTCAGGCTTTAACTTCAGTAACCCCGGCATCAACCCCTCGGCTGGCCTGACCTTTGGCGTGTCTAATCCACCTGCCGCAGGCTTCGGCGCAGCAGTGCCCCTTCTCCAGCTCAAGAAACCCCCTGCTGGTAATAAAAGGGGCAAGAGATAGAACCAAGGAAAGACAGACCCTGTCACTGACCAGCTGACCAGCTTGGGGTTTGTAGCGGGTAAGGCCTGGTCTCCCAAAAGCATATGAGTGCTAAAATAATCATTATCCAACTACTACTGTCAATTTGAGGAAATCATCAGGGTTTGGATTAAACCCACGTTAAAACAGCAACACGGGATCACCCATTTAAAATCATTTGGGGGTATATCCTCAATGAACATTAAGAAAAAGAAAATCCCACTGACTAACAAGCATTATCTCTCTATCTTACATTGGTCTGTATTGTCCAGTGTTCTACAGTAATTTGCTTGCAAATTGCCAAGTCCTTAGCCAGTGTTAACTGTCAGTCGATACAAGAAGTTGCCCACTTTCACATGTTCCTATTAGGTCCATTTAAACAATTAAGTTATATTACGTGGGACTCAGTAAATCTGAATCAATATAGTAGATAGTGGCATGTATGGAAAGGTTAAAAAATAGTGTTTGCATCATTTTAAACATGAGTTTGCCCATTTGCGTTGACTCAAAACGTTGCCTGCACACTGTAATCTGTAGCGCTACAATGCTTTTGGGAATGCCAGCCATGGACAGAGCTGGGTCAATCACAAACCGTTCAGTTATCTGTAAGGAATTTCTTTAGTCTGAATATTGTACAAGATCGATGTGTTTTTGCGCTTTGAGGTGGACAGTGCAGTTGGTTCCATTGTGTTACACAAACTCTAATCGCGTAACTGCACTCGAACGCCTCTCAAATGATGACTTGGTCCAAGTCTCGTCCAGGAAAGGGTAAGATAAGGTAAAGGGAAAGAAGCTTATGGGGTAATAGTTGGCTGGGAACAGTGTAGTCCCTGCCTGAAGGTGTCAATGGGGAGTATTAACTGATCCTAGATAGTTTTATAGGCACAGGAGAGTGTCCAGGGTGGGTTTTTGGGGAAGCACAGTTTTATTTTTATATCAAGTGGAGAAAGAGATGACATTCGGGAGGGGTAAAAGGGGACTAGCGCCTTGGGATAGTCCATTATCTAGTCCACATAACCTGTGTTGTTTTTGCTAGAGTCCATCCTTATCATTGTTTAATAATTACTTTTTAGATGCATTTTGTTTGCCCCAATGTAAGAACTTGGGAGAGGAAATGCTGTTTGTATTACATGGCTCCCATTAAATGTTAAGCTAGTTGAATCTGAAAGGGATTTCACGAGCAGATTCTACTACTCAACTCAATTTATACATGTGCTAGAATAAATTTGCACTTGCCAGTGTATATGACCTGACAGTGATAGTGTGAAAGTGCATGTATGCCGATTGCACAAGTATGAATTTTGTCTCTCTGGTCTACCATAGTTGCTGACTTCTTTTGAGCGTCTGGTGTGGTTGGGGGTGATCTTCTGCTTTTTTTAATTGTCCATGTCAGTTTGGTTACCAAATACTGGTAGTTGTACTATTATTTTCTAATCACAGTCTGTGTAAACCTGTATTTTCAAGAAGCTGTTTAATAATAAAATCTTCAATATGATGTTTTGCCTGTTTATGGCATTACTTCAATAAATGTGTGTGTTGACACAGAATGGTGTCTGTCATTATGTGTTTGTCCTGTGTGTCACCTCATTTGGGACAGTTCTAGCTTTAATCTGACAATGAAGACACATTCATGGTTGCACCAATTTTTAACACTTTTATGCCAGGATAACAGACTATGTTAGCATTGTCATAGCTTGTATCCAGTACATTTTCCTGGGCATTGCATGAGCAAGTATCTTTTTTTGAAAAGTGTATTGTTCCTATGGAAAATTGCAGTGTCTGGCAGGTGTACCAGACCACACTGATTCTACGGGACATGATGCATCACCCATTTAAGTTACTTGACACTGAAGGCCCGGGTACATTGGAATTTACATTGTAAAGACTTCCCAGATGGTCACATCTTCTGAGTGGATGGAGAATTGTCACTACATTCTCCACAAAGGTACCACAATATCTTTAATTCTGCAATCCCCAGAATTACTCCAAGCTTTCTTTCTCCATGAGACTTACCTGTATTAGTTACCTTGTGATTGTTCCCTAGAAGTGTCTCAACCAGTCCATTTGTCTTAAGTTGTATGGACTCATCAGACCTTTTTAAAATGAATGTTTGGAAGAGTAAAAAATGAAAATTCGAAATGAATTGATGTCATTTTATTTGTCAAACACGCTTGAAAACTAAATGTCCCTTTTCCACGCTCCTAAGCACCAGGGGGCGATAATATACTTCACGCGGCGTTTCAACCACCTTTAAAACAAAAGAAGAAGAACGCTGTTGCTATGCGACGATGCTGCAATACACACATCAAGTGCTAAGGATAAGTTAACATTATTTGAGCTAGCCACTCATATTTTAGCTCATCCTTCCGCGTTTTTTTTGGTCCACATTCATTATTCAACAATCCAGGTAATGTTACAATTTGTAATGCGCAATATATTCTGACAGCTACAGAGAGAAAAATGCCTTAATGCTCCATGCCAACATTTGCCAAATTAGTTTGTGGCCGGTAGTATTTTGACCAAAAGAGCTGAGTTAGCACGTTAAGGAACGTTAAGTATAACGTTATTAATGCATTTACGTAGCGTTATATGTATCTATTTAAATAAGAAATTGTGATAAAATTGGTTGTTGTGCTTTCCGTAATAGTATAACAAAAAGTAGAAATGCTTTGTCAACACAGAATTGCTTTGTTGACCCGTTAAGCTACTTGTGTGTAACGTGGTGTCCTTAAGTTTGTTTGTTTATTAGCCGTTTATAGTGCAGATTCAGCAACTGTTACTATTAAAAAAAAACCTACACTTTTCGGGTGGCCAATGCCAGATTTTGAGTCATAATAATAATATTTTCGGCCTTTTACTTTGTTGCTGTATTTCTCATTAAAGGAAATATGTAAAATTGAAGATAACAACTGTATCTGTTGCCGTATGACCGGGATCTTCTCCAGCATGGCTCCTTTTATCATACAAAAACAGCTTGCCACCAGGAAATAAACAAATCTGTAGCTTTTCTTTCATGGTCTCTTCCCCCATATTCCTCTTAAACTTCCCCAGTGTAACAGCAACATTGGATTGCTAAATCAAGGCAACCAGAATGGATTTTTTTATGTTAATGTGCATAGTTTTCCATGTCCAGGGAGCTGACACTTTTATTTTCTCTTAGATCTGCTCTCTGATAGATCTCATCTGCTAATTGGACTATATTGCCATCTTTTATATTGCAGCCATGCCTCTTCCAGACACAATCTACTGCGCCCAGCAAATCAACATCCCTCCCGAGCTGCCAGACATCCTCAAAAACTTCACTAAGGCAGCCATCCGTACACAGCCCAAAGATTTGCTCCTGTGGTCTGCGGCGTAAGTCTTAATCTCTGTCAGTGGTGGTTTGGGGAGAGGGTAGGGATTTTATTCCAATCTTGATCTCTTAAACAAAACCATAAACAGTGTCTCAAGGCAGCATCACTGTGTGAAAAGCCAGGCACTTTTCACCTGTGCATCTCTCATCTTTGCATTAACTGGCTGTAATTGGATCCCAGGGGCTTCTGTGTTACTGCAGCAGTTAAACTATCTGACTTTCTCCAACAAGGAAAAAGAAAGTACTGGATGAAATTTAAATATATCAAGAATGTTTTTTTCTACCCCTAAGGACTGTCATATCATCTTCTATTTTATTGGCCAGTGTAGCTTGGCTGTGTTTAAAACAAAAAGACAATAAAGTGAGCCATATGGTGAGACAAAAACAATTCAAATGTCTCCTGGGTTACAAGGTGTTTATATGCTATTAAAGCAACAACAGGCTCTGTTGCCTTTCAGAGATGCTGAAAGTCATGCTGCCTTTAAATTCACTGTAAAATGTTATTTAAACTGTGAAGTAAGATAAGCCACAGTATGCCCTTTGGCATTATAAGAATATCGGTAAACTTCAGATAAAGAAAACTACAACACATTTTATTCAACTGATGGTAGTCATGAGAACTCATTAAATTGGACTAACACCAACTTCTGCCTCATTTTACATAGTCTGCTTTTATCACTTCATTTGATTGGCATGCGTAGGAATCAGGGGATATGAGTGACAAGCAGGGTAAAGCTGAGCACAGCATTTAATAATATATGTGTGTTAATGATGTGTGTGTGTCCTCTCCCAGCTACTTCAGTGCGCTGTCTAGAGGAGAGTGTCTGCCTGTCAAGGACAGGCTGGAGATGAATGTTGCCACCCAAAAGACAGACACTGGGCTGACTCCAGGTCTGCTTAAGATTCTCCATAAACAGGTATTTTCTCTGCAGCAGGATCCTCATAATCGTTTGCTTCGTATTGTTGCTGTTGAAAGAAAAGCAATGTATTTAATATATTGCATATTTTCCAGCGTGCTTTACTTTTTTGAATTTGCACATCCTGTACATTCTATATTCTGTAATTGATTACTGCACCTTAAATGTTCTATGAGTGTAATTATTAGTTGCATTAACTTTAATATCCATATTTACTTACTCCTTTTTTTTTAATGTATCTGGATATTGCAGTGATGCTGTTCCCCCATGTGGATCATTAAATTTTCATATTATTGTAAACCTATTTCATCTCACCTGGGGCATCCACTGGCATCTTGGTGTGGTGGATTCATTAAAAGAACTGAATAATTAATATTTCCTTAAAGGCCAACACTTAAGCAACAGTCTTAACATTGTGAGGATGCTGCTCTCTTTCTGTATTTATGCCAGTAATATTAGTGTTACAGAGTTATTTATCTTTAAAACTTACCTTACTTTAGAAGTTTGCTAACTTTATGGCCACAAATCTAGCACATTGTATAGTTGTTTTGGGACATTAACACTCAGACATGTAGCTTACATACCAGTCTACCAGCTTGGAGCGGGAATAAACTCCTCTTCTGATGTTGTGGTAATTACATAGCTTCCCATACATATATATCTACCATAAGTAATAAACAGATCATTAGTATGCACGGCTGGCTGATTCCCCAGATCTAATACTGCTGTTTATTTCAACAAATAATACTGAATAATTACTCATGACTTTTATTACAGTCATCTGGTAAAGTAGATAACCTAATTTTCTTTTCTCCTCATCTCTCCCAACCCCCCACTCCCCCTACCCAATCTTAGCTGTCCCCCAGGCAAACATGCAGCAAGATGGAACTGCAGAAGAAATGGACGGGTCTGTGTCTACCCATGGACCAGCTTGAGACCCTGCTGTCGCTGGGCAGTTTTGGGTCAGACATCGACTGGATGGAGTTTTTTGCCCTGGGCTGCAGTGCTCTGGGAGGGGTGAGATGTTACATAAGGCCAGATAGAAATGCCAACACCACTTTATACCGCCTCCTTTGAGTCTTAAAACCTACCGTGAGGCAAAGCACAGCTGGAGATCCTCAAGAAGCACCTTTTTTGTTCATCACACAGTTGAGCCTTCTAGTGTTTAGACTAGATCCAGACGTCCATGATCCAGACTTCTCCATCTGGGTCCCCAGGCTCCGGAGAGAATGACTGGATAAATCCTTCTTTGACTACTTGAATCTATATTAAGCCAATGATTTTGCTTCAAAGTTGCAGATAGCGCAGCAGAGGCAGATTAAAGAGAATTTCTTTAAGCACTGAGAACTTTGCAGATGATGACTTAGAATCTGCAAAAGCAAATGCAGCTCAGCATTAACAACATTATGTGCTCAATGTTAGTAGTTTAAAAAGGATACTGCTGTTTATGAGGCTGTTGAACACTTTAACCACATGAGGGCAGTCATGTTCTACACTGATTTGGTTGTTTTTGTCTGTCTCTCAGCTAGTGTGTGTGCATATAAGTGTGTTTGCAGTGTGTGCTTGTGATGCTCAAACAGGACTTGAATGCCGAATGCATGTTTTTGTATTTGCGTGTCTATTTTTTTGACAATATCCTACCATCTGCTTCTCTGTGTCTCTCTATACACTTTCTCAGACCCTCATGAGTTCTCTTAAGTTTGCCTGCGAGATCCTGACGGAGGATGAGGAGGGTGGTGCTGCGAGGATCCCGTTCAACACCTTTGTCAAACTCTACACCTACCTGGCTCACCTGGACGGGGACATGCCACAGGACCACATTGACAACTTCCTCAGCAGCCTGCAGGCACAAGTGTAGGTGTCGTTTGTGTGCGTTCTCCTCAGATTTATAGCTGCGCGTGTGTACTTACAGAAATGAAGCCTACCTCACCACTTCCACTTGCAATAAGCAGCGTGGATGTAGGTGGTGGAAGATGTTTCATATGCATCAGCAACAGAGATGCTACCCAGTTCTCTTTTCTCACACAGCCTAATTATTTTTCCCATTTCAATCGGTTCCCCTTGGATTCAGCTCCAGTCAAATCGCATAAAAAGTCCTTATTTCTCTCTTTTGTCTTTGAAGATTGTCAGTCGCCAAAGTTGTATGATATCTACAAGTATTAACTCAGAGGCAACTGGACTTGTTTGGACTGTATGGCATGTACCAGCAACTGCAGTTGCCTGTTGTTTTTACAACTTCTAGATATTTTATTCTTTCNNTATTGTGTTATTGAACATTACACATTACACCTAAATTTCAACACTCCAGACGTGTACAATAGATTCACAGTGGAATTTTTGACCAAACTGCATTTCAAAACTACTCGTGTTCAATTTAAAAAATGTAGGAAATACATTCAGAACTACTTTAAGCTGAAGGTATGCTGCCAATATTTTCTGCAGTGATGACTCTGGATGTGCTGAACACTGCTTTAGCACTGTTTGGCCCAACATTTCTGCCAGTCAACGCCGGTAGGCTAAGAAGCACAGACAGTTTTTAGAGCTAAGCCAGGTCCCCTGGCCTCAGATGATGTTGTGAGATAGTGATATTCACTGTTGTGAAAATCCTTATGCTGCTGAGTAGAGCTGTTGCACTGATGCACTGGTTTCTCTGCCCGACAGCAACAAGCAGAACGGCATGATTCAGGTTTCCAACTTCTACATCAGCAGGAAGTTGGGGAAGGAGAGACAGAAAGCAAAGGAAGACAGGAAGGAATAGAAGTAACAAAATGACAGTGTTCAATTAATAAATGGGCCTGCTAATGCTCTTTCAAGCACAGCTGTTGTTTCATTACCCAGAAATTGGTCCCATTAATTGTTAGCATCAGGCACAGTGGGTTATTATTCATCATTGTCCAGCTGCTATTTCCAGTCAGGTTGGAATCTTTTTAATGAGCAGCAAGAGAGGCACAAAGCTGCCTTACACAAACTGTCAGGTGGAGTGTATGTATGCTTTTTATTGCCTGTTCCCTTATGTCTGGGTTAGCCAAAGTTCATTTATCATACACACAACCTATCAGCTTGCAGCCTCACCGCATTTGGCCTCTCTGCTGGTGTATTCATTTCACCCAGCAGACGAAAAAGAGGAGAGGTAAGGAGTAAGCTCTGAGGGCACAAGAGCGTGATTTTCAGCTTGTGTTAAAGACCTAAAACCACCTGTGTTTTGTTCACTCCTCCATGCAATATTGTAAATGGGCAAGTACAAATGCACACTTATTACACTAGTCAGAAAGCACACAAAATCACATGCAGGGCCAGGAAATCAGAGGCACACACACACACATGCATAAATCTCACACCCAGTCTCTCTAAACTTCAGTACGGGATTTTACATTTACACATTTTCAAAAGACGCTGTTTCATGTGTCAGTGTGAGAGCATAATCTGCGGTCACAGAGGCACAATATGACACTCTTTTCTTATGAACGTGTTTTTTTACACACACACATACAGACTTGTGTCATTTTGTGAGTATTTCATCAGGCAGGACAGGAAACAGGATCAGTGAGAATTCACAGTTCAGGCACAGTTGGCAGTAGGTTTTAGGGGTGGAGGATACACACACACACGCGTACACACACAAACACAAACACACACTGAAGCTTACCCTTCCCTTGCAGGATTTCTGCTGTGGCAGAGTCAAAGGGGATTGGAGGACAGATAGAATCCCTGATAACCTGATAACTGCAGGCTCTCCACCCGTCAACATAGCAGAAAAGGAATTTTGTCAGGGCTTAAAACAGCGATCTTTCTGTGAACCACACAGTAGAACATAGTTAAATAGTATCTTGAAAGTAACTCAGCATTTATTTGAATCTGCACAGAATGCTTTTCTGATTGGGAAAATGCAGATTGTGACAGATAGTTTGTTCCTATTCAGGTGGAGTCTGAAACTGAGATGAGACTAGCAAAGATTTGGCATTCTAGACATCAAAACAGTGCTGATTTACATGATTGTAAACATTAGTTTTTGTTAAATAACACCACACAACCATAGCATATCATGCACAGGATGTGGATGACTCGCTTGAATTAAAAAATAAAAGAGAAACTTGGAATTTTAAGCTATACTCACATGATTCCCCAGGAAGGTTTAAACACCATTTGCTAAATAGAAATAGAGACAAATTTAGACTTGGACTCTTTTGCTCCTCCGACTGCAGGAGTTTTCCAGGAATCCAGAAACTTTTTTTTTAGGAAATCAGGAACTTCCAGGGCCATAGTTCATTCTCCCCAGAAAGCCCATTGCTCCATAGCTGGTACTTTCCCGTGGCCCAGGATCTATTGGGACTGGGTTTGCAGTGCTGAACATTGCTGACTTGTGAAACACAAGCCTGGAGCCTGTAGCAGTTTGTGTACAGTATTCATTCAAACTGTAAGCAGGCACTGTCTGTTGCCAGTGTTGATGTTAGAACATCCAGTGGGAATTTACTGGTATTTTAAATTTTGTTTTGTTGTTGTTGTTGTTGTTGAGATATAGACAGTGAGCAAGAGAAGCAAAACTTTTCACTGTGGTTACTTATTACAACAGAAAAATACCAGAAAAACCCCCGACTTGGTTTCAGTTGTCTTATCTAAAACTGAAACCACTACAACTGGCATATGTGCTTGGAGACACTACTTGCATTTGTTCTATTGAGGAATGATCGTTTTGTTGGGTCGCATCTCTCCTGGTTGACAATTCTAGTAAAGTACATTTTACTTTAAATTCATGGATAATTTACCTAGACTTCGTTACCATGTATTGGTTATTATGCCTGTGGAGATAAGGCTGAAACACAGAGAAATATTCCTGTATTTACAGACTGTTGCGATACTTTCCACTTTTCCCACACTTTTCACCGTACAGTGTGAAACAGCGTCACAGAGCATTTGCAGGCCTATCCTCAAATTTCCATGCAACTGAAACTTATTTTTAGGTGCATCCTCTGGTACAATGGTCATACAGTGCAGCTTCAGATCTGTATGCTCCATTGTTTTAGGATGTTGGAACTTGTGAGAAACATGATGTCATTGCAAAGATGTCAGTGGCTTAGGAATCTCGGTTACAGGGTGGACCTTGTTGCACAACCTTTGCTGTTTCTTCAAGCTTTGCTCATAACATCACATCTCCAGGGACACGACAAATCTAGCAGAGCAGTGCGAAAGAGACAGGAGAAGAGAGAGTGGATACAAAGGCTCCATTTTAGCGTTCCTATCTGTAGCTGTTGTGTAACAGATTTCAGGGTAAGATTGAGGGAAAACATGATTCATGCTGTAGAACAGTTGTAGAACATGGATATTTTATCAGTCAGCTCTATTATTGTACTCAGCACAGCTGTACTCTACTTTGTTGACAGCATTTGTTAGGAAATTGTTTAAACATTAATGGGTGGTTTTACAAGATTTAATCAGTCTAGATTGTATTGTTAGGCTGTTTATATTAGTTATCTATTAGTCTTAATAATAACCTTAATAACAAATATGATAATTTTATAAGTCGACAGTGACGTAAAGTAACATTTGCATTAGCTGTTCAGTTGTATATGTATTGCTTGCAGATTGTACTGTACAATGCATGTCATAGATGTCTAACAACACACTATATGTTCCAGGGAGCTCCAACATGGGATGATAAAACCTCAGGACTTTATCCATCGGGATGACATGGACTCAACCCCTCCTGATTCATCAAACTTTGCCAGAGCAGCCTCGAGAGCTGAATAAGAACTATGAAAGACAGAAATTTCGAAATTAAAGCTTTGTGTTCAACAGAAAACATGAAAGCTGCACCAAATCCTAAAAGATCTGTTGGTGAGTGTGCGGTGCAGCATGTGTATGTTGGTGTGACCAAACGTGAGCGTCAGCTGGAAACGCCCACCACTACACTGTATCCGATGTAACTAGAAACATGGATATTATGCCATTGACATCACCCATACTTTCCTCAAGGGACGTTTTAAAACCTGGATCTGGGTTTACCACTCGCCACTACTAAAGCTGAGGTGGGATGAACAAGCAGAAACCTCCACGGCTGCCTATAACAGGCACCTGTCAATCAAGCAAACTCCCCCAAAAGCATTCTTCCTCCTTAAGCCTCATTATCTTCTTAATGGAACAATGATCTCATAATCCCCACTGTGGCACACAGATGTAAAATGTATTGAGACCTGAACTCCTCATGAAACAAAAAAATATAATTACTTTGTATTTCAATAGATAAGTTGGAGGAGCTTTCCACTTATTTCAACACATTCTGGGGTGTTTTTTTGGAGCCAGTATTCTGCAGCCATTAGAGAAACGGCATTTTAAGACACCTCCGCATTGGCTTCAGCACTCTGCCTCACCATTACAGCGAGGTCATGTGTGTGTTTGTGTGTAAGAGGACAATCATTAGTTCCTCTGCCAGAAGACTTTTACCTTGTGGCGTTACTCACACTTAACTGTTTTGCCTCAATAGCTTAACAGTATAGATTTGTTTAATTCCATGTAATGTTTTTGTGCATTTACTATTAACACTGATTTTTGCATTTACAGAATATGCAACCAGTATATGGAGTTGATTTGTCCAGGCTGTATTTGGGAGTTGTTCTTACACACATGAACACACATCACAAAAGGAACTTAATTAAGGGCCATTTCTGGCTGATTAAAATTAGTTAATTACCACTTGTGGACTATTGAATTTCTCCTATTCAACTGGCAGCAGGAGCTTTCTCTGTCCCTAGATTTAAGTGTTGTCCTTAGCTTCTGAATGGACAGTGTTGTCTGTGCCGGCCTCATTAACTGATTAAGCAATAATATGAAGAGTTTCTAATCAAGCTATTAATAATCAGTACATCAGGCCTTTGCTATGAAGTGGATAAACAACATTTTCAGGCAAATCTGCTCAGACACAGGCAGCCCCGTTAAGGCCCTGGCATAAACACTTTCAGTTCACTTTATCATCACGCACATCCACAAACCTAAACAGGTCAGTGCTTGTGTCAAGAGGAGACTCATAGGAGATCTTTGTGTGGCACTCCTGCTTCAGGTATGCCATAGAAGAGACCATGTGTGTGTTGGGGTGTTTTGGCTGTTTGTGGTTTTAAAGGTAAATAAATGAATGACTGAATGAAGGAAGGACTGCAGGAGCTTGTCTAAACCTACCAGCACCAAGGTCATGTGCTCATTAGGTGCATGTGGGATGCAGGTATATACTGTATGAGTTCTATGATATGATGTTAGAGAAATGCATGTCTGATCAACAAAGTCCTTTTAAATAAAGAGCCTTCCACGGTACAGTCATTCCTCAGTTTAAAGGAACGCTTATGTGTACATCCATTCTGTGCTGATGGTCAAAGACATATTTAAAATAACCACTTTCTGGTCAGAGAGCCCTCCATGTTCGAGTACCCTGTGCATGTGAGCTTCTCAATAGTAATAGACCCTGAGGCATACTTACCGTGGCTGTTAGGGTAAGATCTTTATTATGTACAACAAGCATATTTGCTTACCCTTGTTTACGAACACAATGATCATTCAGCTTATGACTGCTTATATAGGCTACAAACAGAAATGCTTAACTAATGCAACATGCCAGGTTTCCAGTAGTGACTGCATGCGTACTGTAGCATGCAGGATTAGGGTTGAACCAATGCAGAGAAAGTGAGCAGTACCTGACCCTTTCGACCTTCTCTCTTGCAGCAAGTGTAGTAAAGTCGTTAGAGGGGGGGGCCCAATTCACAGGTGCATTCATAGGTGCTGCCTCAGCTTGATGAACTCTTCAAACTATTTGAACTAATGTTTGAGGTTTTCCAACATGTGATGACTCCTTCAGAAAATATTGTCTACCCAAATGGCAAAAATATTGTGTCAAATGGCATGCAACAAAGAGACAGACAGGTTTTGGGTTAAAAATATACAATATACAACAGCTTTGGAGTGCCGTACTCTCGCTAAGTATAGTTGTTTAAAAGGGCCTCGAGTATGTACAGTAATGGATCAGGGACCCAATATAACACACACCCATTCACAGAAGGACTCATTGTGATTATCTGTCCGAGGATTTAGATTTTTCTTCTGAGCCCAGGTTGAGCTAATGCAATTGGCTCTGCAAGTGATGGTGTTTGCTAATGTTGCGCTATTTACAGTGTGTTTAAGTCTCATGTGACTACAAGTGCTCATAACAGAAGGTGAATGCATGTATGTGAAAGTGAACGCAACAAATCAGATTTTTCAAATGGTCAGTTCTCTACAATATCACAGTATATTGCAGTGCAGCAGCAAGTACTTACATAGGACATATGGGAAGGGGATCTGGGATCAAGTCTTCATATAAGCAGGCACCTGCCCCCCTGAAGTGTCCTTGAACAAACCACAAATTTCCCACCACGTGCCTCAAACCTAAACATGAACCTGTGAAAGATCTTGTGGAGTTTAAGAGTTCTCAGCTTAAATCGACCACAAGTCTTCTTTATCAGTATTAATCATTTCCCTCCATTTTGCCAGGGCTAAATGTGGCCCACTAGCCCCACTTACAGTGTCAAATAAACCACTGTGAGCCCCAGTGATTGATTTGAATTCATAATACAGCTGTCTAAACATCACATAACGCAATAGAAAACTAATATTGATAAGACAGGGAATAATATTGAGTAATATAAAAGGCAAACATGGCTAGGCCTTTTTTACTGCAAAGTGGTTACCAGTGTACTTGCAGTGTTTTCTATTACAATTTGCAATATTGAAGTATCTAGAATTCTGATGAATATCTGCAATTTAACTGACTCAAGTTATTCAGTTGTATCCCCTAAAACTCAAAATGTATTACCAAGCAGTATTAGTCAATATTGATAATGTTTTTACCACCTGGCCTGTTGTATTTCAAATATTTTGAGTCTCTGGCCTCCATGGCCCTAGAACTGGAGCCCATGTATGTTTCTGGGCCTGAAGTTTGTAATTACAATGTTGCTATGTAGCTTCTAGAGCCCCCCTCTGAATACACTTCAGAGTTAAATGTGACTCAGTACCTACACACTGGTGAGCTATATGACATTTAGTGGATGAGGGAGGAAGTCAAGAGTTACAAGCAGGGTGCACAAGGTGTTTACATCTAAAATGTTGATTACAACCTTCACTCTAACCCTAACTTCAGAGACCTTTTACTTAACTCTAATTCTAACCGGAGATGGGTGATTGTGTCTGTGGCTTGACCAGACAGTGAAACTTTACACAGATATTTATCTCTGGAAGCGCTAACACTGACTTGTCACCCACACAGCAGCAGACTGACACCATAGAGATGGTAAAGCCACAGGAGAACAGCGCTCTCAGCTGGGGGTAGATGAAGCTATAATAATAATGGGTACACACTGGGACTGTTATGCACTCGGTTTTTTCCACAGCAGGTGATGTCAGCAAACTGATGTTATTAATTGCTGAGAGAAAAAGATCATCTCTGTAAAGCTGTGGCCTGTAAATAACAGAATATTGTGGTATTTAGGCAGACTTTACACAAAACTCTGCCAAGCCATACATTCCCCATGTAGATGGATATAGTGTACATAGGCCATCCAGTAACAGCAAATGATGGTCATGTCTTCTCACTTTACACACAATTGACACCATACGCGGTACCGTTTTAGTTCCCTATTTTGGGGTTACTGTTAGGGTAAATAGTTTTTTAGTGTAGGTTTTGCTCACTTCTGTATAAAAAGTCTCTGTGTTTGAGCCCACACAGTTGCTCATCTTTTTGCACACTAGATGAAAAACATTTTTTTCCCTACAAATTACTATGAATTTTCCACGAGATGAAACTGGTTACACACATGCACAAACACAAGCCCAACTTTCTCCACAGTTCAGCGCCAAGTAATGAATCCCAATCTACTGTACGTCTCTATTATCTCAACTAGCCAGTGGCCAAGAAAATGACAGAGAGAGAGTGGTGGCTGAACAACATGCACTGAGGCTGTGTGTAAAATAAATGATCTCAGAATCACACTACATACGATGATGGAAAATTTAACCCGTGTGCCACAGTCATTTTAATAATGCTAATTCCTTAATTTGAACCTGATCTGCCTTATTACCCTGAAAGTTGGCAGCCCCTTTTTGGTTTACTGTAAAGTGAAGCCTTGTAGACATTCAGATCAAATGACTCACTTAAATGCTGGTTTTCCCCCTGTGGCCTTTCATGAATCAGATGCGGAGTATCACAAATTCATACTCAAATGGGATTTTTTTTCTAAAAGGAGAAGAGCATAGGGTTTTAACCACAAAAAGTTGGTAGAAAGAAGCAGAAACTAAACCTTTTGTCAAACCATCATAATGTAGCATCCAGAGTACACAGGTGCTTGAAAACTAATTAATATGAATGGGGAGGAAGCCACAAATAAACTGTCTATTTCTACTTTAATTTTACATAAAGGGAGCATATGATACAGAGAAAATATATTATATTTTGTTTTAATTTGTGATACTTTTGAATTTCAATTTAGATACTAAAGCAATGCCAAACAGATAAATACACATACAAAACTGAACTGAACCACAAACATAAATCCCTATATGAATATTGTAATATTCTAATAATACTAATGTTTCACTACCAACAGGGACAGTAGAATTAAT
>NTHP01000085.1:1031192-1045410 GCA_003416845.1 Oplegnathus fasciatus | reverse complement strand
TCTCTCTTCTCTCTCTGGTGGTAAACGTGTTTGTCTTGGCTGATGAAGTGTGCACCTTCCGGAAAGCACCCAACTTTTACAGGAGTTTTCCAGGGCTCATACTCACAGACTAACATTTACACACATATATCCACACACACACACACACACACACACATAAAAGGGTTCCTGTTCTGGCATGAACACACACATACAGGAGCACATACACACAAAAGTACACAACAACATCAGACGGGGAGACAGCTTATTTTTCCACTGAGTTCAAGACGGTTCACTTCTCAATGAAAAGACAACAGATGTCATGTTTATTTGGGGATATTAGTTTTGAAAGATGCACAAAGATCCCCTGGTCCTACTGACACTGCCGTGATCGCATTTTTCCTCATACTACTTCCTATATGTCAGCACTTTACTGCAGTTTTGCTTCATCTCCTTTGGCAAGTTTTTTTTCTTCCTGAACATTTTTGCTGATTCTAAACTTAAGCCTCTCTCCCTTTCCCTCGTCTTTTAACTCCTCCATTTCCTCTCCTGTCGCTTTCTGTCTCAGACAGGGCTGTTGGTGGCATGTTACCAAGGTTACGTGGACGTCGTCATAGCGCTGTCTCAGTGTCCCTATCTGGATGTCAACTGGCAGGACAGCGAGGGGAACACAGCTCTCATCACTGCTGCTCAAGCAGGTAACACACACACACACACAAATGGACACAGTAGTATATCAGACACTGGCTTAGTTACATACACACAGACGCTGACAGGCTGGTTCACAGTACTGTTGAACACATGCACGCACAGACACGAATATACACACACAGGCAGTTTGGCACTAATGCTGACACAGATGAACACACACAGACAAGCATAAAAAAAGTCTGCACTCGCTGTACTCAAGCTTTTTGAAAAAGAAGCGATGAGTGTGAAAGCAAATACGGACCACCCGTATGGACTTCCAAAGTATGATGGACACGCGTGAATGAGCAATTAGCAGCTCTTATCCAAGCCAACATTATGATCGCAGACTGTGCATTGTGACCCACAGTAACTACTGTCTGTCCCTCATGTTCTTCAAGGCCACATGACAATCACCAACTACCTGCTCAACTACTACTCCGGGTTGGACATCGAGAGGAGAAACTGCCACGGCTTCACCGCTCTGATGAAAGCCGCCATGCAGGGCAGGGTGGAGTGTGTGCGCTCGCTCATGATGGCAGGTGGGGAAAATGCAACTAATCACACTAAATGTATGAAACTCTGCAGCAATCAGACAGGAGGAAATGTGCAGATTTCAGACACAAATGACTCAGTATCAGAAATGTGTCGCTAATGCCTGGATTTATTTTGGGCAGATTTTACTGATTACCACCACAAAAGAAGTTGTTTATTGTGCCATTACTCTGCCATTGGGGCAGCTCAGAAAACTATGAGCAGCTTTTTAGAAAATTGGTGGACAGATGGACAATTAGAATAAGTTTTGGAAGTGATCCAGATTGGTGTTATCAGATGATTATTCTCTTTTTTTGCTATAACTATGAAACTAGTGGAGAGATTTGATACCAAATCATCACACATGGGGTCTCGTGGTCAGGATTTAATTTTAACTTGGGAATGACACCTTCAGATTCATTGAATTAAGATATTAAAATACATATCTATTAGCTGGCCCTGTGAGAGTTGTATGAGGGTGGTATGTATCTCCACCTTCTTATCTTCTAACCCATATCTTCGCATATCCACCTTCTGCTGTGTCCTTTCACTGACATATTTAACCTTGCTCACTGTGTCCACCAGGAGCTGCTCTGAATGCTAAGGACTTTGGCCGCCACTTGACTGCCAGGGAGTGGGCCTTATTTACAGGCCGTTATGAAACTGCCTGGGTGATGACGCGCCTGATGGAACGGCCCTGCCCCCGCCAGTACAGTGACACATACAGGTAAACTCATAGCTGGATCAGATTGTTTCTCTGCCTGTCTGTCTGTCTGTCTGTCTGTCTGTCATGGGCACTATCTCACATACCAACATCTGAAGAAGGGATGCATTTCATCACTGCATTGCAGTATTTTCAAAACTGTGTTCTAAGGGAGGGAGATGGAAGGCAGGCTGATCTTCATGTATAAACAAAATCTTACTGACTAGTTTTCAGGGGAACTGCAATATTCATGGGAAATGATTAAGAGGTGCTGCCATGTGTAGTTAAGATGTACCTTTTGGGCTCGAGGCACTGAATTATTTTGCACCTCTTTTTCTCTGACTCTTCACTTGTGCAACCCCACAGCTCAGCATCTTGATGAGCCATCTAATGAACATAGTCTATCCCTGCCAGCTGGCTTTGTAGAAAACAAACAACCCTGACTAGCATTCTAGCTTCGTAGTCATGTACAAGTTATATCAAATTTGCTCCCTCAGTCTAGAGTGGCCCCCGCTGGCATCACTGGTGGCCAAAGCCCAGGAGCCCCGTGGCTGTCTGAAGCGCCTCTCGGACACCGTGCGGAACATCTTCAACATCGCGAATGTCACCAACCCTGAGGATGAAGGTGTCATCGACCACATGGTTTCTATTACAACTGCCATGAGGAGCCCTTTCATTGCTGTGGCATGCCATACAGTGAGTAATTAAGCTCTAGGTCATGTTTATTCTTCATTATCCACTCATTCATTAATCAGCATTAAACTAAATCCCACAACATCCAAGAACACATCCACCCCAACCCACACATCCCTCACTTACACCAATAAGCATTTTGCAAATGTAAGCTGAGATAAGGTGAAGCAATGAGTATACAGGCAACTACTCTTTGTGATAAGGAAGGATTTTTTTAAGTCTATAAAGCTGCTCTCACCTGCATTATTCCTGGTGGTGTCTGCACATACTCAGCACAGTCGGAGATATCGGGGCTCATTTTCTTATCTCCAGACACTCTTGTACAATTTTTAGTTCAGTTTATATTAAGTAGTAGGATGAGGTAGCTCTGTCACTGCTGTTTCATAGAATCGATATGCGAATGAACTGATGATAATATTGTGGTAATAATGCTATTAAAGGATAAATCTGACTGACGTTAATTTATCTTTTATTTTATCAACACATTCTCTGCTCATAATAATTAAAGGATATAATTAACGCCAGCTTTATCTGATAAGCAGGTTATTCATGCAAGATTACCAGGATTGCAATACTGCAAACATAAGGGAGACTGAGCGCTGCGTTTTGTTAATAAAACACCCACTCTATTATTATCACTACTATTGTTTTTTTCTATTACAGTAATATTACACTACTGATATTCTAACTAGTAGTTGATTTTGTTTCAGGTGTGTCCTGACAGCCCCCCAAGTGTGGGCAAGCGGCGACATGCAGTTCCTGAGATCATCCGCCAGCAGCGCGCCAAGGAGCTCCGCTCCATCAACCCTGACAGGGTGGACAGCCATCTCAAACTCTTCCAGAACTCCCGGGTCACACTGGTGGCCAAGAACTCAGTAGACCGCCGGGCCAGCCTTCAGGCCCAGAGCCTGGTGCCCCGACACAGGAGCTCCAGCCTGGGCATTGTGGCTTATAATGAAGCGCTGGAGCTGAGGAGAACCAGCCTGCTGCCCATGCACATGGTGCTGAGGAGGAGCAGCGTCAGGCCGGGGTTCAGCATCCCCAAAGTGAGGGTGTCCAAGGCCCCCACACCCACTTATGAACCAGAAAAGATCCGGAGGAAGAGCAGCGCCAAAGATGGAGGGGGGCACCTGCTGCAGATCCCAAAGTGGCGGTACAAGGAGCTAAAAGAAGAAAGGAGGAAAGCAGAGGAGGCTGAGAGGAGGAGGCTGGAGGCTATAACCAAGAGACACCTTGCTGCCGGAAAAAGGAAATAATATCATTGCCTCAGAGGATGTCGTGTACACTACCCCAAAAAGAAACTGAATCTGAACAGACCATAAAGTTGGACAGATTTGGCTTTAATGTTTTTCTATAATATATGTGCTCAGGGTGAGCCTAGAATTACCTGCAGTGTTCCTAAAAGAAGGCAGAAGACTGAAGGTTGCTTTTGCCTGCTCAGTGTTGCAGGGGGCGCCAGTTGGCCTCTTAAAAATGGCTGCTGATGCTCAGTGTCCTTTATGATGTCAGACAGTGAATACCCAGGGGATTTGATACTTGAAATGTTTTTAGCTAACTTATTTTTCATATTTATTGCTTTTTAATGGATGGCCAAGTCTATATTTTGTTACACTTCGGGTGCTCAATACAGCAGTGTTTTTGTAGTGTGGTACACTGTATTGGAGCAGAGGACACTTATTAACACACATTCTGTCAGACTGTAACCACAGCAGAAATGTGTTCATCTTCCTGCCTAAAAAAAAGGAAGCACTTCATTAAAGATGTTATGGAATAATGTCTTTAAAAGATTTAGTGGAAAATACTAATGGGCGTGTCACTGAGAAAGCTAAACATGAGCTCATGTAGAATCTAATGGCATTTGACAGCAGTGTTTTTAGATGCTTTTTGTTTTGCTTTATAATGACAAACCCGTGAATGTATTTCACATATATATTTTATATTAGAGATTTTAATGCTTTTGGATGACAAACCTTTTATTTTTTATTCAATATGGATTTTTTCACACACTGATATACAAACAACTATGTTTTCTAGTCTTAATGTTCGAGACCGAGGCTGAAATGTAGAGCACTATTGTGATGTAACACTTAAACCTTACCATGTGGGAAGAGAGTTCAAAACTCTTCCCAAATGTTTACATTGCAAAACCACATTAACACTTGTTCTAATAGTGACAAACTATCATGCAATGAATGGGACTCTAAGACACGTGAGTTTGGTGTATACAGGGTACGGATGATGTGAACAAAATAAACATTTCTGCTAACAGTGAATGGGATTGAGTCAAATATTGATGCTTTGTTGCTGTTATAATTTCAAATGCCTCAGCCGGGTTGTGCTGGAAAGTTACAAAGAAATGATGGGATTTTTTGCTCTTCTCAATTTTCATAAAACATCTCGTAGTTTGGGGGCATGTGCTTCATCCTAAGAATTGCAGAAAAAAATAATAACTCGACAGTAATATGAGTCTGAGAAAGCAGGGTGAGCCTCGGTCAATGTGACGGTACAAGTAGAACTGGAGTGATAATCCCTAACATATGGGCCCTCTGATAAAAACAGCCAAGCCATTATAGAACAAGAGGTCAGCTCCCTGTTTTAACATTAGAACAGTGAAAATAATGGGACAAAAAATAGCTGCAAGTTTAAACACACAGAGCCACGGGGAGAGCAGTGATAGAACATTGTCTGGATTTTTGAGAGCACAATTTCACGGTCCTAACTCCTCGTGGCGATTGCAGCTTAAGAGCCATCCTAGAGTGTGTGTCTAATATACATGGTGATGACTTGCTAAGGGGTTACAAGGGTTCTGCGCAGCCAAATCATTTCTTCAAATAAACTTCATTGACTTCAGAGTGGCAATCTGCTTAGATACTGCCCAGAGGAAGCCATTTGAAGACGACAAAAGATGAGCAAACTGCACATTTACTGAACTCTGCGCTTAAGAAACTGTAAGTGGTTGCAGGATTAACATATTTAACATTAACATGAGGAAGTGTTTCATATGAAAATGGATTTTTGCTGGCAACGCAGTATCACAGCCAACAGTGTCTTCTGAGTGCAGTTTCTTATGAGGTATCATAGGTTTGTGTTTTGTTTGTCTATTCCAAATTCACTCGTGCAGAGTGTAGAGGAACGAACTGTACGAGTGTGTTGTGTGTGTGTGAGAGAGACAAAACCTATTAGCCCCGAATGCATCAGATAATATTTAGGTCATCATTGTAGCTCAAACAGCTGTGGGCTTAGATTGTAACCTGAGATTATGAAGCGCCACAGGCTTGGTCAGCGATTCCCCACCTCGCCCTCCTCCCCCACCCCAACCCAAATCCCTCATAGAAATTCAGAAGTGGCCAAATAAACAGGGCACCATCCACTGATAGTATGACAGCTATTATGTCATGTTGTGATGCTACAGGCGGGGATTTAGACAGGATGACCTGATTCTAGATCAGCACTCAATGAGTGCTTCTGTCAAACCTGTGAACTTGGGGGGAATCCTTAGTTGGGGCCCTCTGCTGGTTGGTTTTGGTACAACACTTATATATACTTAGTATATTGAAGCAGCATGGAGCATGCTTATGAAAATGATGATAATCCTCCACTAGACAAAGATATTTTGAGAGAGTTAATGAGCTAGTGACTGAAATCCTGTGCACATGGCATCATTTCACATTGTTCATATCTTTTACTTAAGTAAAAGTAGTAATACCACCCTATGGTGAAAGTAAAAAGTCCAGTACATGAGTATTCAAAATATACTTCAAGTACCAAAAGTAAAAGTATTCATTGTGCAAAATGGCTCATTTCAGAAAAATACATATTATATCACAGGATTATTAGTGATGCATTAATGTGTAAGCATCAGTAATGTTGCAGCTGGTAAAGGTGGGGCTACTTTCAGCTACTTTATATACTACTAACTGATATATTGTTATACTAACTATAACAATATATCATAATTTATTAGTTGATTTGCAGTTTGCATTTAGAATCTGAATCTGCAAGGAAACTAGTAACCAAATAACTGTAGTGGAGTAAAAAGTACAATATTTGCCTTCAAATTGTATTGGAGTAGAACTATAAAGTTGCATAAAATGGAAATATTACTTAAATAAATGTACTTAGTTACATTCCACTGCTGGTAATCAGCAGTAGCGCCTGCAAGATTTCCATTTGAATGAGATCTTTTATACACTCCCTGCACAAAATTACATTATTTACTGACAAATAACATTACACTGTCCCATTTTAGGCCTCTCTGGCAAATACAATAGTGAACCACATCTGAGGCATTACTTATACACAATGCATGCTTAAAAATATGATTCTTATGGTCACAATGAATTTCCCCATATTTTCTGTTTTAGAAATGTAATCTATCCCACTGCTCAAGGTATAAGAGCTATATAATTTTAATTTCTTTTTTTAGTATTCTCTGAAATGATACTGTGATGCAATCAAGGATAAAGTAGGTCCTCCTTAATGAATTCCATTTCTGAAAAGCTGAAAAGTATGAATAAATGAAAATGTCTCACAATTAAATCAGCATCAGAATTATCTACGTTGTGTGAACTAAAAATGAACCTCAAGTGGCGGTGCCCTCGCTGATAAAAAGCAAGGAAAACTTGGCAGAGAGCAGCTCTCTTACACACACAAAAAATCATCTCCCAGGAATTTTGATAAAACCAAACTTGATAAAAAGTACTGCATTGTATTTTCTGTTAGACATTATCAACAGCGACACTGCAGAAAATAGGTTAGTTTACAAAAAATCCTGTCAATGTGCTGTTTGAGGGGTACCACCACCCATCGTATGGCGTGATGCTTGGCATGTTCATAAAAATAGAAGTTGGAAGAGCAGTTTGGTTTTGGTCAAATGGAGCCAAAATGTCACTGCAACTTTGTCATTTTAGCCCTGCCGCCTTATCACAATGACTAAATACCTTTTCCGCCCACTGTTGCCTGAGTAAACCACAGCGTCGGTGGAAGGTTTTCAGGCGGCTATGTCACAGAAATGACCAGTCTCATCTAGCTGAAGCCGGTTTTAATGTTCCTGAGGACCACATGGCCAACAGCTGGTGGTGTATACTCAAGGATAATGTAATAAAGTGCCTCTAAATGAGAAGGACTTGGTGCTGAGGATAAAGTGCCTTAAACTGTAACCTTGACTGTTTTTATGGTGTTGGAAGAGAAACAAAAAAACATATTTCGGAGTCAGGCTGACAAAGAGAGATAACCTCTTTTGCCTGCTGACACATGGTTACAAGGAGCTGGCCTTTTTGGATATCCCTCCTAAATATCCACACACAGAGGGCAGTGCCTTGCTCATTAGACCATTTTAATCTATAAGGTATGTTTAAATAGACGCACAATTTTATTTAATCTAATAGGTATTTACCTTCTTCACTGTGGAATTCACGCTCACACAGCCAGAGATTCCTGAGCAGGGCAGCATGATACATTTTTAGCAGCGTCTCCCTCTCATTCCGTTCTTCCAGTGCAGTCTAATAGGGCATGGCAGGGGATGAGAAGTCTGCCACATTGAGAGAACTACATACAACCATGGAGAGTCAAGGAGATTGTGTCTGCTTTAATGGGGTGCTTCAGCTTGCTGACAGAGGCTCGAACCAACTAAGCCTGCACTGGCTGGTTTATTGGGCTAACATAAACTGACAGAACACCTGGTTGCAGATGCTTGTGTAAAGATGGATTACATGCGCTAACACCTGGTGCACACTGTGTGCATGCGTGAGTGTGTGTTTTTGTGCGAGCCGAAGGGGGAAGGGAAAAAAAAAACAGCGGACAGCTCTTGGAGAGATGCTTCTTCATTTCAAAACACCACCTGAGCCCTAATCCCTCAGTGCAGGGTGCTAATTCACCATGGAATGCTCGAATACTCTAGGTGAAGTACAGGCCGCAATCCATCAAGCAGGACTACTTTGAACTTTATCAGAGTACAGAATATTAGAACCATATCATTCACCTTCTCTGGCACTAAGCTGAAAATCTTCTTTTATATGGCACGTTACAAGCAAGTCACAAGACAACAAAGTTTCATCCAGTCATCCCTCATTTCATTCAAATACAGACAAGCTGAAAAATTTTTCAAGATAATCTATATCTTTATTTACTACGACAACCACACCTAATACCTACGTCCACTCAATGGCTAAAGATTTGTACAATTTGAACAATTTACTCAAGAAAAAGAACTGAGAAAAACAAAAATAAAACTCTTTTAAACTTAATTAAATTAACATAGGAAATCATTCCTTCTTGGCAAGATAAATTTCTTTCTTTCTTTCCTAGTGTTGCGACAAACGACACTTGAGTGTAAGGGGATGGGTGATTAAGGAAAAGGGTGTTGTGTGTTTGTGTGTGTTGATATGTAGCATTTCTAAGGAAATGCAGATCTGGAATTTTGGGGGCTGATACAGATTTCTGACACGCGACGAGCCATACCTGCAGATATCCTGGCAAGCAGAAATAAAATGTATTGTGTTTTCCTTGCACACCGACAAACAGGGTTGACACATTCGTTCAAAACACTTTTCTGTGGAATGTAGAAATCACCGTTTTTTGTGCAGCAGATTACCTTCATCTTACCATTTTCTGAACTGCTTCCCTGCAATGCTTTGTTCAAATTGTACACTGGTGTTAATGCAAACCCAAAGCATCCTGCAGCTGCTTCACAGTAAACGCCTTTCTTTAGATTTCATTAACTTTATGGCTGCATTTTCATTCCAGTGGAATCTGGTGTGTGGCAGATAAAGTGTAAATACGAGCGAGTCAAATGAGACAAAAAAATCTTTGAAATCTAAGCAATGAGGCACTGCTGGGAGACTTTTACTGTGAAGCAGGTTGAGTTTGCATGAAAATGAGTCAACATGGCCAGGGAAGGACAGACATTATTACAGCTCCAACAAGGCAGGCAAAATAGAGAGATCAGAAATCAGTAAGACTCCTCCTGTAAGAAACTGTAGCAAAAGTTAAATAGGCTTTGCTATGGCCCAAAAACTATACTAGTTATACTTGCTTGCTATAAGCGTAGCTTGCTATCAGGGGTCATGACACTAACAACATGCAGTAGCTACTTGGGTAATGACAACCATCATTACAGAGAAGTGGGTCATGTTTTGCATCTCATTGGTTCTCCTTTATTGGGTGTCTATAATATTGAAAATGTCGAATTTCTTGTCTGGGGTGAATATATGTACACATTTCGATTGGAGGCCGATTAATTACTGCATCTCTCATAATTGGTTAATGCTGTCACGTAATTAGCTACTTTAACTCTCGTCCACGCTGTTCCCGTGCAATTTGGCAACAGTGTCTCAGTGATACACACACATCGAACTGAATTTAGAAGCTGCTTTCTGTGCTCTTTTTGGTTTGTGTTGATAATGTGAAACTGGTGTCCCCCCTTGCAATTGGTCGATTGGTTCTTTTGGTCTGCGAAGATCATAGGTAGAAGGCTGGAGCTTGGGCTCATCACGGTGAGGTGATTGGTTGGTCAGTTGGTCTGAATGATAGGTTGCTGTGATTGGCTGGTTGCTGTGATGCGGTACTGATCGGCACATCGCTAGGGGTGAGAGTCTCCCCCCCTGCAGATCTCTTTCTCCATTAATGTTTAATCCTAGAATGATAGCCATTTTAGAAGACCCTCCACCCACTTATACCACCTTAAGACCATACAACTGTGGAAACAATCCCTCTTAAGGAGAGGATCCAAAAGTGCAGAACTAATAGCGCCGCACCGATGCAGCAGGGGTGTGAAGAGTGGGACTTCTACAATGGCTGTATTGGCATTGGGTGTCTGTTGCAGATAAATTCCTCGTGCATGTGATGCAACAGGCTAACAAAAGCTGATTTATTTAGAGGAGATCTGTGCCTGGTGGGGAAACATCTTCATCCTATGTGTTCCATTGGGAAGGCCGGCTGGTGGAGTTAGCATGGCCGTTGCAGCCTGCTGCCCGGCTCACTTGCGGGGCTGGTGGATGTGCTGGTTGATGTGCTGGACAGTGGGCAGCTTAGGGACACAAGGCTGGGGCTTCTGGTGGGCCACCTGGGCAGCTGCAGGGGTGAAGTCCTTATCACCCTAAACAGAACACAGTCAGTCAATAGTTATTTAAGGGCAAAAGATGTAACTGCATTCACTGTTTTGCACAAAAAGTTAAAAGACACTCAAGCTTACAGCCTGAGCTGCAAAATTATAAAACAAATAAAAAATGGTGACATGGAAATAACTGGAGAGTAAACACAACAGAAATGTGTACAGTAATCTTCAGGGTTCATACGTTTGTTTCTATGGCTGCATCCATTGCGTGCACTTCATGCTCTATTTTTAAACCCTTCCCCTCTGATAATCATAATAACAATGAGGAAAGGGTGAAGGGTAAAGTATGGAGCACTCATCTGTCCCCGCTCATCTGCTCCGCAACCTCAATCTCTTATTCCAAGAAAAATGCCCATAAACAGCCTCGCTTCTAAATCGGATCAAAGCAGGAATGCAGAATTTTAATCAAAGACTTTTTTTTCTCTTTACCTGCCAGCATTCTTGTCTTTCTTCCTCAAGGAGTCTTTCCCTCTTTATACCTCTTCCTTACTCCCCTGTTCTTCACTGGTTAGTGTCAGTCTGTCTTTTGGTCCTCACCTCAATTCACCTGTTTTTTCATGCTACACTTCTCTCTCTCTCTCTCTCTCTCTTCATCCCGATCTCATTTATGAGACAAACATTGGGTCGAGTGAATGGCTGGAGCTGTAGCACTGCCCACTTCTTTGGGTGTGAAAAGGTGGTTTTACATACAGCACAGTGGGGGTGGGTGGTGAGCTCGGTTAAAACAGTTGCTTAAAGACAGCATTTATGAAAAGCACACATTAAACACAGTACATTGCCGCATGCATGACTAAGTGGATTCATATTGAACGCTTTAATTCTTTGATCTAAAATACTGGATTTTAGTATTTAGTTAAGTTGGTGTTTTGCTGATGCCGTCTTATCTGTCCAGATGTTGCTATATGTGGATGTTATTACTTCATCATAAATCATAGTAAGCAAACACCTGGCTCCCTCATATTCATTTATTAGGATATCCACATGGATAAAGTTATATAACCAATTTACACACACACACACACACACACACACACACACACACACACACACACNCACACACTCTGTCTGAACCTCCTGCTGAACTTTACTCGCCCACCCCATCATTGCTTGACCCTAATCCTCTCTGTATGTGTGTTGGTTTTGTACTGTATGTGTGGCTGTGCACTAGTTTTCCTGCGTGTGTGTGTGTAGGTGGGTACAAAACATTTACAGCGTGTGTGTGTGTGTGTGTGTGTGTGTGTTTCTTTCATTTAAAGCCAATTCCACAGCTAACTGCTTGGGATGGATTTGACCTCCAATTGCCCTTCTTCTCTCTTCTGAAGCTCAAAGCTTCTGTCTCCTCTATCTCCGTCCTACTGAAGCAGAGGTATGGGCGGGAAGGCAACAAATTAACTGTATTACTGCACTGCACTGCGAATAGAAGTCATGGTGATTGGCAAGGCACGTCTCCTACTTCCTTTTTACCGTTTTAGCACACAGATAAAATACCCATTTGGAGCAGTAATGTGGTATTTGCTACTTTTTGTTTCCAAGTCTAATTTTCCTTTTCATATTTAACGAATGTTTAAATGAAAACATGTTAAAATGAAAGAAATCTTAGAAAGTGGAAGAATGAAACTACTCTTTTTACGTCCATGTGGTTCAAGAAGATATAGTGCTTAATTTCTTGAATTGTCACATCACAACATAATGTTGCAAATTTAAATTTTCATAAAAATATTGTGGAGAAAAGATTACGTAAGATCATTTCTTTCTTTCCATGCATTTCGAGAATTTGCCTACATCCAATCTTTTTTAAATATGTGCCCATTTTTTCTAAAGTGGAACTGTCTTACCCAATATACATATTCTCTTAAGATGTACTTTTCAACAATGTATTACTTCTTGGATTTTATGAATAAAACAGTGTTTGTACTCCACAACCAACTCTGGACAAGAGGAGGGCATACATTTATTATCTGAACTAACTGTCATTCTTTTCCTTTAGAGTTTCTACTTCAGCTAGCCGAGCTTTAGATGCCCACCTTTAGTACCTTGACAAAAGTGTCTGAGAATGCCATTCAAGGAAAAAGGAAAGATAAAAAATACATAGCCAGGAAATATCTTATTTTTTTACATTAAAAACAATCCCAGCAGGCCACACACACACACACACACACACACACTGAAGTGTTTCACTTAGCACCTAAAAGGCTTTTCTGAGGCTTTGTGCAGTGCTAGCCTCTGGGTTTGATGGCAGTGATAGGGGGCGAATAGGAAGGCTAGAGGAGGATCGGGGGATAAATGGGATGCCTGCCACCTTGCTGATATCACCGCAATCTTCCGCAAACAATCTACCTGGTCAGACAGGCAGGGAACGGAGCCATCCGGGGACTCAAGGACACTTTTTTTCACACACACACACCCCCCCACACGCACACGCACGTACGTACGCTCTCACACTAAATTCCAAGACGTACAGTCTAAAAGAATTAAACAAACATGGCTATTCACAGACTCTGACTCACTTCTAAAAGTGGCAGGTCAACACTGTCAAAGCCTACACAAACACACACACAAACACACGGGTCGCCACAGTTAAAGCAATACCTGTACTCTATAATGTGATCTAACATTTCTGCAATAAAATGGCCTACTACCATTGTGAAGCTTACAATGTTCATTTTTTTTTGGTGTGACTGTGTCAGAGAGGTGATGATTCGTCTCTATGCTCATTTTATGCTGCAACATATGGTGACACTGAACTGAGCTGCATTATACTGTACCATTAAGTGTTACCAGATTAAACATAATAACAGGAATATAAAGCATACATAACAATTAAATATGTAAAAGTCATTCAAATGCATTTTTCTGAGTGTGGAAATATGGAGATATTTTACATTCAAACTCACAGCATTGTGTTTGATTACAGATATTATATCACTGATCCTAAACTTTCTTTATTTTATCACATTTTTTGGCACTCCACTGGCATTCTCTCCATTTTCCTCTCCTCCCCCTGCTCTGCCTTGTTTTTCCTTTTCTCTCTTGTTCTATCTCAGCACTAAGCCTCTACCTCTCCCTGTAGAGCTCATGTCCCAGATATAAACCACCTTATAATGCTTATTTCAACACTATTGGTGGTCTATGTATGTGTGTGTCTGAGAGTGTGTGTGTGTCTTACCTTTGTAACCACTCCAGACACAACCATGGGGGCCTTTGGTGGACTAAAAAGGAGAACAACAGAAAAAGACAAGAGAATGAAAAATTGAAAATTAGTTGCAGAATTCACAACAATATACAATTCAGTAAGCAGAGAGTGTATTCAGGGCTTTATTCTGTGGTGATTGTGTGTGTGATTGAATCCTATTGTGTGCAGGTCAAGGGTGCAGCTTACTGTATATACAGTATGGGAACACTTACAAAAGTTAAACCTATCTGGCTACGTCAAAACATCCCAAGTTGTCGAAACACATAACACCCACAGTCTTACTCTCTGGCAACACACACACACACACACACACACA
>NTHP01000085.1:996580-1022915 GCA_003416845.1 Oplegnathus fasciatus | reverse complement strand
TTTTTGAACTGTTAATACAAAAAAACAAATTTTTTCACATATGAGATAATAGCTGATATAGTGTACACTATGTAGCCTATATTAAAAATGCCTTATTATTATTATCATTAGTAGTAGTAGTAGCAGTATGTGTTACCAGTGCTTCTTGAAAAAGAAAATAATAATAATGAAAATAATGTTCGTAAAGAACATACAACAAACTGCCAACAAAGTCTGTATCAGAAAGTGCTTTGTGACAGAAAATGACCAGTTTAAAGATCTAACTGAGCTCATGTCTGACTTAAATATTATGTAAGTAATTGTGGGAATAACTGCTGTTGCCCTCAAATTCATAAACAATTTAAATATTACTAAGAGCACATCTTACAAAAGTTGAAAGACACAACATGAATTTCCTCGTAGCAGTCCACCTACACAGCCTCTAAAGCCGAAGCATTTATTAAGCCGAGGCCTCTTCTAATGAAGCAGCCAGTTTCCATCTCTCACCTATCGGCCCACCGTCGCGCCAAAACAGCAGGCGCAGGAGCAGCAGCAGGATCAGCAATAAAAGGCAAAGGAGACAATCTAACAGAGAGAGAAAAGAAAGCTGTGCTAGGTGTGTGTGTGTGTGTGTGTGTGTGTGTGGCAGTGGTGACCTCTGTGACCACCTACTTTCTGTTTTTCGCACTTTCCACAGTGGTTCATTAATTGGCTGACATGACAGTGTCCTTGGGCAGAGCTGAGAATCGCAGGCAAAGCCTAGAGGTGTTGTAGGTAACCAGAAAAGAATNTAGGTAACTATATGCCTATAGGTATCTACTGTTTGTATAGGATGATATGTGTGTGTTTGTGGTGGTGGAACAGCTGTTCATTTATAGTTGTTTATGCATTTCAAGAATAAAAGTTATAAACACTGCAGTGTGCATTATGTAATATGTCTGAAGAGCGATACATCTGATGAGTATACATATACATGTGTGGTCATGTGATTACAGTGTGTGTGTGTGTGTGGGAGTGTGTTTGTTTGTGTGTGTTTGTGTGTGGTCACAGTGATGCGTGCAGGCCAATCGTCAACTCTGTAATGGCATAATTGTAGTGTGAAGTGGCAGCTGCGTTCTTCACTCAGGCCATTACAAGAAGTGATGTTGACTGCACTCACAGTCCACACACACACACACACACACACGGTTGCACACACAATATTTTTAATTGAGCACATTTGAATTATTCATTGAAATACAGGATAGGAAAAATATTAAGAATACAGATGCAATCAGATAATTTCCAAGACCTGTTTATAATGTCACCGCACACCCACAGGTTTTACTGTGCACACACACACACACACACACACACACACACACACACACACACACACACGCTGCTGATGAGCAATGGCAGTGGAGATGTGGTCCCAGCAGCACATTTGTCCTCAAAGCGCAGGAATCTGTTGCCAGGGCATTAGTGTCCCTGAGGAGGGTGTTGACAACCAATCAAAAGGCCAGGAGTTCACTCGCAGGTCAGGATGCAGTCTGCTGATAAAATGATGAATTGTGATGTCTAATTAAAACGTTTGGATTCTTATTTATCAAGACAAGTTGATTAAGATGCCATTCTTATCCTTTTCTGGTGCAGAGGGAGGACTGCACACAGTCACACCTACAGAGTTCCAATATTATCAAAAAAAATATTGACATTAAGCCTCAGTGGCCATTGCTGTGTTAGCCTGGGGTTCAGTCCTGTCTGAGACGTGCCACACATGCCTCTGAAGGCCTCATCTGACCTCTGTGTATAAATCAGATCTGCCTGATTAACATCTGAACTTCAAGGAAAGAAAGTCTTTTAATTCACTTAATATAGTATAAAAAAATATGCCCTTTCTACTTTTTTAAAGACAAAAGTGTCTTCACAAAGCACTAAAGGCAAAAAAATGCACCAAAAAGTCATTTCTTCAGATGGGATTTCAGCACAGAATTTTGTATCTTTACTTACCTGTTAGCAACACATTTTGCCAGAGGCAAAGTATACACTTACTGTGGATGCTTCAGCAGTGATTAGATGATAGGAAAACCTAAATTAAAGGGGTACTCCAGTGCTGCTGCTAAATGACTTGTGAGAGACAGATTTAAAAAAAGAATGGTCAAAATTAAAGCAACAGAGGACAAAATATCCTGACTTTTAGTGGCTATATCAGTCATGATCCTACATTTCCCATAATGGAACTTGCCAGAATGATTTGTTAGACTCCACCATTACTGTTAAATGCTCACATCTTTAAAACTCTCTCTCTACTCTCGATTATAAATTTGTAGGCTCCAATCCCAAGGTGAGATAACCCTGATGGCATCACTGTGACGTCATTCAGACTTTGGAAAGCAAATTGTGATTAAAAACTAACAAAATAAGTTATTGGAAAAAATATTACTTTTAACATCATGATATTGATTTCCAGTACAGCAGTCAGCCCTAACTGCAACCCAGTCACCTGTGTGTTTGTGTGGTTCTGCCTGTCACTGCGTACATCGATGAATGCATGCATGTGAGTGTGTGTGCACATGTGGCCACTAGATGGGAGAATGCAGCTTTACTACATGACAGAAGCCTTTTTAGTCGTGTGTGTGTGTGTGTGTGTGTGTGTGTGGGAGTTTGTGTCCTGCAGGATTCATCGTCACTGTCACTCCGGCAGAGCTCGGCCTGTGATGTCCCAGAAAAAAACTGAAGAGTCACTGATAGAAACTGCACAACTCCGAAGCAAAAGACAAATATGGAGCTCTACATCCAGCTCATTTTTTTCCTCCCTCTCAGACTTTTTTTTTTGTGTCACTCCCCCGCCACCCTTTTTTCTCTCTCTGACGTGCACACACACACACACACATGCGAGACTGAGAGAGAGGGAGAGCATTCATTACTCAGGGTGAAAATACATGGTGCAGATTCAAGCTGCCACAGGTGAAATCCTCTTCAGAAGTCAGTGATCCCAACACCTGCCCATGGCTGATATCACTGTGTGTGTGTGTGTGTGTGTGTGTGTGTGTGTGTGTGTGTGTGTGTGTGTGTTGCCTGGGCCTTTGAGAGGAGCGCTCTCAGTGACGGCTTACAGAGAGACAGAATGAGGACGTCACAGGTGAGTGAATTTGCTCAAACTGACAGGTGTACACACACACACACAACACATACACACATATTCTTTCTCTCACACACATCCAATCATGCCTCTGACACATACATACTCTCCGTTTCTCTCTCACTCACACACACACACACACATACACACACACACACACACACACACACACACTGACGTAGTTCTGTGGGAGCCAGCTGGGTCCTCTGCAGCAGCAGCACTATCACACATGAATAACCAAGGCTTCTTCTCTGCTCTGCAGCATTGAATATTCAATACCTGACAGGGCGCCTTATGGTGTGTGTGTGTGTGTGTGTGTGTGTGTGACAGGGAAACATCCATATGAGCGTACACTTAGTTGCATGTGTCCATGTCAATCATAGTCAAACTGAAACAGGGTGGAAAGTGAGGGCAGGAAAGAGAGAAGAAACGGTGCAACAAGCAGATTGATTAGCAATAATGTGATGCTGTATTGATCACCATCACCATAGGTTTACTCCCTCCACAAGGAGGCTGAGGTCAAGTTCAGCAAGGAAACAGTAAATCTAGAGCTTTCTCACAAGCACTTAGAAAAGTCAGATACTCACTGTGAGGGCAGTTTTCCAGCTGCCTCAAGACTGGGTGCACCTGAGGAAACCACCATTTCAAAGGCACCACAGAGGCATCTGAGCGCAACACTCATCTCTGTATGGTTTTGCTCTTATTGACGGATTCTGTTCAGCGTGATGAAAGCTGCTCTGTTTGTGCTGTGTTCTGCGTACTGGATCATATTCAGGAGCTGCAGTGTTAATAAAGTAAAAGTTTTTTTATGTCCTCCAACATGAATGGACACCCGCTATCTAAGGTATAGTTTGATTTTTAGCCAATTCTAACTGCATGGCTGTAGGGATGGCAAAGGCCAGTCTGTCAGTTGATCAGTACTCCACCTTGGACCAGACTGAACTGTCTCAACAACTGTTGGCTGAATTTCCATGAAATTTGGTACAGACATTCATGTACCCCCGAGGAGGAATTCTAATAAGACTGATGATCCATTTTCATGTTGTGCCATCATCTTGTCAAAATTTTATTTTGTCCAATACTTTTATGACCAAATACCTGCAAAACTAATAACATTCCCATCAGCCTCAGCTGTGTTTAGTGCCAATGAGCAAATGTCAGCATGCAGACGTACAAAAGTTAGATGGTGACCATGGTTAACTCTATACTTGCTAAATATTAGCATTGCCACTGCGAGCATGTTAGCATGCTGACATTAGCATTTAGCTCAAAGCACCACTGCCTCTTTATCATCTTTTTCATTTCTCTTATTTACTCTTACACAACTATTCCTTAATGGACCATCACTACTTAAACTTAGATATCCCTCATGTACGCACTAATGTTGGCAGAACTGGTTTCAGGTACTATGCACCTTTTAAATGGAATGAACTGCAAACTGCCCTCAAACTACAGTCATACCTTCCCCTTGGAGATTTTAAAGCTTTATTATCTGATGTTTTTTATGATTCTTGTAACTGTCTTTTCTAATTTCTTGTTATTGTGCAGTTGTGTTGTTTCTGTTTTGCTGATTGTGTTCTGTGAATGTTTCTTGTTCTCAGGTCTCTCTTGGAAAAGAGATCTTAATCTCAATGAGACTGCCTGATTAAATAAAGATTAAATTAAATAACCAGCATGTTTAGCACAGTTTTAGGCTTTTATTTTTTCTACTCTTACATGCATACGTTGGTCTACCATTTCCATAGTGCATGAAAATCAATTACAGACTAATAAAACTAAGATGTAATTGTAGTTGAGTGTCAGATTACGTAGTGTGAATTTGTCCATAAAGTAATAAATTAAAAATGGAATTAACACCATATAACACAACTACACATTAAACGTCTCACCTCTTCATTCACTTAAGTGCAGCTTTTTATCACAACTGTAGTGTTTAATTCAGAATTGTTATTCCTGCTGAGCTTTTCACAAAGCTTTTCCATCACTACTGATTTTCTGTGGCTATCTTCAGCTGCATTAATCAGCACTGTTGAGTCTTAGTGTCCTGTGAAAGAATTCTTGGCAAGGATCAAATTGAAACATCCTGCCACTTCCCGCAGGTGTAAATGAACCATGATAACACCCATGTCAAACAGTAGTGAACATCTCGCTGTGGGGAGGCTTCCTGACATATTTTTTTCTTTCTTCCGTTGCTTAGCCGGTAGATGCAGCAGAATTTATGACAGCGGGGGAAATGAGAAATGAGAGGTACATGCACTTGATTCAAATAAGTAGGGACTTGGGAGGACTGCTCTACAGCCCTGTTTTTCTGCAAAAGCCTGTTTTTCTGCCTTCTCATCTTCTGCACTTTATCTCTTCAATCATCTCTCATCTTAGTCCTCTGTAATTTCGCCTCCATAATCACACTCCATCCTTCTCTTTACCTCTCGGTGCAGCTTCTCAGTCATCTCTATAAAGAAGCAAAGCTCAGCACACACTTATAGTAAAACCAGTAAAACACAATCCCAACATTCACATCTCAGCAGTCTCACACATGCAATCTTAGCCTTTACTATCTACCATGGAATGTAGTACAAAACAGGTTGCTTGTAGAAAAAAGATTTATCAGTGCTTCTGCTCTTTGGTTGGAAGTGTATTCCAAACAATGTTGATTTCCCACGCTGTGGGAGTCAAAGTCAACTCAAAGTCAAATGTAAATTCTTAGTTACAAGTTATTTTTCTTGGGCAAACATATGCCAAACTGCTTTTGTTAAAGCGGATATAATCAATATTTTTGAAAGGGGTTGCTGTCACATAGTTCCCCTCAGCTCTGTAAAGCTTCATAGCATCTTTTAGCTTATTGTTTTGGTTCACCTTCACTGCTCTTACAGTATAGCGCTGTACAGTATGTACGTTACCTGCCCAGCAGCAAACAGCAGACAGACACAGTTAATGACTAGCTGATGAACATGATGGATCATTTCGCAGCTAAAGAGACAGAGAGACAGATATTTCCATCATGAGTGGGTAGAGCCTGAATGTTTTGTTTTCTTTTGTGATTTTGCAGCCCGTCAGCAAAAAGTTACCAGCAGAAACATTGAACTATACTGGATAACTGATGGGTAGATAACTTAAGGGTTGTACCAGCATGTTCAAGGACTAACGTGTGGGGGGTTTGGCGGCTAGGAGCCAGTGGACAACTCATGTTTTTCCTATGACCCCCATGTCTCCCCCGTAATATACGCCCATGGTTTCTCCATTTCTTCTGGACGTGCAAATAAGCAACTGTTTGCTAACAAGTTTGCTTATCTACTTAAAAGGTGGATAATATGTCAGTGTAAAGGCTGCACCGAAGTGGCTAATAATATCAGTTATTGCAGGCGTACAGTAACATAAAGTTGTTTCAAAGCAACATAAGCCTTTTCCTTTCAACAGTGACTGTTTAACTTTGAATAAATCAACTTACAGTTCTTGCATGTTTCACTGTGTCACTCATGATTTGTTTTTATGAGATGATTTGCACATACTGTATGTATTCGCCTGCTATAAACAGGTGTCTCAGGTGATTTGCAAATGCAAAAATCTTTTTGCGTTGAGATGTGTTCAGAGCTTTAAAAACACCTTAACAGAGATTAGCCCATATGATTTGGTCTGCAGCCTGTCCCTGAACATGGCCCTCATTTCAGCTGCCAGCTGTTGCAGCAACATTTGACAGACATCTCTTAGCTAATGAAAAATAGAAGATTTTTAGATTTTTAAGGAAGACTGAACATTTTCTGGGGCATTTCTTGTTTTCCATTATTTTTTCATAACTCAGAAAACTAATCTGCAGTTTTCTGGTTGTTTCCAAGACCTTGCATTTTTACTGCTGCTGCTACTCACAACTATTTTAAGCCTGAAATTTCTCCATCATTGCAAAAGTCTCCTCGTCCTTCCCCACTTCTTCTCCACCCTTCATTTCCTACCTTTCCATCTCCCTCTCTCGCCCATCCTACTGTTCCTCCTTCCACCTTCCTTCTCCTTCAGGCTCGACCCTTCCCTCTCCTTCCCTTTCAGATGAGAGCATTAATTTCTCAAGGTCTATCTGTGGCACACAGTGGCTCCGTGGAGCCTCACTTCTCCTTAAACACAAATTGATTTCACGCTCAAATCCTCAGAGTATAAATCACAGACCCTCCACCTGCTCCCCACTACCTCTCTGTCGCCTTCTTTTTCCCTTACATCTCACTTTGTGTCCCCCCCCTCCCACACCTGCGCGCACATACATGTGTACACACACACATACACACACCTTTGAGTCTCACCTGAGGTGTGTGATGGCTGAGTGGGCAGGGACGACAGTTAGAGGGAGAGAAAGCTGGGAGAGAGGGAGTGAAACAGTGAAGGCCGGAGGCATCTCCGGGGTATAACAGGGCAGTTTCTAGAAAGGCTGTGCGTAGGAAAATTGAGGAGCTATTTTCATGCCACATTAAGTTACACCAGCCTTCCACCATGGGACGGTGCTCAGACAGAGGAGGCTTGCCTCTATTGTGAAGGCTAATAATCAACGCAATGGAGTTATTACCCAACACCACATTTCACAGGCCTAACCTAGACAGCATCAAAGAACGGGAAGGGAGGGAGAAAGGAGGGGGACATGAATTCCAATGGATTGTAACAAATGCGGCTACCTCCAGCTCAGCCTCATTTATTTAATATGCTTCAAGTTCGGTTCAATCTCAGAATGGATATCTGGATGAATGGCATCAAAGTTGTAGGGAGCGACAGAAAAAGGGAACAAAACAATGGAAAAAATACAAAATGGGAATTTCCATTACTGCGTCTTTGATGTCTGTCCACTGCCATTAACGTGACAGCAGAGGCTGGTGGGTGTAGGAGCACTTGAATTGGCTTTGCATCTCTGTATTATCATTATTAACACCACATCGCACCGCTGTCACTCTGGGGCAACATCACTATCAAATATTAAGCCCCTGTCATGCTTATACATGCCTATCGCCGCTACGGCGTGTAAGTACATTAACTATACGGCATCTGAAAGGGGTCATTATCAGTGCAAGTGTGAATGGGACTTATATCCAAAGCATTATCGTGGAACATGTTCCCACACGCCTGTCAGTCAAGTCCCCAGCGAAGGTGTTTGTGTGAACAGATGACGGTATCAAGATGTTCACAGTGTTGCTTGTCAGCCAGGGGGGACAACAGTGGTAAATTGTGTAAAAGCAGTCTGAATTTATTGACATTGTTTGCATTGTGCTCTGTCTACAGAGCGCCCACAATACTACTGTATTGTATGTAGCCTATATTATGGCTCTAAATCATACATGTGAAAGTATATTATTGTATAATATTGTATGTGTATGTAACATAAATACAAATCAACAGGTTTTAAGAAGCCTATAAGTCTATAAGGAGGCTGTTAAACTCTCTTATAATGCATCTACTGTTTTGTATATGCATGTGTAGTGGCAACAGCATGAATATCTGTAAATTATAGTGCAAATCAATGCAATAGCTCTGAAATTAATACATTTGTGAAGCCTAAAACTTTACATCTTTGTCAAAGAGCTGTTGAATTAAAGGGGGTCCTCATTGGGGGCCTTGAGAGAAACAGATCAAAATATAATGGTCAAAGCTGCAGCATCCTGGCTTTTAGCCTGTAGTATATATCAAGCCCCCAAAACCCTGCACCCTACACTTCCCATAATGCAACAGCATCTTTCCTTAGACCCTCCCTTCTAGATAAACGCCAGAAACTCCACACCCTCATATTGCAATGCAGGCTATCTGTTGTAGTCTCAAGTCAAAGCTGATCAGGGTTATTTTCTCAGACTTTAAAACTCTTCCAGAGCCACAGAGGATATTATACAGCTGTCTTGCAGGCTGTTAACAGTAGTACACCTCATGATGAGTAAACTGAACTCCATGTGTTAAATCAGTAGAGTGCCCCTTGAACTCTATGATAAACTTGTGGTGGTGTTTTAATCGACTGGATTATATTTTAAGGTGTTCATGTTATTTTGTCTGCTGGACACAACATATGTTGAATCACCTTTCCAACGTAGTACTTGTTGTAGGGTTACTGTATGGGATTGCTTTATATGATACAGGCATGTTGTAAAATATGTATATTTACAGTATTTACTATCTTCTATAAATGTATTTGTACTCAGTAAGCAACTCTTGGCTTAACCTGATCGGATATGTAAACAACTTCATTACCTGTTCTTGCTATTTCCAGTTTGTTACAGAACTGATTTCTAAAAGTCTGGCTCAGAAACCTAAAGTGGGATGTGGGAAGGAAAATGTTCTGACATCATGCTATTAACTCTGTTAGATCTTCAAAGGCACCTGAAGCCCTTTTGAACAAAAGATGGACTGAAAGAAAGAGCACCATGTGAAACATGTGAATTAAGCTAAAAACAGATCAAAGTGTGTCAGATTAACCCACACCATGCACCACATGATTCATTTTTCCTTGTGAGAAAAACAAACAAACAAAAAAAAAATCATCTGTTAAAATGATCAACAATAGCGGAGACCATGGTGTTTGATTGCAAAGAGTCTTTTTATTTTTCCTTGTGTTCAAGTACGGTCCTCTCTCAGCAGGGTCATCTAAGAAGCATGGACACACAATAACACACAACTCGCACCAGAGCCTGAGCATCTTCAGGTGGGATTTCTCTTTTGTCTCGATTGGGGGGAGGGGGGGCTGATCATCAGCTTCCACGTTTAGGTCAAGTGAACAAGAGTCCTGTTGTACACCACATAATCATTTTTTCTCTGCGAACATTTGTTGCATTTAGTGACACTGACATCTGCACATAAAAATTATATATATATATTTATATTTATATTCATATATTCATAGATTTGTCATTCTATATCAACAATTCATTCTAGTGAATTTTACCTTGGTTTTTCATGTTGTAAAACTGGACAAACTGTCGGTAGGAATGCCTTGTTTGGACACTGATTTATACAGGAACGCACACGCACATACACGCAACAGAGGCATACGCACACTACTACACACATGCATGCATAGATACGCTCGCTCAAGTTCACGTGTACACACACGGGCCACACATTCTGTCACATACATGCACACGTACACAAACGCACGCACACACACGTGTCCCCACACACGCACGCCCACACATGCTCAGCCAACACAGAGAGGCAGGTCTGTACATCTATGGGAGGGAGGTGTTACTCATGATCCCCAGCAATAAAGTACGGCTTCACCTGATCAAAACACAAGAAAATTAAAGTTACAAACAGCAGAGGGAGTCATCCGGTCATTGTCTGTAAACTTCGACAGAATGTCCCTTTAAAGTCCTTTAGGACTGGCCCACGAGGTGTCAAAGTTTGGCACAATGTCATGTCTCTCTCTTTCTCTTTAGCTCTACTGTACACTGACATGTACAATATTCACGGTGGCTCTTGTTGGACGGACCAGTTTTTATGCACAAGTGATGATGAGAAACCACTGAAAGTTGACATGGTCAAACATATCAGCTCCCCAAAAGGAAAAGACAACCCTTTCCAAAGACAGAGAGTGTGCTTTAAACATACACATTTATTCTTTAGGCAGTGAAAAAGCACTTTTGTTGACGGGGACCCTGGAGTGATGCTGCTCTGCCAATCAGATGCTCTGGCAGCCTCAAACTGCTCTTGACATTTGAGCATGTCCACAACGAAATTCACTTGATGGAGAGAGAAAAACACGAATACTGTGGGGTTTCCTCTCTGGCTAGGAAAAGGGCAAAACAAAGGTGTCCATTGACATCCATCCTGACGATGTCTGTCTTTTCTGCTTCTTGTGTTCACACTTCTCTTGTTTTTGTTGCTTTTGTTGTTTCAGTCAGTCATGGAAAAAATCATATTTTCATAAGTGGCCCCATCAAAAACATGTGTAATATACACACTATATCACCTTTGAACTGTACACAGAAAATAAAAAGGCTTTTTTGAAAGTGAAAATTTAGAAAAGTACAAATAAAAAAAGATGTAAAAGAATGATGACAAAAAAGAAGTCTATTGAAGATGACATTCCTTGAAAACAAATTCAGAAGCCTCCGTAGGCACCAAGGCCATCGCAACAAAAAAGGGGGGATAAAAGCAGTGCTACGTTTGTCACTTGGGTGAAATGGTAAACATCCACTTCTTGCCTTGTGCCTGATGTGCTTTCATCTTTTTCTGTGCTTTTATTCCTCCTGACCTCCTCAAGGACCCTCATGCCATCTTTGTCTCTCCTCTCTTCCGCTCTCTGTCTTCAACAAAAGGTCAGGCCACTTCCTGCTCCTATGGAGTAAGAGCTCACCCTCATCCGCTCCCCATTATTTCTTGATCCCATCTCTCTCCTCCTTTCTAGGCCTCTGCGTACTCTCCCAAGTTGTTTTCTCTTTCTATATTCCCCTGCCCACTCCTCTCTCACCATTTCAAACATTGACTCCCACCTTATCCACTCACCGGTGCAATGAAGCTGACTTTGAAGAAATAAAGCGGTCTGAAAAAAACAAAAAAGGAAAATGTCGGCATGCACATGCACAGTCTCTCTTTGTCACTCGACCTGACTTCACTTCGTAACCCCATCTAGCTCTTATTTTAGAGAACACAAATTTCCTGTCACTGGCTACAAGTTCCCGTTTCACCTTGTGTTAATCTGCTGTTGATCGCTTGCAAAAATAATCCCTTTCACACACGCACACACAGACTCTCTCTTGCCCCCCCATCATCATAGTCTAACTAGACCCAGGAGTCAGGCGAGGCCGGGTAGTGGCTGGTCTCGTAGTTCAGTTCGCTGTATGGCCGAGAGGCCGAGTAGAAGTCTACGTAGTTGCCGGTGGATTTGAGGCCCAGGTGCATGCGCAGGTCTTCCCGCGGGTCTCGGGGCGGTCCAGTGGAGCTCGGAGGCTGCTGGGGTTGGGCCTGAGGCTGGGCCTGCACCTGGACCTGCGGCTGTGGCTGGGATGGAGGAGGTGGAGGTCCCTGGTCCTCGTAGTAGACCTCATCGAAGCTCCGGCTCTGGCTGTGAGGCGGAGGCTGCGGCGGCTGAGGCTGGGGGAAGGAAGGAGGGGGAGGGTAGGGGTCGTAGTCTTTTAGCACGGCTGCTGACGGGCTGTCCTGCTGGGGCTGGGGAGGCACGACGCAGGGCTGGACCGGGGCCTGGTGAGGGAGTGGTGTAAGTGACGGAAAAGTGGAAGGTGGGGGGGTGAGTTGCAGCAAGCAAGAATGGAGAGTCATAGAAATGTGGGTAGTGGGAGCAAAGTGAAAAGAGGGGAGGGAGACAAAGGTGGAGGGATGGAGAGGAGAGTGAGGTAGAGAGTGGGCACAAGGGGGAGAAGGCTTTGAAAGGCAGGCAGTACGGGTAAAAAGGCTCAGATAGGCATCAATTGGGAAGGGACTCATGCTGTGACCTCTCTATTACATGCAGGTATCGAAGGGGGCAATTTATCTCTGACAGTGTAACTCTCATAGGCTAGTTGTGTGTGTGTGTGTGTGTGTGTGTAGATGTGTGTATAAAAATGCAGTCATATGTGTAAAAGCGCTTTGTCACACATCCATTTCAGTTATTTAGTAGAGTTTAAATGCCAGTTTGGATCCATACAAAGGGACTTATACAGTAATTATGTATTTAATACAGATGATCAAGAAACCAAATTTTCAATTCTCATCTTCTTCGTCAAAGGCTGTGATGCTTTCTGTTACCCCTCCCTCTTCACCGGCAGAGTCATTAAACAGAAGCAAATAATTAGCGCAATCAACCGAGGTAATGGTTTTAATTGCCAGTCGGGTGTGGTTTCAGGTTACAGTGGTCTGATGCTGCCTGAGCTGAGGGCGTGTCTCTATCGCACACTCTGCCAGAGCATCTCTTATCACAGTGAGACACCTTTTGTGTGCATGTGTGTGTGTGTGTGTGTGTGTGTGTGTGTGTGTGCCTCTTCCATCCTGCTGCTATCTCTCCTAATAACCACCTTGTCATGACAGCATATGCCAATTTATGAGAGCCCTGACGACACGCATGCACTGCTAGAACCTGCTGTGCTGGTGTGTGACTGTGTGTACATATAAAAGTGTAAGTGTGTAGTACATTTATAGAGTACTATAAACTCACCTGGTTTTGCTTGATATCATCACTGGCGGTCAGGTAAGAGTTTCGGAACAACGTAGATGTCCCGCAGGATACTTGAACTGGACAGATGAGGATGGAAAGAAAGGAGAAAGACACCTTTATGTGAATGAAGGATAAAGATAACTAGTACCACTACTACTGCTCATAATAATAATTCAAAGACCAACAAAACCGTGGGAAACTCCACAATTGGCTCAGTCAAAAATCAGCTAATTAGAGTCCAAATCTTCCTGCAGTTTGTCTAAAAGTCTGGCAATTAGTCCGTCCCTCGAGACCTCGAGAGAACATTGTGAGAAAGACAAAAAAAAAAGAATAGAGAGAATGAAAGAACAGAAAAGAGACCAATAGATAGAAAGACAAACAGACAATGCAAGAGAGAGGGGAAGAAAAAGAAACAAACAAAGAGAGGAGAGATAGTTAGATGGACAGAAAGACTGGCAAAGATAGAAAAAAAATCAAAGTGTGCGAGTAAGAGAAGAAAAATAGTGTGAGGTTGACAAAAAGACAGATAAGAGGAGAAAGCGAGAGGAGAAATAGGGAATGAAAATAGAAGAGAAAGAAAGATAAAGTGGGGGATAAAATAGAATCATTTAATTCTTCTCTGTCTCTCCATCACACGCACACACGCACCTGCCATGCCGTCTTTCCGGGATGTGTGCTCTCCTTTGTTGCTATGGAAACCAGCGTTGGTTGCCGTGGAATCGTAGTCCATCTTGCGTTCCTTCAGACTCATCATCTCTCTGGGGGAGGCTGGAGCGCTCGCTGCACGCACGCACGCACACGCACACGCACACACAAAATAATGAGCAATAAACCCAGAACAGCATGTGCTTTCACACTCTGTGTGCTTATATTTGTGTGTATGTGTATGTGTGTCTTGGTCTTTCAAGGTGCACAGTCATTATTCATCATTTAGCTTGTCAGTATAAAGGGTCACCTCCAGCATGTTTAAGGACTTCTGGGAATTCACACACATACACCAGTTTTTGGACACATTATTTGAATATCAAATTTCACATCTGATACACGGTTTCTCAATTCAGACAATGTATTCCTTTCTTCTTTATGTGTTTATAGCTCATGTGAAATATCCTGATCTGAAACAGACAAGCTACACAATAAGAGCCAGAAAACAGATTGAGCAGCAGTCAGCTCACCTCTGCTTGTGGCACACAACACAACAACAAAAAGGCCTAATTTGTTTGTCCTGACAAAGGTGCCACAACTTGATCAATGTCATGACTGGCCACGTAGCCCTAAATCCTGCAAAAGATTTAACTTCTTTACCTGACAGTTCAGTTCAGCCAAATCACGGCTACTACCAGTTTGAAAGTGCAGTACAGTTTACAGCAGTAGTCCACAACCTTTTTGTCTGACTTATACCGACCACCCTTTCAAATGAGCTCAAGTACCATCATCATCAACACCACCCATCGTGTTCTCAATGTGCTCTTTTGAATAGATTTTAAACTGGATGTTATTCAACACTATTAATTATATAAAAGTGGATATTGTTACAAATTTTTTTTTTCTGCTTGTTTGCTAACTACTTTTCCTGCACTCTCAATCACAGCAAGCTGTGTTAAGGGGTTACAACTGATGAGAGGCCACTAGTTTATTTGTTATTGTAACAATAAATATACTTATGATTAGCATGACATCAAATTGCAATCCTTTTTGTGTGTGTGCGTGTGTGTTTAGTGCAGCTGAGTTCGATGGCTGATTTCTTCTCAAACACCATCCTATTGGAATTTCAAATCTATTTTACATCTTCGAAGCTCACAATTTTTCTATTTCTGTCACTTTCTCAAGCTTTTCACCACACACATGCCTGTGTGCACTCATACATAAACACACATGCACAGGCAAGGAAGGACCCAGCACACATACTGTACATACAGGGATTTTTTTCCCTCTCTTTCTCTCTCACACATACACACACACACAGTATGTCACAATGTAATCCCCTTATAGCATACTTAAAGTGCTTACTCAGTCCGTGTTATCTTGACACACTGAATTGCCAGAATCCTGCCTACCTGTATATCAGCCCCTTCAGTCTGCTTAGCTAAACATTCCTGTAACTACCCACCACACATACAGTATACACATACAGTATATATAATATATACCCTCAAAAGTGAAGAACATTCTAAAAATAAGCTTCAACCCAACTTTGAGAATTGCAGGTGACTTTAGGACTGTAGCTACTAGAGAGAATCACATGTGCATCAATATTCAATATGTGTGTGTGTGTGTGTGTTCACATTAATGGAGAGCACCACTCTCAGCTGCGCAAGGGGAAACATTTCCAACAAAGAGGAGATGTAAGGCACGCCAAATATCAGTATAAAAAAGCCTTTGTTCTCTTTAGCTGTTCTGCTATACCCTGATAAAAGCAGCGGGGCAAAACACTTACAAATAGGACCAGCCAAATAGAATAAAGGCTTTTTAAGTGATTTTTTGGAGTGCCTTGGAATCTCACTATCTATTCGCATACTAAAGGACCACTTTTTTAAATCTAGCCCTTTAATATTTGACATTAAAAGCAAAGACACATGCATGATTTAGTTGTGATGAATGAAATTACAAACATTTAGTAAATCAAGAGAGACAAAGGAAGGCAGGAGCTACAGGCTTTTATAATGTTTTGACACTTTTGATATTTAATTCTTAGCATTTGACACCTCTGCAGCAGATTCCATTAAGGTGGATCCGCAAACCTGTCATGGACACCCCCAGAGACAGTGCCATCACCACTGGTTACGGTTACCGTGGGGACCTGACTTGTAACTGCTGGATATGAGAGCCTGGGAGACTCGTTCTATCAGCACTAAACACAGCAGGACCCTGTGGGGGCCATGATGGATGCAAAGGTCTCTCTCTCCCTTTGTATCTCCCTCTGTCTCTCTGCCAGCCTCGCAGCCTGCAACCTCCCCTACTCCTCACTATCTCTTTCACAGTTTTACCACTCTCTCTCTCTTTCACTCCCCCTCTCCCAGTGTGCCTGCACGCCATCATTACTCCTTCTGCTTTGATCCATCTCTAAGGGGCCGGATTGCAGTCTGGAGCATATGCAGAGAGGAGATATAGATGCATGTGTGTGTGTGAGAGAGAGTGTGTGTGTGCGCATTGAGGCAGCCTGTAAAGAGTGAGAGATCAGAGGGAGAGGTGAGAAGAAAGTAGGATTACTGCAAAGAGGAGGAGGAGGAGGAGGAGGAGGAGGAGGAGAAGAATGAAACGGGTGATCGAGAAGTGGCAGATGACTGGGGAGGCGAGGAGTGTAGCGAGGGGAGGAGCAGGAGAGAAGATGGGAGTCATTTCCAGCCATTTTCCACTTACCCCACCTCTTCCGCTGTACTACAGACATACACAAATTTCTCTATGCATTGTGATCTCAAAACTCCTTATTTCCAATGTCGCTGGCCAAAGTCAAATCCCCATCCTTCACTTCCTCCTCACTGCATTAACCATCCCTCAATCCCTAATTCTTCTTGCCTCCTTGCTTTTTCTCTTTATCTGCCTCTCTGTTTATCTCATCCCTCCCTCTTTCTCTGTCTCCCCTCTCTCTCTCTCACACACACACAAATACACACTTTTTCTCTCCTTCTCTCACTCCTTCTGTCTCTCTCTCTTAGCTGGGTCCTTGAAGACCTCACTAAGCCGGGAGGAAGGAAAAGTACTTTTCTGCCTCATCAGCTTGCTAAGCCCGGTGTGGAGAAAGCACAGCTAAAGGCTCTTCTACTACTGATGCTAATAGCTAATGCTAATGCGCCCTTTGCTAAGCATGAAGGCCAATGGGCTCAAGCTAAAGGCTAACGCTAATCATACTTTACAGCATGAAAGCCTGTGGGTGACGAGCACTGACACTAACAGCTATTTAGCCTCAATGTAAAGACTGATCGACTGGTAAATGTTGATGCTACTGGCTAATATCTAATGTCCAGCTCATTGGAATCCGTTTGTGTCCTGTGCCCTCTGGTTGTACTCATGTCCCACATACATGTGGACATATGTACATCCATTAGTTGTATCCTTCCGCATTTTGCTGGACTAAATTCATTCCCTAACACGGGGACAAGGAGGACCTTTTGTCACAAAGGTAAGAAGCAAACAAGAACTTATAACTGAACCAAATCTAGAATGAAATATAACCTTAAATTTAAATTTGAAGACTTGCTGTTTTGATAATCATCCTACCACTTAAAGTAACAGTTTGACATCTTGAGAAATACGCTTATTTGCTTTCTTACAGAGTTAGGTGAGAATGATACCACTCTCTTTTCTGTACAGTACGTTAAATATGACAGCTAGCCTGGCTTTGCCCAAAGTTAAAGAAAATCTGCCTCACAGCGACAACAAGACTCTGGGAAGTCACTGTGCCGGCCAAGAAATGATTCCATTTAACTGCCTGTAAAACCACAACTTGATGGTTTTAAACAACAAAAATATAAAGTATTAATTAATAAAATTTAGAGGTGTTGGTAGACAGATTTCTTTTAGCCGTTTCCCCTGTCATTACCTGTTGGCTCTAGCTTCTAATTTAACGTACACACATGAGACTGGTATTAATATCTCTCCACAAGAAAACAAATGCATGGATTTCCCCCCAAAAATTTATCTATTCCTTTAATACCTACCGTGCCACATCTACCCAAAATACTGAAATTACTACTGAGATTCAGAGAAATTAAATTCAATCAAAACAGTAATAAAAAAATCACCAAAGAAACCCTTTCTCTTGCCGCTAAACTAATCTTATGTTTGCTTTGACCTTAATATTGTTTAGCCTTCCTCCAACTTAAAATCTTGAATCTTATCAATAGCTATAACAAGACCTTGAAACCCTAAAGCAAGCAGCTGATTGGCTGTGAGAAGAAACCTGCCACAGAATCTGCCTTGGACTACTTCTGTTTGAGTAGAAAGCCGTTTCATCAGCTCTGGTCTCATCCTTCACATTTTTGGGGTGATGACAGTCCACTATGTCTCTGCCCCTTTTTGCACCTGAACTTCTCAAGACCCCAGTGATCTCGCTGAGCCAGATGTCTGGCAATGTGAGATTACACAAGTCTAAATTTAGCCCAGATCTTCTTCACTCTAAATTTAAATGAAATTCTTCAGAAGGGGAATCTCACTTAGTAAAGTGTCCTTAGTTGGAAGGTCTTAAAGTGAAACTGGTTGTTAACAGAACCACGGTACAAGAAGGAAAACACACACACACATGTGTAGTAACACATACGTAATCTCTGTATTGTAAGCGTCATGGGATCCTCACCGGAGCGGTTATTTGGGGACGTCCTGACAGGGGAGACGGAGGGAGTTCGTGAGGAGGAGTAGGGCCTCTGTCTGTCTCTCTCTATCGTTGAGGCAGAGCCCACAAAGTGATACTGGGAGTAACCATCCTGCAAAAAACCCCAGAAGAAATTGGTTACCATTTGTGATAAGTAAGTGCACAAACACAAAACAGTAAAAATGATTGACCATTATACAAAAATGTGTACAAAAGGGGTCTACAGTCACATACAGTAGCCACTTGCCTTTTAAATATTTCTGGCAAGCACACATTATTTCAAACAATCTCAAAGATGGAGCCAGTTTGGTAAGTGTTCTGTAGGAAGTGACACTTCAACAATGGCTTCAACACTCAAGATTCAGTATTGACGAATCACAGAACTACATTTGCAGTGTAGTGGTTTGGAGGTAAAGCCCTCCATTTACCCATGTTGCAGCACTTGCAGCAAGTTGAAGACACACTCACACACAGTTTTGTATGTATGAAATGATGAATGAAATGTTTTGAATTTAGTGGCCACAAAGCACCAATTTCACACTGATTGTGAAATGTCCATGGGTAAAAAGTTTGTCCTTGCTGTCCTTGGTTGTATGTCACAAAAAGCAGTTGCGTGTAAACTTCTGCACATTTAATATGTTTCACTGAAAAATGAAACATTTCTTTGAGAAATTGTATTTCAGTGTTGGATTTCTTGAGTTTACCAACCTGTGGTAGGCGAGTCAAAAATTGATTCTGGACGCTGTCGGACACTGACAAGCACACTGCACCCACACTTGCACACACAACTGTCCACACACCACAAATTAACATATTTGCATCAAGCCCGAGCTTAGTGAACATCCCACTGTCCTTGTAGAAAAAAAATTAATACAACTAACAACTCCACAAGCATAATTACTGCCAAGCCAATGACTTTGAATCTGTATTAGTTTAGCAGTGATTGGAGCAAAGCCCTTTTCATAAAAATGGATTATGAGAGTCAACAACAATCACAGAGCTGGAACCAAATTCAATTTAGCATTAAGATAATTGGGTACCTCTGAAAACAAAGCACAAGCAGATGATAAAAGATAATGGAGACATGCTCCATGATGGCTTTACTGTCTGTGGGCCTCAGCTCAGCAGTGGGAAACTGGTTGGACCACTGTGACTGTGAGTACATGGGGGAGGTGAATCACTTCAGTACAGTTAGGCCGGAGAGGAGGAGACGGAGGGGAGGAGAATGAGACGACTAGAGATGGAGGACATGAGGCAGAAAGAAAGGGAGGAGGGACAGACAGTGCAGAAGCTGAGAAAGACAAAAAATGACAGGAAGTGATGAGAGTAAGGAGGAGGAGGAGGGAGAGTAATGACAGGAGAGTAAAGATAGCAAGGGGAGGAGAGCGGTAACAAGAGGGAGGGGTGCAGATGGAGAGGTAGAGAGACAGCCAGAGAGAGAGAGAGAGAGAGAGAGAGAGAGAAGTAGGCTGGAGTGAGCACAGTCCCATGTCCTCCCCTGACTCCTATTTCCTGGCAAAGCACTGAGGACTAATAGAAAGCTGGATCCTCTGACACTCAGTAGTTCAAAGGTAGCTCACTTCCAGTCTCTGCCATCCCTCCCTCCCTCCCTCTTCTCCACTTCATCTATTTATCCACCACTCCCTCAGTCTTCTCACTCACCTTGTTTCACATTCTCTTTCGCCCTTTTCCCTCCCCAAACACATCTCATTATAAAGCATGTAACCTCCATATGGTACACTGGACCGCTGTGCAATTGGACACTGTCAAACTGTCATGCTGCTCAAATGAACATAATCACTGAATACTGAATGATGAATGTTTGAATATTTTGCAGAGTGATGTGTGCAGTCTGCTGTCTATAAATGTGGCTCACAAATGGGGTCCAGGAATGATCCACAGGGGTCCTTAAGGCCCCCCCCTAAGCAAAATGAGGAAAAGTTCAACTTTACAATAATTGAATTCGCAAGAATGATAATGATCAGAGAAGAGAGTATAGAAGAGAATATATAAAATGTATTAAAATGGCTGTCATAGCCATAAATTTCACACTTATTATCTCTCCACAAAAATTAATGAACTTTGCCCCTGACCTACACATACAGCTTCTTCTCCTTTAGTAGCTTTAAGATTGGAACAAATTATTGTATCCCCTGTCTGACAGTATCATATACTGTATATTCTGTATCGGCTTGTTCCAGCTCGCCATTGATTTTATGTTGTTTACGATGTGAAATATTCAAACCCATGATTCCCCATAACTCAGCCTGACAAACGTGGTATCTTTGGAAACTTGTAGTACTTTGGGAAATGCAGTAGAATTCAAAATAAAGTTTTGTGGGTGTGAACATTGATTGGCTGCACAGCAGTAGTTTGTAATGTCTGGCCTACCAACCAGTCAGTGAGGTTTAATGGGTTCAATAAATATTAAATCAACATGAAAATTTCACGGGACCAAATCAGACAGCGGATAGTTTTTTTGCACCGTTTTGCACCACATCCAAGATCCAGTGCTTGTTCAGTTTCAGTGTGTACTGTGAAAGCTTACATTGTGAGATACAATATGTCCATACACCTATAGACATCAGCCACATCAGCTCCATGTAGAGCACCTGGTCTGTCTGATTCTCACCCATTCTCCTCGTCTTACCTGTTTTCCCTTCTCTTTCCACCCACCTCTTCTTTCTCTCTCACACTCACTCTCTAACACTCCTTTCAGCCCCTACTGTAAAAATGAGAGGAAAAAAGAGAGAATGGGTTGCTAGGCAACCATTCTGCCTGTTGCTCTCACCATCACTGGATGGTTAGTTGAAGGTCGCGGGACTGCAAGGTAAAAAGCGATTACCGCCCCAACAAATGAGGTGTGTGTGTGTGTGTGTGTGTGTGTGTGTGCGCATCTGGCAGCGCTCATGCCAGACAGCAATTATGGCAAAAATTGTAAAAGGTTACACATGATGAGTGGTGGGTCCCCTCTGGGCCTCAGCGACCACTGAACATTGTCCATTTTTTCAGTCCTTCAATCCTTCTCCCTCCCTCACTCATTTCACACTCAGATTTTTCAGATTTACAGCTGCGAGTGCTTCACTCACATATGATCCATCTATCCTCACAGGAATAACGTGCCTCTGACCTTTGCATTCTTTATTTTGGTTGCTTGTGGTTCTGCTGATTTAGGAATTGACCTTTATTCTACCGTTGCATTCATTGTAAATGGCTCAGAATACTGTAAGAGTGCTGCAGCTCTTCCCCTCTGTCTTCATAAAATACTGTTGTTAGCCTCGGCACTGAGACAGGCTATCTCAGCACGCCCCCATCTCCTCTCTCTCTGTCTCTCCCTCTCTAATACAGGTGAACATCAGACGTAAACCAGGCAAAACACAGAGGCAGCTTCTGAGGCCTGAGGTTGGTTTGATGTCTACAGTCTAAGTTTTTCAAGCGCTCAGTTCTTTCTCGCTGTCTTTTCCTGTTTGCGCTGTATGGCAGTGGATGATGGGTTAATTTTAGCTGTCTCTAGAAAAAGAGCATCTTTGCAAAAAATCTTTGAGAGCAGTGTGTGTTTGAGACATTGTCAAAAATGTGAAAATTTAAGACTTAATAATAGCAGGTTCAGACTCATATTTGAATGTGAAGCTGTACAAACCAAATATTGGAAACAAAAAATAAAAAAAAACAAGCATTTGTAAATACTTTGTTAATAATTTGTTATAACTCACTTGGAGCACCGATTTAGTAATTATTAGTTTTGTCAGTAACAAATTATGACATTTTGTTGCATAAACTTTCTGGCACTTTCATTCATTTTATATTAATTTTATTTACAGGAACATCCTAAGCATTATGTGTGCAATGATCCTGCGAAGGACTAGCCTGTGCAATCAATGACCTCACACATACACATCACACACAAATCTCTTGCTCACTCATATCACTCAAACACACCCACATACTGAATTACACATCCCTGGAACATATTGTGAATATGTCACACGTGTGACAAACACAGCATGTCTCTGACCCTGAACCCCATCTGTCATACGTGTGTGTATCTGCTTTTGTGATTTGTGTGTGTTTGTGATGTGTGTGACATGAGTATGATGCACTCACACACACACACACACACACACAGTGAGAGAGAAGAGACTGTGTCTGATTAAGTGCCCGAGCTAGATCATTTATCAAGAAATGAGGCACGGCAGCCCAACAGAAATTATGTACTGAACAGGGATATGACAAAGTGTAACGGTGTGAATATACAGTATGAAATTCAGTGTTTAGCTCGTGTGTGTGCGCGCGCAAGAGAGAGTGCATATGTTTGTGTGAGTGAGACAGAGAATTTGGTCCTTCTGGTCCTATTAAGAATGGGTTTATTTACAAAGTGACCATGTTTCAAGTCCTTGCTTTCTAAAGAAATCCCCTGTCGAACAGTACTGCACATTTGTTGTTTACTTAAAAGATGACCTGTGGCTTCCCTCCCAGGAACTGTAGATCAAACACTACACTCACACACTCACACACACACACAAACACAGACACTGAATGAGGACACATCCTGTCAAATAATCCAAATAAACTCGGGTAAAAGTAGAGTTTTACTGCACTCTGGAGACTATTATACATGATTTATCCTAAAGTCAGTGCAACAAACAGATTTTGGCTTTGGTTTATTAATGACTGCTGCACCACTGATCTTTCAAGTCATCTCAGATGCTATTTTCATACAGAGTTACTGTTTATTTATGGGCCCTCAACTTTTCGTTTTAGTGCGTTCAAAAACTGCTGGGCAGCCCAGCCCCCCGTTCTGTTGCAATTCTCTTTTCTTTCCCCCTCTCTCTCACTGCTCCCATGGCACTGCTGTAGGAAGTGATTAACTCTTCTTACTGCAGTTTGACAAAAACACACATTTTCAAAGACACACACACACACACACACACTCGCACAGAAACAAACATGCACGTGTACCCACGCCCGTAACTTCTACGCAGTTGGAAAGTGTGTTTCAAAATGCTCTCATTACTTCAAGACTTCAAAGCAAACAACTCTTTGCCAACACAGCTCAAACTGACTCATTATTGACCCAACACTTTCCTCCTCTTTCCAAAACTACACACACACACACACACACACACACACAACATAACTTGGGAATGCTTATTTTCAAACTGCAAAAATTTCAAGAATTCACCTCACTTTCTTTCCTCAGTTCACTCTTTCTTTCTCCTCTTTTGCCGCTCTCTCTTTCTTGCTCTTTGCAGTTGCTCACAAACATTTTGCAGAGACACTGACTCCACTTTCGTCTAAATTGTATGCTAATCCATGTTTGGATTGGAGGCTAACAGGATTTTTGCTGCACCTAACACCCATGACCTAATACGTAATGCAGGGATACTAGCAGTAAAGTCACTTATTTCAAGCTCTGGACTTGTGTGATAAAGTCAAAGTGAGGATCCTCTAACGCAACAATTTCCACAGTTATAAAATTAGGCGGGTTTGTCACTAACAAGGCTGTGTTCATGCAATTTAGGAAGTAAATAGTAAGGTATGGCATCTATCAGCCTTTAAAGTCATTTTTAGAGTGGCTGCATATAGCATAACACAGAAGCTTAACTAACTGAACTGCTTCAAAAATGTGAAAAGTGTTTGTGCTGCATTTAATGAAAGTTGTGGGTAACAGCAACATTTTAACTGCATTACCAGATCTTGATCATTCAAAGATTATGATGAAGTACAGGTGGATGAGTTAGGAAGAAACTGGGAATGTTACAACAGACTGCAGATGATATCTCGTTTCAATTTAACGATGATGGATGAGGTGTTTTGCTGTCGTGGAGGGAAAAAGTCTTTCGGTAATTTTGTCTTTTTTCCATTAAGCTAATGTTTACATCATATCGGATCAAATGAGACGAATGCAAAACTCATTTTGTTGTTTTAAAGATGTGCAGCCATCAATCTTAAGCAAGTTGTTTCCTTCCTTTAGTATCTGTCTTTATCAAATTGTAGTCTGGCAAAAAACAGGTCCTTGAGGCAAAGATGGGTGGGGTAAAAAGTAAACAAATAAATAAATGATCAAAAAAAAATAAGGCTACCTCTTTGGGCCCGGCTGCCGTGTAAAGCCAATGTCCTTCATGTCTGATCACTGGAGTGTTATGCCATCCAGTCGAGTGTAATGCTATCCAGTGGCAATGATTAGAGAAGTGTGAAGCAGATGAGGCTCCAAGGGGCCACATGGGGATAGCGTTTAGTGTAATACTGGGGATGAGAGGATGACGAATGAAGAGTGGGACACAGTCGTCAGGATGAGGCGAGGATACACTGATGCCATGGGGCGGCCTGTCCTGAAGTGACTGCAGCAACAGTCTTGGACGTGGAAAGCCCACTAAAAATCACATCAGGCGAGGAAACGACTGGGTTAGATTCTGAGTTGAAGGCTTTTTGTTGGTCCCTCAAAACAGGTGGAACATGGAATATTTCTTTATATATGTTTCATTACTTTAAAGAAGGCTCTTGTTGTTTCAGGACTTTTTGAGGTTTGACAACATCTTTGAAAGCTGACGTTCAGATACTTGAAATTCAAGTAGGAAATCGCAGTTTATCATCTGAGGAAAATAACACAAGATGAAATTACTTGTTGAAGAGTGCAAACAATCCCTCTTGATGTTGTGTTGAATGTCTCTCATCAAAGATTTCACATCAAAAGCTGAATATGGGACAATACTGAATAATATAGACATTTGCCCCCAAAGCAGAATAAATAAAAGGGACACTTTACTATATACTATAATGCAATGAAATGCAACTTCAACAAACTAGGACTTCAGAAGGTAGTCAATGAAAAACTGATCATTATAAGCATCACAAAGGTACCATTTATCGCAGGGCTTGCATTGTACAGCACTAGATTATACAAGTGTGCATACAATTGTCCACACAAGCCTGCAGCTCAAATAAATCATCCGCCTCATTCTTGTTTTTTCTCTCCACACAGAGATGAAAAAGACACATTCAAAGCCAAGGACACCTTCCTGGAATGTGTTACTTAATATTTCTAAATATCTCACTGAAACTTGTTGATTATGCTTCTAAAGTTTTAGTGCGCTGAATGGCAGATAACCTTGGTGGCAGACATTCACTCAACAGCACTCATTACTGACAAGTGAAAGGAACAGAACGTCTGTCACTACTTTTAATCAAGTTGCAAGCGTGTGCGGGTATTTGTCATTTGTAAAGAAACAAAAGAGCCGGAGGAGGGGAAAATGGGTTTCAACAGTGTTTGTGTGTGTGAGAGAGAAAGAGAGAGATAAAAGAGTGTGTCTGAGTGAGAGCCGCACACACACCAATCATCATTTCTCCAGACCTTATATGGCTTTCTCACTGTTTGCTTGTTTGTGCCATTCTTTGTTAACTACTGTATTAATGAGCTACAGTTTCCTGGTAGCCAGCAGCATTAACACCATGGGCTAAATAACCATTAGCATCAATGTTAGCTTGTGTGTAAGTGAGTGTGTACATGTCGGAAAAACCACCCAAAAACAATAGGCTGGTGACTAACACAAAGTTATTGATCCTCCTGCCTCTGTAAACACTGTTGCTCAGTTGTGATGGTGCCCAGCAGAACCCCATTATTCTTTTGTTTGGAGGTGGTTATGACTGACCTCAAGGCGAAAGTACACACACATACACAGATACACGCAACAAAAGCGCATAAAAACTGTACTGCAGACACATAAAGCCATACAAAAATAAAGGACCTGCAAGTGTATACCCATACTCACCAAAGCACACGACACACACACACACACACAAACACACACACACACACACACACACA
>NTHP01000085.1:931061-996493 GCA_003416845.1 Oplegnathus fasciatus | reverse complement strand
ACACACACACACACACACAAACACACACACACATACACTCTAAGCATTTATGAAGACGCACCTACGTAGTGCTACACAGACTATAGTGGCCAGTCTCCAAACTAATATCTGCTGAATAAATATGATAACACTGAGGTTGTTGGTCCTTTAATGAAAAAATGACTTCACTCCATCTGACTTCATCTTTCCTTTAAAGCTTATTTGTAGGCTGCACTGGTGTATTTACAGTGTCAACCTCCTCAAGGCTCATGGAATTGAACCAGCACCCTACTGCTTGGTTCATATATAGCTTCAAATACTTTATATGAATTACATTTAAATCACCCAGCTGGGACCAGCTGCAAGCATTGGCAATGTCTGGCTAAGTTGTTGATTGCAGGATGAAATTAGCTAAGCTTAGCAGCCGCTTAAGACGGCAGAGATTCACACTGAGTCTGGGAGACAACAGCACATCCTGACAAAGATTAGTCCTCACCAGAAACCAGGCATAATTCAGCCAGTGAGGTTTCGGCTGGGTAACCAAGAACATAGAAGTCGAACTAAAAATTTCAGCTGTTCAAATACAAAAAGGCAGCTTACCATTCAGATGTGAATAAATGATAACTTAAACTGTGTATTAAGTGTGGTTTTTAATTGCCTCATTAAACTGTTTCAGCAGAGAATCATCCTCAACACCTGCTTCAGTGAAACTGAAAGGCCCTCATCCTAACATAGTTCATCCACAGATAGTTCAAGACCAATTTGCCCTAAACAGTAATTACTTTTTTAATTATAAAGGTGCTCTGTTAAAAACCTAATACAATTAACACATGTGCTTCTGCCAGCCAAATTGATATCGAGCTCTTTTTTTGCCTACTTTTCTTGCTCCTTCACAACACAGATGTATCTGGACAAAATATTTCTAAAACTCTTTTACAATTTATTCACATTACACATGAATTAATCAGATGAGATTTGCAAAGCACTAATGAATTAATGGAAGATGTCAATTTTAAGACAGCATTGTACTTCTAACAAGCTAACTGATAATGTGGAGATGGGGTTAATTGCTTAATGTTAAAATTATCATTACAACTTTTGATTTAATATTCACAGAATAGCCTAACAGTGTAAAATTCCACAACAAACTAAATCATGATTAATTCATTACATGCATACAGTAGAACTATCACATAATGAGTGTGTCATCACATTAGTTCTTCATCTACTGTGCCAGGAGCCACACTTGACCATACATGACATTTGTAAGTAGAGAATTAATGTTTACCTTGGAGTTACTGAATGTGTATGACAATAGGGAGTAAGGTTAAAAATCCTTGAAAGTGGTGTCTGGCATGCAAAAATAATTCATTATGCACTAAATAGTACTGTGTGCAGTAGAGAGTGACAGGAAATGTAATAGGTATACAGGACACAAACAGTGTGAGATGAATCGAGACCTACAAAAGTATGAGTACATGGTTTGTTCACAATCCTACCTTCTTGTAGAGGGAGCGCAGGTCTCTGTACTGCCACATACTGCTGAGGACCTGAGAGGCTGCCTTTACCACCTTTGCTGAGTGTCTGGAAAGAGATAGATGGAGACAGAGAGTTATTTCTCCTGGACCCCATTCCTTTGGATAATGTTGCTATATTATTCTGCCCCATGTCTTTACCAGCTGCACAAGATGTGTGCAGGCCAGTGGCACTTGTGAAGGCTTTAAGAGTAAGAGGGCCATTGCTCTTTTCAGCAGAGAATGATTTTCCTTGCACGAAAACTGAGAGTTTCCAGATGAGTTTAAAATGACCCTCTCTGCCATGCTAATGGTCCCATCCCAGCCACTTAGCTGAAAAATGACTCTAGTAGGAGTCAGTTCATAAGCCCTGCCCTTCTAACAGCTACAGAGGGAAGCGGGAGGGAAGCTCATTTTCCATTTGTCCACCGAAATTAACAAAAATTCTCCTGAAAACAGGTTTCACACTGGGTTTTATTTTGTTCCCAGTAAAAAGAGCAGAAAGTGTTTCAAAGATTGAAATATGGGGTAATGGTGTCAACAGGAAGCCACTGAACCAGCCTACTACAAACACAATGCACTATAATGTATCATGGTTAGACATGATACAAGTGAATCCAAGGAATAAAGTGAATCCAGATCTTAATGGACACTGGTGGCTTCACCACCTTAAACACCATCAAGGATTTTGATCCTTGATGGCGTTTAAGGTAGTGAAGCATTATGATTATTCATTGCATTTTACTGAGGCAATAAATTCCAGCCACTGGGGTGCAACTTTTGGAACATGAGGCAACATTTTTGGGACTGCCAAACCATGTTGCCGTTTGTACTGTATGCTGGGGATGTGTTTTGGCAGTTACTGTTTCAAAGGTATCAATGCAGGTACCAACATTTATGTTATTCTTGTTTCATTTCATTGTATTTTTCAGCTTCTATTGTTTCAAAGAATTTGGTAAACAGTAGCTATCCATGGTAGTGCTGCAATTGGCATTTTCCCAATCTGAAAGTGTGTAATTGTGTGAATGTAGCATGGCACTGCTGATAAGGAGCATTTATCCTCAGTGTACCTCTCCTGAGAAAATGAAGATGTGTGGGCTATTACCAGCTAACTACACTCACTGTGAAATTTGCACTTATGAAGGTTTCTTCCAGCACCTCATCTCTCTCTGTAATGGTGCCCTTGAGCACAGTTCCCTAAATAGACAGAGTCTCTCTCCATAACAATAAATGAACGTTTGACCTGCGTCCGACAACACTGTGGTGTCATGGCAACCCCTGACCTGCTGGTTGCCATAGCAGCTAGGCAGAACACCCTGCTCGGTCTCCCACGGCGACAGGAGTTATATTCCTGCTGCATCTTCCTTGTATGTTCTTCAGCTGTCTTTTGTGGATGGATGGTCACAGGGAAGGCAGATGCAGTTATGAATGATGGATGTGTGGCCACATTAAGGCACTGGTCACTACTGACAGTACAGAGTGTGCAGAATGATGCCATGACAGGTATAGCACAATACAATAAGGAGAAGCTGTTTTTCTTTTTCCCTAGCCTTTAGATTACATTTTAGGATTTAAACTACTACAGTTATTCACGGCTGGTTGTCCTTGAGCATGAGGAAAGCCACTGCAAGTCATTTTGTCCCCTTGCTTACTCTGAGATTATTTTTGCGACAGAACATCATTCTCTCTCCGAGGCATATGTGAATGACTCAAACAAACAAATCTGGATGTACAATGTAGCATTAAGTACACCTTTCCTCTTTGCCTTTTTTTATGTGTCAGAAACTTACACTTATGTTGTGAGAGTTATAGTGAATTACAAGTTATTATCCCTGCTTTAATCTGGAAGAATGCTAAGCACACATCATCCTTATGATCTAATAATAACTTCAACCACAGTGCAGGTAAATCTGTTCTCTGGTAATAAATACATATGACATACTTTTCCATAAAGAATGCAGCCACTCATCGTGCTACAGGGTATTTTGGGTGCAGGAATCTACCAAAACAGTATTAATGGTAGAGTAGTTGTCCAGTCCAGTAGTTGTGTTTTTATGTTCTGCCTTATGCTTAAGGAAAAAAGGGTGTTTTGTCAGTAACCAGGCCCTGAGCCAGTATGCTATCTACAAAAAAAACCCACCATCCACCATCAAAGGTTATATAGATTCACTTCAGCAGTTCCTCACAGCTAGGTAAGAAAGCTAATGGTATCCTAGTTTTGAGGTGTGGCACTGGGGAAGCAGCTGGGTTTTTGGCTCATAAAGTAGTTTTTAAATCATGAATTTTGCAGCAGAGTCATCCACATACATGCAATTAGGATCCACTTAAACTTGAATAACATTATGGCACCAAATTAATCATTCAAATTGAATCTCCAGACATGCATCAGGAGACTGATTAAATATCCAAAGTTTTCTTTAACTTTAAAGCTTTCAAACAAATCTGCAATTTTACTGGTATAGATAGAAATAACACAATGTTATGCTATGGTCTCCAAACTTTTGTCCTACTCACTTGTCTCCTTTGCTGCGGGCGATGCCGATGAGTTTTTCTATGCCGCCAGCATCACGCAGGGCTTTGGCGTTCTCCATGTTCTTAGTGATGACTTCGTGCAATGCGCAGCAGATGGCAGTTACTGTATCATCTGACATGGCCTTGCTGGGAGGGCCTGTGGTCCCGGAGGTCCCACTGCTGGTGGCGTTATTGTTGCTGCTGCTACTACTGCCTGGTAACCGATGGATCAAATCTCTCATGGCATATTTACCTGGTGAGTGTGGAGAAAATGAAGGAAAGGGACAAAAAAATATTGGTCAGATTTTATTCTCTGCACATCCCATACAGAGCCAATTTTGTAGGAAACATCTTGAAAGGTTGTCCTAAAAGCCGCCCATGGATGTATTTTTGTGAACAATAGAATGGACAGATATAGAAGCTACTGGACTGAGCTTTGATAACATGAACATGTGATTTCTGATTTACAGTCTGAAGAACTATGTGTGGGGGTTAGGGTTTATATTTTTTATGATAGTTCATATTTCCATCTAAACGGAAGATTTTAGACAAGCATTTGCATTGAGTGTGGTTATGGATGACTGGTACGGTATAGAAATCCATACAACTACCTCTACAGTATATTTAACAGATACTTCAAAGCCTCTATGACATAAAACTAATATTGCCCTTTTACTATTTTTTAAAGCAAATATCTTGTATGGCAAGTGAGTGGTTTGGATAACTCCATAATGCTTTAGTTTGAGAGGGCACACTGCAAATCCTCTGACGCACACACACTAATTCAGACATGCTGAGAATCCAATAAAAGGGGCGACTCGTGGTATTTCGGTGAAAAGGCTGGCATATGAAGAAAATGAAAAAAAAAAATTGACATTCAAAGAATGGGTTCTTGGAGAGATCGAAGCAACAGAGAGATGGAGTAATCAAGAGGTGGAGGACATGCTGTCAGATAGGAAACCCATAAACTCAGCAAGTGAGAGGGTGGAGCAGATGGAAGCAATAACATTCGGAGTGAAGGGGAGTTTAAGGCAAAGTGGTCTAACTACAGATTTCAAGGAGGGAATGACGGAAGTTGGGGACAAAACCACCCACATGTAATCTGAGCTCACCCACAGAGAGGTAGTCTGTATCATGCTAGTCTTAGTTACATCAACAAGGTTAAGACAAGACATAAATTAATACTACCCCCAAAATACAGATTGTTGTAGTTTAGATGAGAGTAGTTTGTTGCCGTATGCTTGGCAAATATTTTTCTTTTAAATGTTACAATAATTACTCTCTGAATCGTCAAATTGGGACATATTAACTGTTAACAGGAAAGTTAACAGGTTATTTCCTACAGCGGTAGAGTTTCCCATGTGAGTGAGATCTGAATATGAAGATGACTGAGGAGAGGGGCCAATAAAGGAGAGATCATAGCAAATAGGTGATGAGTGGAAGAATCGAAGACAGGAGAGGAACCGAAGAGATGAGAGGAAAGAGGTGATTGTGCTGACTGAGGTGGTGTGTGGAGATTCATCAAACATGAGCGGCAGTCAAGAGGTAAAAAATGCCTTGACCATCATAAAACCTGTCAGTTACACTTGAAACATCTTGAGCTCCTAGGACGAAACACACGGGTCACGTTCCAGGTAAAGACCCGTCAATTTGGATGCAGAGGTGATTGTTGAATAATGAAGCATGGCTGAAATGTGGTTAATCTTTTAACAAAATCCACTCAATAGAACCACGAGGACGAGCCCCCTTACCCCGATGCACACTAAAAGGTACACTTCAATCAACTGAGCATCTGCACAAAGATGAACAGGTCTACCCTCTGTGTGACATGTTGCAGTGTGAGCGCATGCTAGTTTGTGTGTGTATACAATACTGAAGAGCTGCTCAGTGTGAGTCACTGTCTCCTTCTAAATTTTACAAATGCAGGTCCTCCACAGAAGTGCTGGATCAGATAAAGTAGATAAAACCAGGAAGTGCTACTGTAAGTGTTAAATCCACTGTTGTATCATCTTCAAGTGGGCCATTACACCCTCTCTGGCAGCGGCGAAAACTGAGGCCAAATTACTCAATTTACAATAAACGCAAAATACTTTTGGAGTTTTTTCACTGGTTGTGAAAAAATGTTTCTAAACAACTCATTTTCACAGCAACAGTACAAAACTACCGAATACCTATCTAACTGCAACTCTGCATCAGAAGTCTAATCTTCTGTGGCCCATGGTACTACTTTGAATTTATCAAGCAAGAACAATAAAAGTCAGAACAAAACATCCTTGTGGGATACAGATTTATTCCTTCTCTTGTAGAATGCAATGAGAACCAAATCTGAGCCTAAAATCTCGCCGTCCTATCTTCCTTCTTTTCTTTATTCACTCTTTTCTTACTGTTTTTCAAAATTCATAGTCTTCATAATGCTGAATGTTTTTCCCAGACCAATCCATCACTGTCATATCCAAGGAGCCATCACTCATATTACCTCTCATGAGTCTAAGTGATCTGGGAAGGGCTCAGAAAAGCAAAGCAAGACACAGCGCAGGGAAATCAGATGACGCTGTCAACCTTCATGAAGTAAGGGAACACACACCCACACACACAGAAGAACAATGCACGATTATACATATGCCCTTGTGCAACAAACATTGTTGTTATATACTTGAATTTACAAAGACACACATGGAGGCTTCCACAAACATATGCATGCACATACAGACATGCACAATCACACACACACACACACACACACACACACACACACACACATGCAAACTCTATCTGTAAGGATGGAGTTGTGAGTTAATTGGCCGAGTGTTATCTCAGGCTGGCAGGCTGAACAGAGGTTAAGCGGTCATTGTCTTTTTGCCGTGAGGACAAAGTTAAGCTGCCTCCTAAGAAGAAGACTCATTATTTGACTGACTTGAATCAGACTGACTAATTTCCTGACTGATTTACTGGCTGATCACTGTCTGATTAATATACTTTCTTTCTTGATTTAATGATCCGACTGTGAATTATTTACTGACTGACTGCATGACTAATTTACTTACTGGCTAATTTACTGACTGACTACCAGATAATTTACTGCGTGAATGACTGACAATTTATTGACTGACTGACTGACTGATTGAGTGAGTGACTAATTTATCAACTGACTGACTGTAGGGAATCCAGTATTAACAAAAGCAAGGTAAAGAGTGTACACGTTAAAACTTTAGATATCTGCGTGTATTTGTATTTGTTTGTCCAAATATTTTCTGCTTACTGACAGATGCTCTGATAAACTGCCATCAGCATATCCCAAGAATATGCTTGCATGTGTGTATATACAGGTGTGTGCATGCATATCCCTATTAGTCTCTGCAACGTCATCACATTCATCCCACAAGAGGCGAGTGCGGAACGGAGAAGATGATACGGAAGGACGGAGAAGAGTGGAAGAGAGGTGGGGGAAACAGCATAGTAGTCAGCCATGTTTGAGAGAGGAAAGAGGAAGAAGAGGAACAGGAAGAAGGACAGAGAAACTGAGGAAAGAAAGAGAAAGTTTAGCCTACATACACATTAGAGTATGCCGAGACGAATGTGATGTGAAACGCCTTGATGGCTGAAGAATCAAACGGAGAGGCCCTCGTTATTTCCATCCCTTTTAATAACACACCTTGTTAGAGGAAGACACTGCATCCTGATAATCACTGAGTACTAAGAAGCTTGACTGAAAGCCTCACACGCATCTCACCTTGACAACACACACATGCACATACACATACAGCAAACCATGCACACCAACACACATCTCACCTGAACATACACATCGCTCATTATCTGGCTTTCTGGTTGTTTACCTCAGTTTTTGTTTGTTTGTTTGGTTTTTGGGGTATTTCTTCTAAGTTGTACGCTTTGATGTGAGATGTTTTTATAAGTTGAGATTTTTTTTTTTAAATCTCAACTTCACAACGTCACAGTTTTATCATAGAACAAACATTAATACTATATACAGAAAAAATACTGTAGCAAAGACTAGACTAAACTAAACTAAAGTAAAGCTGTGCTCAGACACCACTACATCCAGACACTATGACACCCAGAGCCTGCAAGAATGCTGAATTATAGATTAATATAAATGAGAGGGAGTTGCTGCACTTTCCCAACGTCAATGCAAAATTCAACACATTTTAGAAACTAAATCTTTTGATGTGCTCATTACCCTGATGAAGACATTTTTTGTTGTTGTTAAATACTGGGTTTTAATTACTACTACATATACAATTCATCTCTCAAGGCCACATTGAAGCTTTAGGTATTTAGTTGATAAATGACTAATCTGAATGTGTCAGAATGAGTACAGCTGCATAAAAAGTATAATCACTCAGCATATTGTAGTACATACAACCAGAAGCCAAGCTACTGTAAGTGTCAAAGCCAGGAACTTCATGTGACAATTATTCCTGCAACCTCGCAGTGATCGTAGGTAGTCGTAGAGGGAGGAAAGAAATAAAAGAGATGAGGAGCAAATCAAGATGGATTTTTTTATGAGTGGGTGACGACTCCCACTACTTTAAAGTCCTACTGTGACACAGACAGCACCTCTACATGCTGGAGTGCAATCTCCCCTGTCCTTCTTTCTCTGCCACAGAAATGTGAGCTACACCTGGAACATGTCCTCAAGGGGAGAAACAAGCCCTGCGCTGATCACTGCACAGTCTAATAAACCTGTATTACACAACTCCTCCAATATAGCCATCTTCACCTGGGAGGCAGAGCTGGTAATATATTCCTGTGCTGCATTCCCTCATGTGTCGCTAACTCCCGCTGAGCAGGGCGTGCTTCATCAGGGCCATAATGGCTGATTTGATTTAAAGAGATCCAATTACCCTCAACAATGGAGTGATTTGATTGTTTACTGACGGAGAAGGGAGAGTGTTATTGAAGTAAAATTGGAGGTAATTGTCTCAGGGAGATGTGGGGAAAGATGAAACTGCTTGATTGGTTGTGGCGTCCGACTGTCTGAGAATAAAGGATGGTTAATACACAGTTATCAGTGACTGGGTTGGGGTCCCTGAGGTGGGCCGCAGTATGCTTACTGGTATCAAAAGCTTCTGGCTGTGTTCTATGAGGATGTTCTAGGCTGAATAAAAGCCCATGTTATAATGGAAGTTTACCACCGTAATAATAGACAAACATTAGGTAGCTTAGCCCACTGCTGTGAAATCTGTTTTGAGTTACAAGAAAAGAAACAGAGAATGTGATAGCTGCTGTGTTAAAGGACCAATATGAACACTTTTAAACCCATGCAAATTGCAGTTATATTGTATTTATGTGTATATGTAATTGAAGAGTTTGACTTATAGATGGAAAGTTTCCATTTTGTCTCAAAAGATCATATTGGAAGATATACTGTATTAATGTTTTTATCCTGTGCACAGATTGTGTATCTTTCTCTTAACAGGTGAAGCACTCAGTTTAAAATATTGTTACCCCAATGTGTTGATTTGACAAGTGTCAGTGCCTTTGTGTGATTTGAGTGAGTTTCCCAGTGGTGATTTAATCAGTAGTACATCACATCATCGACAGGGGGCGCCAGATTCAAAGCAACAGGGTGTTGGTTTCTGATCTGTGGGAATATTCCTTTATTGAAAACATGAAACTGATGTGGTTATGGTCCTTGGACCTCAGCCTCTGAGAGCTCAAACTGAGTATACGACACCAGAATTAGCACAAAAACCCTGGAGATACTCTCAAACATCAGTATTGTCATTGAGGGAGGGAGGGAGGGAGGAAAGACGGGTATTTTATTGACACCAATTTTACATATTTTCCCCTTACTATAATCCAAATCATAAAAAAATTACAGCATTCTAATGAGTTCTGGATGATGGGGCTCATTTGGAAAGCAGCCACAAAGAAGTGAAAATATAAATCACATATTGTACACACACAAACACACACACACACACACACACACACACACACACACCCTGCAGTCACCAATTATCAACATCCTTGCATCCTCATCAAGCCAAAATAGATATGAATGACCTCCAAAGACAGATTCCCCGCTGCAACGTGAGGTGTATTCCTTTTAACTCATAAATAAATAAATAAATAAATATATAAATGAATAAATAAAATGAAATGCAGAGGAGAACACAGAGAGATGAAACACAGCAGGTTTAAAGAGGTCAGAAATGGAGGTAAATTGGAAAGCGACATGCCGTCGCTTCCCCGTTGTAAAATATTCTGCCTTCTTGTGTTTGGTGCTTTTCACACCAGTTATATCTCGCCCTCTGTGTCTCTCTTTGATGTCTGTGGGTGACAGGTTTACAGCGTAAACTGCAGAGGAGGGAGAGAGAGAGGTACAGAGAGAGAGTGAGAGAGGGAAGAAAGACGGGGTGTGGTTTTTTTCCCTGTGAGAAAACCTGTGGCTTCATTAAAGACATTCTACTGACATGAAGAGGATGCCTGTTTGAGAAGACGTATAGATGCACACACACACACATACACACACACATCATACTGTATTTATGCATACACTCACACAGAGAGAACAGAGAAATCCCACTGTGATTGTTAGATAAAGTTACACCGTACAGCTTCTCAATGATGATCAGTTGGGTTCTGTGGAGACAGTTTCTTGAGTAAAATCATGAGGGCACGACTCTGAATTCGTCACTTAAATTTTAGTTGTTACTCCTTTAGAAGACAAAAAAACTGAGCAAATTAAAGGTATCAGTGCACCTCCCAAGATCCTGGAGGGACAGCTGTAAGACCAAGAAAATCTCATCATCGCATGACAGCCCTTTCTTTCCCTCTCTCTATTTCTCTTTATTGTTCTCTGTTTCTATTTCTCTGTCTGTCGTGCTCCCAGTCTGGCACAGTGGAGCAGAGGATGGAGAAAGCCAGAGAGAACAAAGTGTGCTGATAAAAGACATGCCAGACCCTCACACACAAGAGATTCATCCCGAAGGCGACACAGAAATTTCATAAAGTACCACTGCAACGGGGACAGCGAAGTGTGTGTCAACTTAGTGTGAGTCAGTGGACACGGCCACTCTATCTTTCGGCCTGCTAGCCTCCCAAAGTTGTTTATGCTTAACAGTGCAGTCTGTTGACAGCAGGGATGGCAAAATATGTAAAAGTTAGCGCGGGTGAGCAAAACACAAAATGGACATTCTCTGGTGATTTAAAAAAATGTAGTGTGGCCAGTAATACACAAAGTGGGATAAGAACGTAATGTAATTTTTGGCCATCTGCTTAGTGCAATCTCTCAGTGTACTATGTGTGTGTGTGTGTGTGTGTGTGTGTGTGAGAGAGAATAAAATGTTTGGATCAAAGGCTTGAAACCAGTGAGCTTTCTACACCTTATTTGTATCTGCATATAACAGTGCCTGACCTCTAACGCTCTCACACATACACACACACATTTGCAATCATGCAATTAATGACATCCCTGTGGCGCACTACTTCGGTTTCCACAGTAACACTCCCCAGCACTGATGTCATCAATGCGAGACACAAAGAGCAAGAGACTGTGAGAGAGGGAAGGTGAGGCGTTGTGAGCTCATGTCTGAAACGGCACCGAAGAGGAGACGGAGAGGGAGGCGTGAGGGTGGGATGAACAGATGAGAGGAGGAGCGGGAGGAAGGAAGAGAAAGAAAGACACAGAAGGAGAGGGAGAAAAGGAGGTAAAATATTCATGTTGTAGACGAGAAGGTGGGCACAGCATTGTAAAGGGAAATGAGGGGAGGAGAGTGGGAGGCTTAAGCCAATAAAGCTGTGGTGTGACAAGAGAAGAAGACAAAGAAATAGGAGGAGAATGGGTGAAAGAGGTTGTGACTGTTACACAACATTATTGTCATGTATTTTATTTTGTTTTGTTGCTACAGTCAAAATAAGAGTCAAGTGTAGAGTATGACCAGTAAGCAATCGAAAAAACATAAAAGGGTGTTATCAGTATTCCGAAGGTGTTTTCATTTGATGTTATTCAGACAGAACTGAGGGGCTTCTTCACCTATCACACGGGAGAACATCCTGATCAAACTTGGGTGCGCACCAAAACAAGCGCCCCCTGCTTCACATGAAAGAGGTGGTCTTGAGCCACTTTCAAGTAAACCATGGAGAGCTTTGTTTGATGTTGGAGGTCGATTACTGTCCAAGCGCAGGAAGGTAGCCAGCAAATCTGATATTTAGAAGTTGGCTGGCTAGATTTTCTTGACGTCTTTTTATACTGTCTCTGCGTCAAGCTAAAACATTTTCTGTGATTCAATGTATGTGCACACATGACTATTAAATAATGCTAAAAAGTATCAATGCTTTGATTTCCTGATCATCGATTTGTAGATTGATATATAATTGAATGCAGTAATATTGGACTAAAAACTTTGAGCCACTTAAATAACCTGAACATTACTTTGCTTTTATAAAGTATAACTTGTTTGTTTGAAAACCTTTTTTTTTTTCCACATTCAACTTTGTTTTAGCATTCTTCACATATTTAATGCAATCTGCAGTAAAGGTCTTCGTATTAGGAATTTAAATTAAACCCTTACTGCAGAATCCAGGGACTCAATTAGATACAACAGTTGGAGCCAGTCACTTCCTACAATAAAACATTAAATGAATTCATTAAATGTCTTAAATTAATACAGATTTTTGCATTAATCACTTTTTCATTAAGCACCAACTTTGGTTTGGTTGCAATGGCAGCATGTGTTTATAGGAACCTTCAGTAAATGGTTGCTGTATTTGAAAAAATACGGTGTCTTTTTGGCATTCAAGTGGTGTTCCCAATTCATGTGTGTCAAATTACCATCTGTAAGTAAATGGGGAAGAATTGCGCTGACAGACGGTGTTGCAGTGAATGGGACTCATTTATTGCTACACAGGCGTACAGTACATTATGCAAATCAAAAACTATGAAGGAGGTGAAATCAGGAGAGAGACAAAAACATTGACAGATGAGAAGAATGATTCTCAGCGACATCAATATGCCACCAAATCACATTACAGAGGGATTGGAATATAAGCATACATATGCGGTTAGGTCTTTAGCTGCCACTGCTCTCTCTTCTTCCTCTTCTCTTCTGTTTCAGTCTCCCTAGCCTGACTTGGCCTCTCTCTGCTCTCTTCCTCTATCCTTCTCTAGCCTTGTGCCACTCTTGCTTGTCTTGCTGCCATCCAATCATACAGTGCTTTCTGGCAGATTTGACACTCTGAGGTTATTGTGTGCAAGAGATGATTCTCATCTCCGCTCACTCTGCTGAGCTCTCATGCAAACTACCATTCCCCCACGGTGATGCTGCCAAACTTACCGGCACTAACAGCTTATGACACACTATCGCATGAGTTTTAAGAGACGAAGATTTGGTTTTTGCTTTTTAGAGAGAGGCGATTTACTCTAGATTAGCCATGCAAAGTGATATTATAATTAGGTGGAACTTTGATCTGGCAAAGACCCAGAAAACTGCTCTTTGAAACTGCTTTGTCGCTTCGGGTTAAACTGTTGTTTTGCAGAAGAGCATGGTGTAAAGAAAAAGGTGTTTGACTCAGAGGTTAGAGTCACTGTGGTGAATAAAGCTTGCGAACATGGGCCAAATGGGGCTTGTCTCTTAGGAGTGCCTGGCCTCTACCTCTTTTCTGTCGACACGCATCAACTCACACCTTGCCAAGAGCAAAGACTCAACCCTGACTGATCCCTCTCACTTTTCTCCTCCTCTCTCCATTTTCTCTCTGCATCTCTCAGACTTTCTGTCTTTCTGTGTCACTCTGTGTTATTAACTCTGTCTCTTTCTGTCTAATTTACCATTTGGCTGTCTCAACAGTTTGGAACAGAAGAGCTAATCATTTATTCCACTGATACTAATGAAAGAAAAGTCTGTTAGCTAGATCCAGCCAACCATCATTGTCCTTTTAGGTGCAATAAGCAATATTAATATTGAACAAATGAATCCCTGAGAAGGATGCTTGTAAAGACAGTCCCACTGAGAATCAACAATCCACTCTGCAGCTCCATGCAGTTTCCAACTGTTTTTAGCTCATTATTTTTGTTTGCCAGTCTGTAAAACCACAAGAATGGCGGTTCATATAAAACCTTTTTTTGCCAAAAAAGATAAAGAGACAAATGAACAGAGCGCAAGGTGAGGAAACTCTAAACATATAGCAAGCTTAAGAGAAGCCGACCTTTTTTTNTTTTTTAAATTGCCATCAAATATCTATGTTCTTAAGCAAGCAATGGGATGCCCATGTTGCCCTTACACTGTTGGATGTAAAGTAGACACTTGTTTGGTAACATGCTGGTCATAAGAACATCATAAAGGACAGGTCAGTTTAGGAGTCTTTCTGCCATTTAATGCTCAAATGGCTTAATGAAGCTTTCTTCATCTGGTTTTAGAGGATTGAACCAAATTGAACCAAGAACTCCCTGTGTCACAGCAACCCATTAGCTACATTAGACTGTTTACTTTTAATAATAATGTCAACTAATGTCAAAACCATAACAATCTCTCTCAAGATCTCTGTTTTCTCGCCCAGGTGTATCTATTTTTAAGCCAATCTGCCAACACCTCCTTGATGGTGCCAGTCATGATCACTACAGGAGAATGATGATCTGCGATGCCCCTAATTCTCTCTCTCTCTAGTACCTATCTTAATTTGCTTCCATCACCCTGTCTCTTATCTTATTGTCTGTCTCTTAAGTCTCAGAAATAACACTGGGAGAGCTAATCTCAAGTGGGACTTAAACCATGTCATCCTGCAACTAAATAAGTCAAGCGTATATTCAAATGAAAATGCCAAACAAATTTGAATTGATTTTCCCTGTGAATTTGCAAGTAATTGCATTATTCAATCAGCCTGTGTGTTTTGCCTTTCTCTCTATGAAGCACACATTCATTACAGTGTCTACCTCTCTTTCCATGACTCTCCTCTTTATCTTTCTCTGCTGCGGAAGCTAATGGCTATAAAAGACTAAAAGTAAAAATGGACCAATTAGCTCTAATATTTTAATCAATTAGAGAACATTTTAATGATTTCCAGAGCAAAACACGCACTGTTCTCATTTTAAAAGGTCAAATGGAAGAATTGATTAAATTGTGTCAGTATGTGGACTGTGTTTTACTTTAATCTTATTCAAATGAAACACTTATTTTGACAATGTCAGAGCAAATGACTCAGTCAGACTCAACATAAAGGCAGCATTTTGACCTTGGAATATTACAATATTCTATTAAAACTAATAATATTATACATTACACATTAATAAACTCTACCTGGTTGGTGGCAGGGGAAACAGTAATACACTGCAGTAACAATTCTGTTTGAGTTGAAATGATGAAGTGCATTTAAGTAATTTCTGCTTCCATATATCTTCATCTGATATCTCCATGTTGTATGTTGTCACAGTTACAGTACATTTGGAAGGCAACCCCACCTACAGTTAGTTGGACATTTTTTTGAAGGGTAGAGTTTACCCACATTTTTATGCTGCCATACATTTTAAATCTCCTTTATCAAGAGCACAAATCCTCATTAACTTAATTATGCTGATATGTCGTCTAAGGGTTTCGCTGTTTTCACAATGACTCTCTCTGGTATCACCTTGCCAATCTTGTAAGGAAAAACAAAACATAAATTAATGTACCTGTGAGGATTTATACCACATAACTTTATATTCAACTGACTTGCAGATATGTCTGCAGGTACGCTAAAGAAAGAAAACAAATAAAGAAACAAAGAAACTCAGATAAAAAATAAAAAACAAAAAAACATTTTAATCATACTGATAAGCGTCTTCGTGCGAAGGCTTCAATTATCCTGTAATCTGCTGCTGTGCGCCAGCCAGACCAGCCAGATCACAGTATGGGCGTGTTGAGCTTTGCCGGCGGCATTCCTAGTCGTTCTTACAACGCTGTAAAACCCAGAGCGGCTCCAGAAGCCCCTCGCCTGAGACTGAGGATAGCAGGGTTGCTATAGAAACCACTGAGCCCACCAGGAAGCCGAGATAATCAGAGATACCAGAGACAGAGGGGGGGTGATGTCACACGCGCACATACTGTATACACACAAACATACAGTCATATCAGTGCATGCGTGGTGTGTGTTTATGCAAAGAGGACGCATCACATACACACATGATTTGTAGAAACAGAAAGAAACGTTTACTCGCGCGCACACGCATTATCAAAGTGTCTTAATGTGTCAGGTTAATTAGTGATCCCTAGTCCCTAGATGTGGTGATACTGTCGTCAGTCTCTCATTACCACAGTGTGCTGTTCAAAGCCCAATGCAGACCTTTGATTTAATCTCTTCTGCTACAGTATCTCTCTCCCACTCTCCCTCTTTCATTAGCCTTTCTCTCTTAAATACATATTAACTACCAGTTTATTTCCCTTACTCACCCGCTGCACTGTCTTTCCTTCTTAGTCTCATTTTCTCACAACAAACACAGCTTGAACTTAGTTATTTTTAAGATTATGTAAAAATGACTTTACCCAATACTTGATATAAAAACAGAAAAAAGAAAACTAAACTGCAATAGTCTCTTGCAACCATGACACCTCCACCATCGTGGTGCAGTAATGTACGGCAGTTGTAGAGCACTATAACTTCACAAGATCACATGTAAAGCCTCACTTAACCACTTAACCTTGTGCTTACCAATAAATGGCCTCAGTCAATTACATGATTTAATGGGTCAAAATCACACAGCAGCTCCAAAGTTCTCCACTTGGCTAGCATTGTGGAAAAAGCCTGGTGAGCTATCATACTATGTTACTGCTAAACGGCAGAGGTGACTACAGGCTGACATTACTGTTAAATAACTTCTAATTGGTGCAACTGGCTACAGGCTCTTTACCCTTGTGTTACACCACTTGAACACAAGCTCTTGACTTCCATACTCTAAATTGGAACAATATGACAGGAACAGACCACAGCAGAACGGCTATGAGAGAATGCAATTAGAGATGAAAATGGGCTTCGGGTCGCTCTTCACAAACAAACAACAGAGACTGCAACTGAGCATAACAGTGCAGGTGTCCAAATTCCTGTGATTTGATAGAGATTAAAAATGCCAGTGATCCATGCAATTATTTCATCTAACAGGTGGGGGGAAGTTTTTATCTGTACTCACCAATGAGCTCCTTGTTCCTGATGTCCAGGGCCATATTTCTGAGAGCGGTGGCCACAGCACACACCACCTTGTCGTTGTCTATCCTCAATAACTCCACCAGGATGGGAAGGCCTTTCTCCTTACGCACAGCAGCCCGGATATACACCGACCACTGGCGAAGAGAAAGCAGGTAGATAGTTAAACAGCAAAAACTGGCCACAGTGGGGGAGGGGTACAGTATATTTACACTTAAGGTCCTAGACTCAGGATTTGAAATAAAAGCAATGCCAAACTGTAATATAATATAAACAAACAAAAACTGAATGCATGAAATAACAGTAAAAAACAATCCCATGGTGCATTTGTTGTGGCAATTCTCTTCATAACAGGAAGATTGTAGAAGTTTTGTCACAACTGGCAGCAAATTGCTAAGATTTAGAAATAGAAAATCTCAGTTTTTACAACCTAGGTTTAACTTTTCTAGTTTTGTTCATCATTCCTAATGGCTGTGAAAACAATCTACTCCTTGATTGAGATAATGAAAATGTGAGGTGTCCAACAGTTACAACTGTGTCCACACAGCATTGCAAACAAACGACAGTAACAACATCAAATCTGTCCTTGCTATATCTATACTTAGCTAGTGACGCTGTTATTTGGTTCAACTCACTATGAACACACTGTGGTCATACCTGTGCATTGTGTGATTGGTTCTTTTCGATCCATGCATTTTTATTCTTCTTGTCTTATTGTCACTATGCTGTCTATTTTCTTTCTTTCTTTTTTTAACCACAGACAGGCTGTGAATAAAGTGCTTGTGACAGGAAAAAGGAAGAGACAGACAAAGCACAATGGGCGAGGTCGAGTGGAAGATGTTATATTCAGGGGCAATACAAGAGCATCTGAGGCATTATACTGACTAACAAGTGATATATTGTAAGAGAGAGAATTATATGAACCAGAGAGAAGAGTTCTGAGCTTGGAGACCACTCTATCCTCCCTCAATAACTATCAAGGTATGCTTAAATGGACCACTCGACCCTAAACGGCTCAAGCGGTGCTGCCTTGTGGGTCAACTGTAGAAGACTGAGGCTGTGCTAAACAGCACCCAAGAATAGATATCAGTAAGAGAGGTGAAAAGCTAACATTTCTGTCAAATGAATAATTTACTTTTCCAGGGTTGTTAAGGTTAAAACACAGTGTTGTTTTTTGTAGAGACCAAAATGGGCAAACTATAGTTCATATAATCATTTTAGGAAATAATTCACCCTTTGAGGGAAATGATCATATGTCTTAACCAAGAGCTTAGTGAACAGAGCGTAGACTGTGCCAGCAGTGCGCCAACACAGCTTGTTCGGAAACTCAGGAGAGGGAGCTTGCTTAGAGGAGACATAACAATCGCACACACACACACACAGGATAGAAAATGTGATTTTCTGAAGACCACCTGCCCCCATTAATTCCTCTTTCTCCTTTGTCTTTCTATAGATTCACCATCCATTTCCCTCTTGCTCTGTTTCTCTGTCCATTCCACTACCAATGGAAATACTCACAAAACCAGAATCAGATACAGACACCTCCCACACACATTTACAGGACCACAGAGACATCCCTCTCAACCACAGTGTGCTTCCCTGTCGGTCACTCCCTCTTGAGTTCAAGTTTTCACAGTAAAAGTAATCATAATCTTTTGACAGATCATTTTTTGACCACATAAACATTTCCATCAAAATTCCCAGATAGCCATTTACAACCAGCGATGTCCGATGCAGTTTTATGATTCCAAAGTCATTGCAAGGTTACGCACTCATACTTTCTGCCTTTTACCCTTATATACACCTCCCTCAAGGCTAAAGCTGCCCTCACCAATACTTTCCAATATGACTGCATGACTCATACATTATTACCATCTAGCTGCTTCCATCAGTCAGCTGCTGTTGGACCCTGGCTCTACTCCCTGGTGTGTTCAGGCTTGGAGCCTTTACATTATTACATCGCTACTGAACAATAATATATACTATACAACACATAAAAACATTGGGTTGTGATCAAAATATTTCAAAGTCAGCAGGGTGGTGTAGTGAGCCAACAGAACATTATTCCAACTGATTGTGTCTTCGAGTTGTTTATCTGCAGTGCTGTGGCATTTACTGCAACCAAATCAGCCTTTGAATTTTAATAAATAAATAAAAAAATACATTTATTACCCATTCTGATTCTGATTTACATTTGCATGTAAAATGGCCATCCCTCACTAAGAATCTATCCAACAGCAGCCAAACCAGAGCTATGTTGTGGACTAAATCATTTTGTGTGAATGGTTAACCAATGGTACGGAGGCAGAAGACTATTGCTACATTTAACTGTCTGGGTGCAGAGCAGTTCTTGGCTACAGGCTGTGAGAGTTTCTAAAAAAGACTCAGTCATCAGATAGGTAGCCTACACACATAATCGCACACTTGCACGCACACATTTATGTACACGCACACAGACACACACATATTACTTTTGTCCTACTTACGATGTGAATAAACTGTTTTATTAGTGGTTTATCTGCACAAATAATTTGTGTCACTGCATTCACTGCACGGTTGAATAAGGACAAGCTCATGATGTATCCTTTCCTTTCATACTAATGTGTATAAACACACATTTACATTTACAGTTTTCAGTGTTTACCTGATTATCTATTAAAAACTGAAGTACAATGACTGTAAGAGCTTCAATTCTACATCACCAGCATTACAGTCATACACTTTAAGGTCAAAACACCAGTCCCTGAATGTGCATTACAGTATATTTACATGATTATACTCCCACATTATGTATGTGTGACAAAGAAGCTTCCAGGGGAGAAAAAAAAAGAAAAGAGTCTGGGAAACATTTTAAACCTAGTCGTTACCTTCCAGCTGCCTGCGGCCAGGTTCTGCAGAGCCCCGGCTGCTCCCTCCAGGGTGTCGGGATTGGAGCATTCTGACAGCAGTGTGAGGTAGGGCTTGACGATAGTGGGGTGCCACAGCATCTGAACCCCTTTGGGGGGCTCTGCCGTGTCCGGAAAGGGGCCCACGCCATCCCACTGTGAAAGAGGAGACAGATTTTTTTATGCTAATTTTTATTCATGAAGAGATAGTTGAGTGAACCTTGTAAACTCTTTTCCAGCAATGAGATTTTTGCATTCATACAACTTTGTATTTTTCTTAACACTAGACTGAGGAGCAGTGTTTCACTGGCCTTTCTGGTTGAAAGTTTTAAGTGTGTTTCAGCTCTTACTGGACTCAGCAGAAGTGAGATTTGTGATGTCACAGGGTCCTGGAGTACACCTGCACATCACTGCAGCAAGGTGGGAAGTTAAACCACTAGCGGTCAGTTAAAATAACATTTTCAGTGGGTGTTAAGTTAAACTGCACACACCTAAGCAGTGAATTTTAAAGGAGCAGTGATCGGTTTCCCTACTCTTCCCATTTGCTTTTGGAAATTGATCTGATTCCATACGTGCAATGTTCATGAAAGAAATACAGACAGGTGACAAATTAAAGGAAAAATCTGAATGCCCTTGACCCCTACAATGAAGGGATCTGGTGGCTCTGTTATGCTGTGGGGGGCATTTTGCTGGCAGGGGTCACTGAATGGTTTGATGTAGGGATGTCCCAATCTGATCTCAAGGACTCAGGAAGCACGAACCTAAGCCCGATCCTTTGTTTTGTTTCAGCTGTCACACACGTGTTTTTACTCGCGAAGCTTTCATACACAGCAACGCGTACAAACATCGTCAACTCTTCGTCTCTATTTCACTCCACTCATATGCTATGGCCTTCGCAGTCACCAGATCTCAACCCAGTTAAACACCTATGGGAGATTTTGGACCGATGTGTTAGACAGCGCTCTCCACCACCATCATCAAAACACCAAATGAGGGAATATCTTTTGGAAGAATGGCGTTCATCCCTCCAGTAGAGTTCCAGAGACTTGGAGAATCAATGCTAAGGCACACTGAAGCTGTTCTGGTGGCAGATGGTGGCCCAACGCCTTACTGAGACACTTTATGTTGGTTTTTCCTTTAATTTGTCACCCGTCTGTATATCTGTCTCTCACATGCCAATGCATGCATGTCTGAAAGCAAACTACATCTCTATCCAGTACACCTTGACCTATTAAAAAGTCAGAGACACTGAGCAAATCACTCCCTGTCAGCCTGTTATGGAGGAGAGAGGTGGGAAAAGGGCAAAATACAGAAAGAAAAGAAGTGCATGTGAAAAGAGAGACTATGAAAGAATGTTTCACTCCTACATTTGCTTTGAGAGATAAACCTAAAGCTCCACGGCTCTCTTCCCCTTTACCTCCACCCTCCTCCTCTCCTCCACTACAATGGAGTCCCTTGATGTTTGAACCTCTTTGTTGAGTGACATGCCCACACCTCTTTCACGTAGACATGAACCCACAACTACCTCTCCCTCCTCTTTTATTTCTATTTCTTCTTCTCTCGTTTCTCTCCTGCTTGTCATTTATATCTTGTCCCCCTTTTCTCTCCTGTTGATTCTTTCTTTCTACCTCTCTCTTGATTTCTCTCTCGCTTTCTTTCTTGCTTGCCTCCCTCTCTCCCTATTTTCTTATTCTATTTCCATCCCTCTCTCTTCAGTTCTCAGTTTTTCCTCTCCCTATCGACCTTCTCGGTTTCGCTCTACTGCTTCCCCTCCTCCCCTTCTCTCAAGGTAAACTAGGCTAGTGTGTGTCTTGAGAGAGGTGCTGTGGAGTGTGTGTGTGTGTGTGTGTGTGTGTGTGTGTGGCAGTGTGTGTGTGCATGTTATGCATAGATTGTCTGATCATAAAATCAAAGGCTTCTTATAGTTTGAAGTGTGTAGAGGCACTACAACAAGAGGCATCAACTCTTTCACAGTAGAGTACTCTCTGTTGCCTAGAGACATCCTACATACTAAATATTAATGTATAATGTTCATTTGTGTATCTAAAATTCTCTAAAGATTAAGTATATCAAAGATTTTCAAATATATTTACTTCAGTGTGAGAAACAGTTTCATATGCAGCCTTCAAATCTTATTTTTTTTAAAAGGTGAATTACATACTGTCTTTTTAACCAATGCATCAGGTTTTATATCCTCTATAGGGAAGTTAATAATTAACCGTTAACCGACAATAAAAATTTTAACCGATTAATACAATCACTTAAACCGTTAAAAAAATATTATTTAAAAGTGTTTTAACAAGTAATAAAAAGGTCTGTTGCTCCAAGGGAGCGAGAAGCTGCAAAAGAAAACTAAAGAAAATCTGTAATATTGTGGAAGTGGCCACTGATGATGGAGAAGATGAGCGTGGTGCTGGCGCTACGGGGGGAGATGAGACTGCGATGTCTGCTGCCCAGGCTGGAGTCGGCCAGAGTACGACACTGCCAGGGCAATGCCGTGATGTTGCTCCTGGGAGACGAATACAGCACCCCTCAACAAGCTAATGACCCAGAGGCAGAGGTGGACACCCATATGAGAGAAAATCCCCCCTCATTGGATACTAATCCTCTTGATTGGTGGAAAGATAATCAGTCGTACTTCCCGTGGCTGGCCACTCTAGCGAGGCGCTATCTCTGCGTTTCTGGGACATCGGTACCATGTGAGTGGGTAGTCTCACAGTCAACAGACTGCGCACCAGACTAACCCCACAGCATGTCGACATGTTGCTATTTCTGAATAAAAACCAGTAGACAAGCTGTCCGCTATGTTGAGGAACACTGTTGTATTGGTAATTTTTAATGGGTCACAGATATTCGTCCATTCTAAATGGTACATTTTGATCTTGTCTGTTAACATTTAATGATCAGTTAATGAGGGTCAGCTATTGGTCAGAAAAAAAAAAAAGCTGCCTGATGAAGTTGTTGAGTTGCAGCGGTGCTGTTTGACGATGCCAGTAAAGTAAATAATACATACACATTCAAGTTACCTGATGAGACAGCTGGATACCAACATTGTTATCCATTTATCATGTGAGAACACTAGATGCTCTGCCAGCTTTGCTGTAGGGCAATGATGTGAAATGTTACACATTTCAGCTTTAAAATACTGTCACTTGTGTTGTTTCAAAAGTTGCACTGTTTGCTTCAAGAATTTTCAAGAGACTGCTGAATATCTTGAAACAAAGCAGAAGTCCGTAGAATATCCCTGATAGCAAAAAACCTGTGTGTGTGCTCCAGTAGTCCATTAGGAGTGCTTAGGTCGAGTTCAAGTTCCTGTGCTGCTCCTTGGCCTTGCTGTCTGAACCTCTAATAAATGATTAAGGAGACTACATTATAGTCTAACTCTCTCCCTAACTCAGCCTCTCTAACTGTCTCCCTCTCTCCCGCCTGGTTTCTTCCCTACATCAATGCCCTGTCTCTCTCTCTCCCTACAGTCTCTCTGTGTCTGTCTGTGTTCCACTAACTACTACCCCTCACTTTCATATTTGTGGTATAAGTGTGGTCCTGTCTGCATCCAGCTCTGCTCATCTTTCTCTCTCTGTCTGTGCAAATGGTCTGTGTCCATGTGTGTCATGTGTTTCAAATAGCTACACAATGCTCATTGGGAAGAGGGAAAGTCTAGCCAATGTGTTGCCTGGAGAGCCAATGAATGAAATAAAGCAAAAATATAGCTCTGGATCTCAGGTTTGATTTGGTTCTCAAATACCAGTCGGTCAGTTAAGTCGGGTTGGGTCTTAAGGGTGGAAGTATGAAGTGTGTTAGTGTCTCGGTTTTGGGCACATGGACAATTCTAACATACACGCTCACAACCTGGTCTAAGAGTTCTGTAGGCTGGTCAGATGTGCTTTTGACTTCATAAAAACATGAGGTCTTGCCCATGAGGCAAAGTCCACCTCTAAAAAAAAGTCCACCCTGAAAAAAGTACAAAAGAGTAGACAGCAGGGAAGAGTAAAAAAAAACCCAACTGAAAATGATAACGCTTTTAAGGTTAAAAAGTTTCAAATATATAAAATGTGATTAAAAAAACAGCAAAAAAAGTGGCTTATGAGCCAATACATTATAAAAGAAGCCAATCCTTTTCAACTCAGCTTGCAGAATACTCTGTGATCTGTGATTTTCATCCCTGTTTTCCATTATTTACCACACATGTCCCTGTTGAAGGCGCAGCTGCCTCGACCACTCACACTGAGTTCCTGCTTCATCATGAAAGCTGTCTACTTTTTGCACCCATGTGTATATATACAGATGGGGGCCAAATGAAAGTAAAAACCTGATTAAATAAGTGGAGAAACATAATGAATGCAGATGCTTCCATGCAAGGCACAAGGGGTCACTAAATATTTTGAGTATTAAAATGAACGAATCATATGCTACGGCCTTGGCAGTAACCAGATCTCAACCCAACTGAACACCAATGGGGGATTTTGGACCGGTGAGTTAGACAGCGCTCTCCACCACCATGATCAAAAAACACCAAATGAGGGAATATCTTTGGGAAGAGTGTCGTTCATTCCTCCAGTATAGTACCACAAATTTGTGGAATCTTTGCCAAGGAGCATTGAAGCTGTTCCAGTGGCCTAACACCGATACTTTCGACACTCTTTTTATGATTGTAGACACACATTTTTCATCCACGGTGTCCATTCCATCTAAAACTAATCTAGTTTAGATCTAGTCTAAAATTTTTTCCTTGCCATCGTCATCTCCTATTATTTTTGTCCTTACCTGATCTGCTCCCTTCTTTTTCTTCTTCTTCTTGCCCCAGCAGCCAGAGCTCTCACCGTCGCGGCCGTTGGCGTCACAAAGCAGGCCATCCAGCTCCTCCAACCCCCCCTGCTGGCCGTGGGAAGTCTCGGCAGCCAAGCGGTACGACAGGTTCCTCAGGATGCAAACACAGTTCTCTACAGTCTGGAGATAAAGCGAGTCGGGCGAGATAAGAGATGAAGTGAGGTAGGAGGAAGAGAGGGTGGGAAGAAGGAAAAGGAGATGAAAAAAGAGAGATATAAATGAATAAAGTGAGAAAGTTGAGGTTGGGAGATTTGTGTTTGATGCCATTTAATGAAACATCTCGCTTGAAAAAACAGAGCAAACTCAAAGTCAAAGCATGCTAATAAAAACCGCCCACTCTCACACTTTTACACTAACGGCCTTCCACCCCCACCCACGAGCCAGACAGACGGAGAGAGTGAGAGACAGAGAGAGAGACAAAGAGAGAGAGAAAGGAAAGCAGAAAGATAATCTCATAGGTAATATGCTTCTGTATTTTGTTAGCTCTGACTTTGAAATGAGATTAGAAGAAACTCAGGTAAATGAGGAAAAATGACAAGCCCAATATATCGTATCACACCCCATTAAACACCGAGTTTAGAGGCAAACCCGCCAGCCGAGGACCTCGCGAGTGTGCGTGCGTCTGTATGACAGCAAACTCATTCTTACAGTGCATGTTGTCTATGCTTAAGCGTGTACTTTTACTGAGTGTGTGTACTTGCATGTGTGTGTTTAGTATCACTGAGAAAGGGGAGTCATCGAGTCAGCAGAGTGGAAATTAACAAAGACAAATCATCAATCTTCTCTCTGTCTGACCGCTGGTTTACACAAAAACAACTAAGGAGTGTAATTGAACAGCCTCAAGAGATGCAACAAACAAAACAATGTCTCACTCCAGCGAGCTGCAGTCATGTTTGAAATTCTATTCACATGCTATTATAGAATGATGTAGGAGAAGTTACATTTTATTTACAATTTACTTTGACATTTCATATTTCGATCTGTTATTTCACATTTATTCAGTACACTGTTCTTTCCGGCTGCATGGTTTAGGGAATAAAAAGGCTCTTTTGGTTTTAAAATGATTCTGTGGTACTTCTTGTCTCTACAGCAAGGTCAGGAGTCGGGGTCAGTTACCAAACAACCGCCCTACAACAGAAATTCCACTCTTAAAATTGTATAAGAATCTACAAAACAAACTAACACAAAGCCACAGCCATTACTGTAGTTGAAAGGTTTTGTCTGCATGACCTTGTGCTTCTTTCCACACTGTGCTTTTAGAATCTGCTTGTCCATAACACTCCGGGACTGCATACATTAATGGACTTGCAGTAAATTTCTTCTTGCAGTAACAACCACATTTAATACAAGCTGTTAAATATCAACATCATATAATCTAGGAAATGTCAGCACTGTATTGGTTGTGTATGTAGAATGATGTGCTTCGTGTATTAGGTCTTGCACCATCATTTTAAATTTACTGTATCAGTTAAGTTAATTGGCTCTCAGCTGTGTGCCAGTACACACTGTGAAACCTATTTAAATGTCTCTAAAACTTCCTCACATCTGTGCAATTCCTTACAGCATAATAGCAGTAATCTGTAGATTGTGTTTAATGGGACAATCGACTATAAAACATAATTGTCGCATTACATATGGTGAATATTCCTCTGATCTTGTGCATTTCTGTCTGGATTTGAGAACATGAAAGGCAAAGAGGAGAGAGCTGAGAATGTCTTGATGATCAAAACCCAAAGCCCCAAGAGTGACAGAGAGGGGAATTTTTGTGAGAGCGCTAATGGAGACGGAACTGATTACACAAGTATAATGGCACATGAAGTGGTAGATAAAAATAATCACTTATAATGTTACTTGAACAACCTCAGCTTATGTCTCTTAATAATTTCTGCTTTCTAGTTTTAGGAGGCCGATGTTACAAATATATCTTTTTCAAAACAATCTGCACAAAGTATTGGTAAGGCGGAGCTGCTAGATATTAATTATCTATTTTTGACTCCTTGAGATCTATTTTGTAGTAAGAATTTTTAATGATAGATCAGATCAGTCTGCCAACTAATCAGGCAGATGAGTAGACTGTGAGGAGGAGGTAGTCTGGGAAAAGCAGGTGTACAAAAAAAGAAGAAAAGGCAGACAGAGTACAAAATGAACATGTGGCTAATGTGCATCGCTATTTCAACAGTGACCACTCGCTGGTTCACCTGCCAATCAGTCTTTGTTACTGTGGTGACAGGAGTACTCCTCTAGTGACTGCAGTCAGACGGTGAAGAGGGGCGGGCAGTTAAATAGTGATTAAGGATGGCCATTTAGAGAGGCTGGGAGTCAGGGAGACCTTGAGAAATCAGCCATCCACAACACTGTTTATGTAGTATTGACTGGCCCCCACATACAGTGTCATGAACACACATATCCACTCCACACCAACATGAACATGTCCTCACACAGAAAAACACAAAGTGAACATAAACCCACTCAACTTTGACTTCTGGCAGAGCTAAACTGACAGCATGAAGTGCAAATTTGAGAGTTTTAATTTAAATGAAACATGTTAATGAACTGCACACTCCTAAAATTCTTCTTGCTGCTGACATTTTTTAATTTTTCATCTCCTGTGCAATGAGAAGATTTCACCAGTTTGTCTGTGTTTACAAGACAGGAAATGAGACCCTTTCCTCTCTTGCAGCCCAACTTCATGATTTGGTTTGAAAATACACATTTACTGTATGATAATTTTGCCTAGTGTGTTTTTAATACAAAGCACAATGGATGGAGAAGGAAAGACAAATAAGAGTGTGAATGAATATATGCTGGCACAGTCATGCACATTACATAAATACAAGATACGATGTTCATTGACAAACACACACACACACACACACACACACACACACACACACACACACACACACCTTGCTGTCGATCTCGCTGCTGCCCAGAGAGGACTGAATGACGTACAGCAGAGCATCTGTCAGGCCGTCACACTCCCTCATCCTTCGTCTCGCCTCCTCACCTGCGGAGCTTACATTCCTGCAACACACACACACAAAGAACACCGGTCAGAGAATGTGTGTATGTGTCAGTGTGTTTGCCAAATAGGAAGAGAAAAACAAATGGGGAAAGAAAGAGAGTTGGTGAGGAGGGAAGATAAGACAGGAAGACAGATGAAAGAAAAAAAGAAAGCTGGTAACGAGAGGTGTAGAAAGAAAGAGGCAGAGAGAGAGAGAGAGAGAGAGAGAGAGTGTGTGTGTGTGTGTGTGTGTATGTGAGTGAGTGAGAGACAGATACCGGGGGAACCTGGCAGCTCTCCCTAAACTAAACAATTGAAAAGGGAACATTAAAATTCTGGATACATCTCAATCTATGCCCCGAAGGCTCGCTTCAATTTAAAGCACTTGACTTGAGTCCAAAAAAAAAAGAAAAAAAAAGAAAAAGAAAAAGAAGCTGCTTTAGTCTGACAGTTGGTGCCTGAACTTCACAGCCAACACTCACACCAACACTGCTTTGACAATTTGACAATATTGTTCCATTTATTATTAGCAGCTTTACTAATATGATGCACAGAAATAATGAATAGCATTTTAATTGAACTGGAGGTACAGGTGGGTGGTGTTGGGTTGGATTTGTTTGGGTTTCAACGTGGAGCTGTCTGTGATACAGATACACTCAGTACCAGACATTGACTCATTTGCCTGTGTCAATAAAATAAATATGAAACTGAGGTGTGCAGCATGAGCTAGATTGAATATTGTATTTCCCTTATAAATCCTTGTTGGAGCTCAGTCCATACTCTGCACTGCAGATGACAAAAAGCACACAAGCAACTAACACTTACAATCTAATATACACGTAAATAAAAGTATGAACTCCCATAATGAATTACTGTATTTAATGCACCCAAAAGCTTTACGACTTTGCCTATTAGAAGACATAATGTTTACTGATGCATTACATCAACGACGCACAACACAAGGATTAACAGACACAGCAGTAACTTCAAAAGTGACATGATTTAAGGTCACTCAACATCACCCTTTGACCAGAGCGTAACAATGCTTACGCTGCAGTGACTGACTCTACAGGGATAATTTATGATGCTGTATGAGTTATGTAAATTCACTTATATACACTTCACATTAACACAAACTGGATGTAATTAGGATGGTCAGTGTTATCACAGTGTTACTACTAATGAAATATGACCAAACAAGTAGGAAGTAGATTTTAAATTGATTAACAACTCGGAGGGGAGCTCTGCCAGAAATAGGGGAAGAGATCATTTTGAAATACAGTATATACTTTGGGTTTACATGGTGCTATGAAGACAAAACAACAGGCAGGTTTGTGCTCAAAACACAGGCACCTTCACACACAGCTTTTTCCTTAGAAGTTCCTAAAGTAAATTTTCCAAAAACAGCTTAATAAATTCCCTGAAAAATAGCATTCACTGAAATATAAAAGCAGGAAATGTCTCTAAGTGAGTGTAGAGTGTCTCTCTTGTGTGTATCATGCTGTAGACAGCCTTTAGGGAAATCGATGATAGAGCCATAACAAGCATAGTGTAGTATGAGTATGTCTGTCTATGTGTAAATACCCAGGAGACAGTTGTCACAACCACTCAATACATTTCCTCAGCATAATCACAATCTGCAAAATCAATTCTTGTCAATTCAGTTCATGGTCATAATGGAAGGAGGCAGTGATGTCCTCAAAAACTGTTATATTGTTATATTATTGTCACTATTAGTGCAGTGATAGTTGTAGAGTGGGAATACATTGCTCAGGGGAGGCAGGTGCACTTAAGTGGGAGTGTGTGTAGCGCTTTTGAGGTTATTCACTACAGCACATCATCTGGTGGCCATATTGGAAGGTTACAGTTGTTGTCGAACATGACCATGAACAGGTGATTGTGATTTCATAGCTGCTTGGCTGTCTCAGTATTCATTTCTGTGTTGCTTTTGACTGAAAGTGAATTGATTTATCACCAAGGGACCAAATCTGACATTGTGTTTAGATAATGTCTACTTGTCTAACACTTTACCCAGTAGTTTTAAACATAACTACTTTGATGTGATTTGCACAGGGGCTAATATTATGTGGCTTGTAAGCTGTACTTTAACATCAACATTATCAAACCACAAAGCTGTTTCTTGTGGTTGAGTCTTGAAAAGGGGACTGGGGAGTAAGCCTAGGCAATAACACACTAAGCAAAGTTTGCAAATATGTCAGTGTCATCATACCATTCCATTATGGCCTTTAGCTACAATAGAACTGTGTGAATATACAGCCACAGCTTTTATGTTTTTTATATCTCTATATTTATTGGCTGGTTGTTACACACTGAACTTTTATTTGAGAACAATGCTGCAATGAACCTCCATTATGCTGTCTCTCCGATAAAGGGATATGGGCACAGACAACTGGCAAAACAGAGAGCAGAAAATCAAAAGAATTACCAAACCAATTACTGAAGTTTGGTAACATGAGTTTAAACATCTTTCTTTAAAGGTGAAATGTCAAAAAAAAACACCAAAAAACTGATGAGACAGACAACAGAGGTGTGAACGAGGAGACAATGTGATGGCATGAATGAATAAGTTCATCCATCACACTGGCATAATAAAGAGATCACAGCTGTTTCACCAGTCTATGAGATGAGGTCAATCATTTATTGTACTGATGAGAAAGAGAGAAAAGAGAGAGAGCGGGGAAGACACAAGAACTCAATTAAAACTTCACGTTCATGGCTCCCCGCTTCCAAGAGAAGGTCAAGTCATTTTCACCCGCTTTGAATGCTAATGGGCAAACAAGCACACGATGGAAAACCCGCTTAGCAGAGACACAATTCTCCGCCGAGTCGATATAAAACAACAGAACAGTGAAAACACTTCACCTTGACTAATGTTTAAGCACCAAAGACAGGAGGTGGGCGGGTGAGAAAGAGAGAGGTTGGATTATTTATTGCTTTAACGCTCAGCCTTGAATATGCTGATTCTACTGAGATTTCCATCAAGTTTTTTTATCTGATGCCTTATCATGGGTGGAGGTGAGGGCACCTGGCTGTGCAACATAAATGTTTAATTAAGAGAAGTTTCACAAAATGGGGATGTTTGTCTGCATGGATGTACAAAAATGGGAAAAACATTTCAAAAGCTCATTTTGTTGACTGCTGTCATCCATGGCCCTGATAAACAAGAGTGAGCGAAGCCAGATCACAATGGAATCCATTGATGTTTGTAAAATAGAAAGCAATTATACGCTTAATATGCTGCTCCAACATATTGGAAACTATATATCGTATAGGAGACGTAAAGTAAAGCCATAAAGATGTCTATGTACTCTCAATATATTCAAGGTCCCTGTCACTCTACAGCTTGTGAGTATCACAATGATGTACTGACATACCATGCAAATTCCTGTGCAATCTTTTAAATGCCTAGAAATGAAAATGATTTGGCCTGTTATGCACTGTTTAATAGCTTGTGTCCGTCTGGCCTGAACACAGCTGCCCCATGAACTGGAGATTAACACTGCTGTGTGTGTGTTTGTGTGTACATGTAGGAAAGAATGCGCTTGTGTCTGTATCTGTGTGTGTGCTTGCCGCCTGTGCATATGTGCTTGTTAGTCTAGTGGTTCGGTAATGAAGCATGAAATATTGTGCCTTTCTGCAACACGCCTTTCCTTCTGTGCTAGTTACTGACTAACACAGTGAGGCCAGTATTTCAGAACTTTTGTTTCTGGGTGTAATGTGTCCTCAGGCATTCTCACATCCTGCTGTGTTGCATCACGGAATATTTAGATAATTCTAGCTTGTTTGTTTGAGTCAGCTCTCTCACTCTAACATAAGGGATTCATGGGCCCTGGTAACATAATCTGTGCATATGGTTATCGCTCAGAGAGAGAGAGAGAGCACGTCAGATGGCATATTTCATAAGAAGATGAAGGATGAGTATGGAAGATGACATTTTTTAGCAATGTGTGTGTGCATGAACTCTAACAACACTTGCTGAAAGAGGGCATGTGAGCACCTACATGCTGGTTTTCAATTACTTCTGTGTGTGTGTGTGTGTGTGTGTGTGTGTGTGTGTGTGTGAATGACGGTGTCGGTGAATGTCCTTAAATTTAACTGGTAATCTCTACTATTTAACGAGTCCATTACAGGCCTACACTTCATCCTATCTGATGTCACTCCTCATTAATTCAGTCTAACTCATTAGCCTGCATCGTTAAATAATTACCTACTGAGCAAAAAGACACAGAACTTGATTAAGCATCCCATTCAGAATTTAACAGTTGTTATTTTAGCTGCAGTTAAGTAACAGGAAGGGGTGCCAGTGCTAAAGAGCAAGCCATTTCCCCACTTTACCTCAGAATATTTGAAAAATACATTGTGTACTAGTCCTAGCAGTGGTAACATTTGCCATTAAATGGCAATATTCAATTATTTCTGTCTTCCTGAAGCATAATAAACAGCGTTTTGCTTATTCTTATGGGAGGTTTTGGGAGGAAACATGGAGAGAAGTGTGGCAGTGTTGTGGCATGAGCCCTCGTTCAGGGAAACAAATTAAAATATTTATTGTAGTGCTTCTGGGCTAGAATCACTAAAAGTACAGAAAGACACAAAGATGTCTTTTTCTTGGAGCAAATGACAAAAAAAAACAAGGGCGTGAAAAAAAAACATTGACTGAATTCAGTGCATGAATAGGGTGGTACAATTAAACTAAAACAAATATAGGATATAGCAGGGTAGACAAAGATAAAACACAGTGTCAACTCACACTTTTCAGATCCCACACAGCCTTGGTTAACTTAAAGAAGCAGTGTCACTTCTGTAGTTGAAAGGTCAATTGTGTTGCTGTCTAATAAAGGCATTAAATGCCCACAAAAATAATTAAGAAATGACGTATCTTTTAAGCCAATGGACTGAGGGAACAGTTGATTTTTTTCAAAATAGGGGTCATTCACACATGGGAGCTGCCCAGCACAAACACAACCGTTTTCTTTTGCCCACTGCTTTACTCAAGTCAACTTATGTACAAGTTATGCGCCTTGCTTAAGGGATAGCATGTCACCTCCCACCTCATTTTGCCAGTTATCATCCAGTCTAGCAACCTGTCAAACATTTTTATAATCAGACCTTTAGGCTACAAATGAACTCATTTGATTGATTGATTGATTGATTGATGAAAACAAAAATATAATACGGCATTGCTCTGGTTCGTATGCGCCTAGCGGTCTCTTCTCATAGTAAACCTGTTATCTATGCAGTCTCAATTTGATTTAAAATTTTTATCAGTGTCTACTATTACAATCAAAATTAAGCTACCAAAAGGAGAATTCACTGTAATTACTGGTGTGGTAATGCAAAAAGTACACAAAGTATATATAATCACACTAAAAATATCCTTAAGGGCATTATGACTTATATACAAAGGTTAACAACACACAATATTTTCTGAAAAGTAGCATCCACAGAAAAAGTTCACTAACAAGCTGTCTGGTATCTGCAGGATCTGGCTTGGCAGTCATTAAATCATGGCAAAGTTGAATTTGTTTTCCACCAATTACACTGTTTAAAAGATATTAGACAGGTTATACATTTTTCTTTTGATATTGATTTCCCTTTTCAGGGTGCAACAGCGCACCTCAGGAAATCAGTTGAGAGTCACTGAACACATCACACACAAGTCACTTTCTCCAGTTTTAGTTGTTTAAAGATTCATGCAACATGTACAGGAAAGATGTGAACATGAGTGAATCTCGGACAGATGGCTCTCTAATGTTGCTCAAGGAACAAATGACCACTGAGTGACTTTGTCTCAAACAGCTGGTACGTGGTAGCACTGCACAAGTGTCTGACCATGTGTGTGTGTGTGCTTGTGTGTGAGGGGGGCACAGGCAGCAGAGGGTCATCACCAGATGGCACACACATGCATACAAACCAATTAATATCAATGAAATAAATATGGAAACAAACTGATTCGTGACCACACATTCCTTATTCTTGATTTATCTAATAACTCATCGTACTGTTCTCCCACATCTGTGGGTGTCTGAAAGGAAACAAATTGAAAGTGTTTATGAGTGTGTGATCCTGACAGAAACACACACACACACAGAGACAGACAGACAGCGTGTGCAGTGTGGAGGCAGTAGGTTTTCCTCGGCTTGGCTGTAAACCAACAACCTGCAGGGAGGTAAACAGCCCCTGAATGGAGGATATGGAAACCCCTCCACAGGAGACCTTGTATCTGGCCTGATAACACTGTATGCGTGTGTGCGTACATATGTGTGAATAGGGAGGGGCCTTTAATGGCCAGCACCCGATTAGACAACATACGGGTCCATCAGCCTCATAAGCTGCTTGGCCCACATTTAATATATGCACACACGAGCACATAAACATACATGAAAATACACTCATTCACACACTAGCACACACCTATAATCGAAACACCTGATGTCTTAACACTAGTTCATTCCCATTATCATATGCAACTCCCCCACGCCGGCTGTGATTTGGGAGACTGATTCAGTCGCCGTTGCTTTTCAACAGGCACAAATGTGTGTGTGTTTGTTCGCATCTGCACACACACACACACTTACACTTAGACATGTATATACTCGCTCACATACAGTACATACACCCACAAACACACATGCGCACGCACAAACAAATAGACACAGATACACAAGTGTACACAAAGGCATGCATACACTCTCATGCATTACACAGACGCACACGCAGCGAAGGGATAATGAGAGAGGTGAGAGGTCTGAAATTGAGCTGAGGTACACTGGGGCCTGAACACTGTGGCCTTGTGTCACTTTAACCCCCCAGAACAGATAGTGAGACAGAAAACAACCCTGGAGAGCAGCAGAAACACCTTCATTACTTGCTGTGTCTCAGCTCCATTCTTTGGGATCCTGTTAGTCTCTCCTTCTCATTGTTCACCACTTCTACATTCTCTCTGTTCTAATCTTTCCAACTTTTGGCCTTCTTCTCCTCTACTCTCCTGTCCTCCTTCTCCTTTACCGGCTTTTACAATTCGATCTGTAACTTCACAGTGTGGAGCAGCACACTGACAGCATAATTTGTCTTCCCCTGCATCTTCAGAGGTACATACACACACACACACACTAAAGTCCTATAAACACCTTAGTGAGTTAGGAAATAATAAACTTGACATAAAAGTCGAAAGTCTACAGACATCACTGAAAAAAACTGATAACTTTGTCTTAAAAGTTTAAGGCAATACATCTTGCTTTGGGATAAACAACCAACTAAATGAAACACCACAATCATGCTGATTCCCATATTAAACAGCATTTAGTGTGCAGCCTTATCATGCACAACATTCAACACTTTACTTTTACATAACAAGATCCCTCAAATCACAAAACACACACATTTCCCATGTACCCTTACTGGTATCTAGCCATGCAGATGGCGAGATGGATTTAATTTGAAGAATTTTTAGATATCTGAGACTTCTGCCGCCACCGCAGTGCAGTGGGGGTGAATTTAGTTTGGGATATTCAAAGAATTGAAAAATGACATTTGAAAACCTCACCAGCAAACTCTTTCCAATCTGCATCAATAGATGCCAAGAATGCTTATATGGGAAATGCATTTTCTTTTGATTAGGGTGAACAAACCCTTTAGATTCACCTCCTCTTTTCTGGTGTCATTATTTAAACCCAATTGACAATTACTTAATACTTACTGTAGGCATTACTAAACCTTAGACATGCATGATATGTAATAAAGAACCATTTTGACTAATTTGGCCTTTAATAGCAAAAACAATCAAAGAAAATTGTAAATTGTAGCTTTAAGATACAAAACTCATTATTACTGATACACAAGCTGCTACCTCTTTGACATATGCAAATATGAATAAAGTTCAGAGACATAACACAGAAAAATAACTTCATAATCACGACTACCTATTTTCTGTAGCCTTGCAAGTACCCAGATATATACACCCATAGTTTTTCTTATGCATTTAATGATGGTTGTTTCTAAACAAAGATGTTTTTTGATATTTCAGTGGTTATAACCTATTGCACCATCATGTTGTCATCCCCATCCACACACAGGTGGACAAAATATAACGCAACCCAAATGCAAATGCAGTAATGCAAAACAGCCTAAAAATACCAGAGTTAAATCAACACTGCTGCGACTCTGACTCATCCCAGCAAGAAAAATAACATTATTAGTTTCTCCAGTGTAATATTTATTTCAAATGCAAAGCTATTAGTGGACTGAATTAGATTTGTACAGGTGTTTGTGATATTGAGTTATTGTGTATAATCATCTTGTCCTGTACCACAGGCCCCCATGGCAGTTCCTGTGCTGTTCCATTAGAATGCTGACAACAAAAGCCAGAGAGGCTCATAACAGAAAAACTACTCTGGATTTTACCTTCCAAATGCTTTTTATGCTACACCGTCTCTAACTGCATCTAAACAACACACCCGACACTGCAAGCGGTAGGTCAAATTTAGAATAGGATTCAAAGTGTTGTACTTCACAATACAGTAGATCCTCTGAAGTAGAGTACAACAGTGCAGCAAACATACAGAAATTTACAAGCGCTATGGTGCTATTACTGTTTATTTCATATATTTTTACATGTCGAAATGAATAACAATTGATACATATGAATGCCTTTAAAAAAGTCAAAGCGCCAGTATTGGATCCGTGTCTTCCCACTGACTGGCAGGGGATGTACATTTGACTCATCAGCCAGTGGTCAGGGAAGTCTGACTAAAAAGCATTCACAACTAGAAGTATGCAAATATGCAGCAAGTCAATATTCATTTTGGATATTCGGGAAGACCATAATTATGCAAGCTACTATTCATATTTAAAGTGATCACAAATGGAACAATGACGGGAGCAACCGGAGCCTTTGCTTTGGTATGTTGATTGCATACACACGCTCACAATGTAGCACCTTACACACAAAGTTATGCGAGTACATACAAAAACCTGTTTGTAACATCTTCAGAATGGCTTTGAAATGCTTTTGAGAGACATTCAATAGCTGGAGATAACCATTCGAAAACAGCTTGAGAGGAGCAAAGCGAGTGGGGTGAGGTTTAATCCAGAGGCTGCTGGTGGTTGATTGAGTATACAGCTCAAAGAGAGACGGCCAAGTGGACATGGAGTTTTTTTTCTAAACCGCCTCAGCCCTCTGTGGAGTTGGTGTGAGAGCGTGTGTACATACTGTAGATGAACAAATGTTGTTTATAGGATCAAGAACCAGAGCTCCTTTTCTGTGCTAACAGCATACGAGTCAAATGAACACAACCAGAATTAAAAATCACGACTATGGTAGTGTGACTGCACAAACGTTGAATTTTAGCATCATCACTACTTTTCAAGATTGGAGCAAAGTCAAACTACACAGCAAATTGTCAAATGTAAACTACTGATTATCAACTTTAAACTACTGATTATTCTATTTTCTTTTCTGGAATTAACAAAGGCTGAATGAAGTGTTGTCTGTCCTATCATAAAGCTAACGTGGCAATAAGGGGAACTTGAAAATGTATCTATCATTGTTACACTGGATACTTTTTTACACAGTTAAACATTCAAAATATTCACACACGTACACATGCATGAATACACACACAATCCTATGTCAGCAGGCTGGAACTGGCAATCCTTATTTTGAAATTACTTCATTGGCATTATATTTTTTTGTATTGGTGTTAGCGCAGCTTTAATATGCACAGGTACTGAATACAGTGATAATAGGCACTTTCTCAGTGTTTAGGAAATGTAACTTTTTCATATAAATCCAGTTTAAAGTTGATCAGTGATGACTGAACTTATCCGACTTCTGAAAAGTCAAACGCTGTGATATAAAAAGCTGTCCTTCATTACTTCAAGCTTTAACAACTAAGGAACATATTTATAAGCATAATGCACCAAAAAGAAAGTCTTGACACACAAAGGACTTGTACAATTGGAGGAGTTGTTGCTAAGGTTACCAGCAGAAGTTAGTGAGAGTGAATGACTGAGAGGGAGAGAAACAACTGTGCATAGAGTATTGTTTATAGTTTGTGAATATATGCATCTATAATCACACAACAGTAAAGATTCAAAAGAGACAAGATTCATTCTCAAACACAATAAAATTGTCTTGTTATGGTAAATCTCAATAGGTATTATTATATGAATCACGCTTTCACACACACACACACATACTGTACACACACACCTACTTCGCATATACTGTGGAGCTGTGAAAACCACGGTGAAATACTACTACTGTATGTCTGCCGGGTATCAATAACATGACAATTTGATCTATATCCTGTTTTTCTGAGGGATAAGAAAGAAAGTGGATGTGTATATATGGCAGGTTGTTGTATTCTTATAAATGACCGTGAGATTAGAGAAGAGAGAGATGAAGAATATGTCTTGTCTGCCATAGAAGCGTGTGTGTGTGTGTTTGTGTGTGTGTGTGTGTGTTCTCGAGTGTATGCGTGTGTGCTGCTTTTACCTGAGGCAGCCTGTAGCATTGCGCAGCACCTGGGAGGTATGAAGGTGGAGCTTGTGGTCGTCATGGTGATTGGGGGAGGAGTCCCAGTTGGAGTGGGGTATGATGACGCTATTGGTCAGAACGGCCAGGGCATCCTGGATGATTGGCATCTTCAGAGCATCACATGACGACAGGTTCCATAACACGCCTGCACACACACGCACGCAGAAAGAAACACACATTAAGAAAGTAGTTTATTTCATTTTGTAAATAATAATTAAAAAGTGTGTTCAAGAGAAAACCAAGTAATGATGTAATTGATAGCTAATTTAATTGCTCGTGTCTGCTAATTGCAATAATGAAAAATACTCAATTATACAAATCAAGATTGGTAATTTTCCATTTGCCGACACAGGAAATCAAACTCTTTCCAAATAATGCTCATAAAGTATAAAACCAATCTTTGTGGTTTGGTAAAGCTTTTTTACCTTAATTTACAACATAACTATTAAGAATGTAAATGCATAACAAGACTCCAAAAAAAGACTTATTATTCATATATTCATACAGTATCAACGGAAGATCTTGCACCAATTCAGAATTTCTGCTGTGTAACATTTTAAATAATTTCAAACCAGAGTGCTGCTTAATTTTAGGACTACATGAAAGACACAATATAAATTATTATTATTTGATAGGTTTGTGTTTTTCATTCTTCATCAAGATCAGTTAAATACATTTAGCTGAATAAATCTACAAAACAATGTCTCTCTTTACAGGGTTTCCTACCGTGCATAGCGTGATTCATGCCTTTTTCTTTCTCTTTCTATTAATGCTCCTGTCAAATCTGTATTTTTGAAGCGCAGCTAAGTGAGGACAGCACTCTTTTCCACTTTATCACCTCTTCATTCCCTCTGACAACTTTCCACATAAACACATATTTTATGGAATTTTAAAGCAAATGGTTCCATTAACCTCTCAAAGATGTCACAGGAAATGCATTTGGTTGTATTTTGTGAGATCCCTGCAGTTTAAGCCTGTCCTTCTGGTTGGTTTAAGAAATTAAAACAACCCCAAACTTTTTTTTAACCTATAATGATTAACCGCATAATGATACTGATCCCAGCCAGACCTTTCTACTGCACTGAAACATCACAAATTTAGTGTGTAGGTACTTCAGGACTGGCAATGCGGGATGTAAATGACTCCTCATTTTTATCCCTTTTGAGAATGCCACCCACTCTTTTATTCTGGAATCCGACTCTACAATCTACCTGATGATACTTGTGATAGCTGAGGAAATTAATTAGTTTGTTGGTCCGGGCGGAAAGCCAACTGCCCAACCAGTGCATCATTTATCACACACTATGTGGTGGAGAACACACACACACACAAATATGCTCTAAGCATATGCAGAGATATACAGTTGATGTACGCAAGTGTATGCAAACATCAACAAGTAGGCAGAAAAACTTGCAAGTTTGTATGTACACAAGGATACTTTCAATCACCTGCAAGGACACACACACATATATACACACACAGAGTCATATGCATGCTACTATAACACTTAATCACATACAGTATGGGTACACACACACACACACACACACACACACACATTTTCCTTCTTCTTGTCAGATGGAATACCAGATGCCTCTTCGCAGACGGGTGACAGCACTAGCCTTGTTGGTCAGCTGTGACAACTCATGCACATGTGAACCACACATTGACAAACACACACACACAGACAGGCTCCATCAGCATTCTCGCATTTGAAATATGTTAATTAGTCCCTGCTGCTTGCACTGGTCATCCCTACTGAGAGGGCAAGAGATACAAAAACAGATATAGTAACAAACAATAAGATAAAAATGTGCAAAACAGAGGGCGACAGCGATGAAAGACAGAAATAGCAAACTAATGAGAGGGGAAGAGAGAGCTTCAGCAGCTGAGTGATGGTTTAGGGAGACAGGAACAGATTGAGACAACAGAGGAGACATGCAACACATTTTTAATATGATAAACTATGAAAAGCTGTGGTGTTGAAGGTCACCATCTCTCACGTATTTGGTGTCAGACTCCAGATGTCAGAGGTCCCAGATGACAGATGTCATTCATTTGCACAGTTAACACACGGCTAAAATATGGGCACAACTGAAGACACTTTGTGCTCTGTACGCAATGGACTGTGTTCATAGAGGCTGTCAGCTGGCTAAAAGATGTCCTGTTCATTCGACAATACAATCAGGTCTTGTTAGATGTGAATGTAAATGTCACATAAGGGCGGCAGGGAGGTGCGCAGTAGTGATTATAGATACTGTCTGTCATCTGACGACAGCAATACTCAAGTTGAGCAAGACACTGAACTCCTAAAAGCTCCAGGGAGACGGCTCTGTAGCTAAACCTGACCTCTGACCTGCCTGTGGAAAGGGGCAAATAAAAAGAGAATATTTGCTTTAGAGACTGAAAAAGCATAACAACAACTTTTTAAAAACCCGAGGCGTATACTGTAAATAAAACTACAGAATTTGCTCAACTTGTGTCAGGCATATATGAGAACCAGAAAAAGAAGAAGGTATTCTACTAAAAAGATGGAAATCGAAGTTGTGTCACTAATAATGGATATTAATTAAGCCTCACTTCACTGAAACACTGTACACAAACTGGCATGGAGGCACCGGGTGTTGACTAGTAGCCAGTTTTGCGTTGCCAATAGCAACGTCAGTCTTCATGCCTTACAGTATACTGCACTAGTGTCAGTCATCATGACAATCTGCAAATGACAGACAAAGGGATGGGAGGCAAATCAGGCCAAGACAAAGACAGGGAAGGAGAAAACAAAAGATAAAAAGAGAATAACATGAAAGAAGCACATGTTACAGAGGGAGGACAAAAAAGGTTATAGAACAAGATGGGAAATGAAAGCCAATGACAGACTAAATAAAAAATAAACATAGCAATGTGGAAACTAAACAAGTAACAACATTTTATCGTGAGAAAAACTGTGCAAGAGGAAGCCAACGGGAAAGAAAATTAACGGGAGTCAAAGAGGGAGAGAAGAAGATACAAATGTAAGGGGAAAAAATGTCCAAGTATAAAACTGTGCAAGTAAAAACAAGGAGATAAAAAAAATATGAGTGTGAGAAAAGTTGAAGAGAGAAAAAGAAGGCGAGATAGAGAGTGAAAGAGGACGACAATGTGTGTGTGTGTATGAGAGAGAGAGCTTGAGAGGACAAGAAGAGGAGGGTGATAATAAGGCGATGACCTTGTATGCTGTTTGGCAGCAATCAAGTGCTCACATTCAGGCTTGTATGTGTGTGTGTGTGTGGGAGCGTGGCAACATTTGCCTTCACTTTCACTAATCAGCCTCTTGTTTCACATCTCGAGTCTCTCTCTTTCCTTTCAATCTCTCTCCTCTCGTGGGCTCTTTTCAAACCAAGGTAAAAGCTCAAACATCCACAAACACACGTACACACACAGATACACTCGGTGGCAAGACTGAAGACACATGTGTCGGGCAAAACACTTCACTTATAAACCTCAGTGCTTTCAAACATCTCTCTCTGTCATTCTCTTTGTTTCTCTCTGTCTTCCTGTGTCGGTCTATTTCTCGAGTGGTGAGTGTTTTCGGTGTGTGATTGCAATCACGTTAAAACAGCGTTGTCTCTGATGAGCCGACAAGAACCTGTCTGCTGGCTTGCAAAAAAGGCACTGAGCTGCCTTTCTTTGGCTCCTCTAGCCAGTAAATCTGCACACACATGAATAAAAACACATGCAAGCACAACACACACTAAGGATGTGAGAGTGATATTCTTTTGCAGACAGAGATAGAGACAAAGATTGAGTGGAAGGAGGAGGAAGAAACACAAAGGAATAGAGTCCTCAGTGTTTTCTGGGGCAAGGACATTATGTCTGCCACTGTCTAACATTGGCCAAATTCAAGGCTGACACACACACCCACCCACACTCACACACACACCTGCCTGCTCTAGAAACATAGATCTGTAATGCTTCGCTAAGCCCAGTGTCCTTACGGGTATAACATCAGATGACCAACAGACAATGACATCATACTGGAGCCTTTGTATGTGTGCCTGTGTGTGCATGTGTGTGTCTATTTTCTTCCTTCTCTCCTTGTCTTTATCTCTTTCTCTTCCTCCTCCTCTGACTAGTTCCCCTCAGACGCTTGACGGACAGTTTCCTAGGAGCTGGGTGGTTTGGGGAAATGGGGGGATGATTGCATGAATTCATGAATAAATGAGAGTATGACTTGTAAGGGGAGAGTGAGGCCTGTTAGGCCTCAAGTGGCGATGTTTTATTAAACAGCCTTCATCTGTGCGACTCGATGTGAATTAGTTAGCCACGGGGTCAGAACCTGGTGATGAGTAAAGTCAAAGACGACAAATTACACAGCTAATGTGTCTACAAAAATCTGTCAATTGCAAAAATTCAAAAAAGAAATATTGATTTTTGATAACATAGGTAGCAGCAGGTTAACAATTGCTGACTTGACCCCAGGGTCATACATCTTTCCATCCTGCGGCAGGTTTGTGGAAAACATTTGTCAGCACTAGGTTAAGTCTTGTATTGTGGGTAAATTGCCACTGCCTGTACTGGGGGTTTCATTCCCACGCGGGCCGCCCACAGCGAAAATGCTGCAGAGACGTTTCTGCAGGACACTAACAATTTTATAGCATAGTAACAGCAGCAAAAGTCACCCTGGTGAAGGCATCCTGTTTCCCCACAGGAACCACCATAATCACCGTAAGGAGCTCTGTCCTGAAGCATTTTTGAAAGAAGGTTACGAGCTTGGACTTAAATTAAAGTGGCTTTGGCAAATACTGTAACAGTAGTGGGGACATGGAGATGCAGAGGCAGAAAAGTGTTGGTCACTTCTGTATACAGACACACTTGTTTTCTCTTTGTGATGCTTTTAAGACATAAGTTTCTGATTTCAGTCTAACACTGCTGTGCGGGCTATGGTAAACAGAATCAACGCATAGAATATCAATCAGCACTTTAAGACAACAAAATGTACATTCGTCTCCAGTTTTTGAAAATAAATAACAACTATAAGTTAAGAGTTATAAATTGTAGATGTTTGCACAAGTGCCCACATTTTGAACATATGACCTTTCTCAGCAGTTGCTTCTCAGCTCAACAACCATCTCAAAGCAGGCAGCAGCAGCTGCAGCAGGGTTGTATGATGGTCCACTGCCTCAAGGTGAGCCCATGAGTAAGGATAGCATCTCCTATTGACACCCAAAGCCTCTGCATCGACCAGACTTTTACTGACAGGCCCGGAAGCCTTGACTTCGTCCTATCTACCTCACGCTGAGACCCAGGAAGCCAATAAAGCTTGTCTAAATTTAAACTTCAGAACCGACAGGGAGATAGGATAAATTGTTGAGGGAAGGTTTTTCTGGTCACCAAAAAAAAAGTATTCCTTGTCTCATTTCCCAAGACCTCAACAGACTCTTTAATCACAGAGAATAGGGAAGTGCTTTGACGAAGCTGACAACACAGAGGCAGTAATGAGGAGGCTGATTTGTTATGACTCTAGCACAACCGCTTTTTTTGAGTCCAGCAGTTGAGGATTGTGTCTACTGATGTAATTTGAGTATGCGCCACTGCCCCTGATGAACCTCTGGTGGTCACCAACTGCCATTTGCTTGCTTTCAAATCATTTAGCCACCAATTAGTAATGAAAGTTAAGCTTTGAGAGTTTCTTTCCAATGCCTTCTTGCAACATATCAGTGCAGAGGAGCAAACAAAGTTTTGTTTTTTTACAGTGCTCGTTAACTCTTTTTTTTAACATTGTTATGGTATTTTCAGCATTCGCCTGAGGAAGGAGTTTCTACACATGCACACAAACTCATCTGGTAGCTGCCCATCACAACTACAGTTCTACAACTACAACCAACACACAAGCTGGAAACAGCTTTACAACCAGACCAATGAGACCAAGAAACTACAACAACCATCAAATCATCTAGCTGTTTGGAGATCTGTTTTTAAACTGACTTTGTCTGTATTTTGTATTTTATCCAGTTTCAACCTGTAAACACTACGTTTGACATATTCAGTGTGTGTAGTTACTGATTATTTTCCATGCCAATACAATGGAAATAATCTGAACACACAAGCACTGTATCACCGTGCACAAATTCTTAGTATAATGGACACATCTAATTAACAAATAATATCAACGGCCAATGCAGCATAAAAAAGAATTTTAACCATTGTACTCATTCTCTCTATTTGTGACAAAAAAATGCTTAAAATACATGCCTAATTGAATTAGCGAGTAATTACGCAAGAGTTTCAAGTGGTGAATTACAGCTCCAGCAGGGTGTTCCACGAGGCAAATGAAGACAGACTTCAAAATTTGGTTGTACTGGCATGAAAGCAGTTGAAATGTGGAGTTCAATGCTAAGTACTAGAGTAAACAGACAACAGGGCAGAGTCACGCATGACACTGATTCACTCAGCCAGCAGCAGGGGAGAGCCAGACAGAGAAGGGCAAAGACAGGAAGAGTCAGGCAAAGGGACAGGGGAAGATAGAATTTCACAGTATGTGTGTGTGTTTCTGCGAGATGACTATTTATAAAAGTCAGAGCTCAAAATATGATTCAGAATGACTTGCGGTGCATTTAATTCATTTGTTAATCTACTTACAGACCACACACAGATACACGCACACACCGTCTCCAAGCTGTGTTTTTAATCTCTCAGTTTTTCTAACACTGTAGTGATGTTCTTCAGTGTGCCAGAATGTCCCTATAGGCGAAGTCTGGTGACTGTCAGCACTGACATGTATAGCTTAGCGGCAACACTGAACGCTCTTTCTGTGAATTTTGATTGGTGCAGATTCTTGCATCTTTATCTGGAATAAAAACAAAACTTGTTTTATAGAGCAGCAGGCGTCTGTAAACAGTGGATGGTGGAAATGATTGGTGAAATAACATCCATTGTAGGATTTTAGTAATCTTACCATCCCTCCCTTCTTTCTTATTCTTTTCCCTTACTATATTCTTCTTTCCTCCCTGCGTTTAGTCAGTCCTCTTCCCTTCTTTTTCATCTTTCCTGGTAATTACTGTTCTCTCATTTGTTGTTCATTCTTACCTCCTCATTTCCTTTCTTTCAATTGTATTTCAATACCTTGATAGCTTGCTCAACATTTCTTCCTTCTCCATCCACCTGCATATCTCTAATGGTCCTTCCTTTTCAAGCTGCTTCATCCAACCTTTTATAGTGGTGTCAATAACAGTGAAAAGGTCGGGAAAATATAACACTTCCCTCCTTCCTTCCTTCCGTCCCTCTTCTCCCACATCTTAAGTTTTTTTTTTCTCCACCATTCTCCAGTGGGCTGTTATCAGTATGTGAGGGGTCTGTAAAAGGGGAGACAAAACTCCTTGCTGGCTTGCTGGCTGTCATTGTTGCGATCCGCCGGGTCCCCTTCTCCTCGGAGAGCGAGTGACCTATGGGAATGCGTCTAGGGATGGATGTTTGAGCGTGCATGTGCGTGTGTGTGCTTGGAGATGAGCTTCGGCGCGCTGAGGAACAATGGGGTCACGGGTCAAATTGAACATGAGGGGGCCCCACCGACTTTATCTCAGTATTTGGTGTGTGCGTGTGCGCATGTGTTATGTGTGTTTTTTTGTGTTTCTGTGTGTCTGTTTGAGTCTATGTCTGTGTGTGTATGAGTGAATGAGTGTGATTGTACTTTATCTTTGGGAATGTCCAATCCTCTTGTATGAGCGTGAACATGTCTCTCTTATCTCAGGACTAACCTGGTGCAACCGAGAGGTCTTTTGTCTGAGCAAAGAGAGAGAAACAATGGTGATACAAGTGCAGATACACACAGTTCAGCTCAATGTGATGAAAGACACAGAACCACATAGAAAGCCAGCATGCATATGGATAAAGAATAGAGAAGAAAGGCGTGAAGAGAGGGAATGACATAAGCACATGGGCAGAGGAGGCAAGAAAAGTAGGAGAAATGAGATGACAAAAGATGAGAGGGAGAGAGAGGAAGTGGGACAAGGATTGGTCTCTTGTGTTCTTTCATGGGAGCCACTGTACATTGTACATGCTCTTATATATATATGCCAGGGAGAACTGCTCATTGGAACATAGCACTCAGGACCCACAGGTCACAGTTCACCACAAAATATAAATTCTACCCAACTCTTATTTTAGCCTGCATACCACTTGTTTGTGTCGTTGCCGCATATGAGACACTGATTATTACTTGCTGAATTTCATTAGTATCACAGAGTTTAACCTTTATGGACTGAATTCTGTGACACATATGCCCAAACACAATTCTCACACACACACACACACACACACACACACACACACACACACACACACACGGCGGTTCATCATTATTACCTGTCCTGAGGCTGTAGAACCAATGTCATGCTGGAAAATAACTGTGGCTGCACATTTAGATTACATATATGCTTGAGGTGGTGTATGTGTGTGAGTGTGAGCATCTGTGTTAAGCTGAGAGGGACGCAGTGCATGTGTTAGTGTTTGCTGCAGCACTAGTAGAATATTAAATTCTTAGTGGGAGGCATATTGCACAATATTTCAGGAGAAATGGAGATCAAATTATATGAGCTCATGTAATGTCTGTGTGCTTAGGTGGGTGTTAAAATTTAATCCATACATCTTTTGCCTACACAGATATTTGTGTGCATCTCCACAATACATACTGTACACCAGGGTGTCTTTGCATGAGTGTGTGTATGCATGTGTATTTCTAAGTTTGTGTGTGTGGGTGTGTGCACTGCTGTATGTGTGTGTCTCCGGTGCACTGGCTAACTTGAGCTGCTCATGTCCTCAAGGTTAAAACAAGATTGACCAGTGATTGTAAAACACCAAACTTGCTGGTGGAGACTTGAATGTTAGGTGGACACGTACATATTTTTGTAATCGAAAGCATGTGCCCACGCAGCAACAAACTTATATTGTATTACAACTTAACCATCTGAAAAATAAGTTAGAAAAGAGAGCACACATAACAAAACACTTCTAAAGAGAAATTATGTTTAAAAAAAATCGCTGGCTGCCTCGCTGCCTCCTCTGCATGCTTTCCTGAAGTCATGCCTTAGAGTCCTATTAGTCTGTTGAAGTGAATATGAAATATTATTCAGGTGGAATGTTAAATTGTTTGGCATCTGACAGAGCTCAAGATGAACAGCCTTGGTTTCTGCTGAGTGAATAGCAACCTTTTCTGAAGAATATTCTTCCAGTGAAAGTTAAATGTATGAATTCCCCAAGAAGTAAAATAACTCACCTAAAACACCTACTGACACTGTCAAAGCCAAATGAGACACTACAAACGTGTGTGTTTGTTTCTAGGAATGTGCACATGCAAATGTATGTATGAATCATAACTGGGTACTAGAGTATTAAATGTTTATTAAATGTGAATTAATTGAATCTAGATAATCCAAAAGAGTCAGAAGAGTAATCAGTCGCACAGTTGGCAAATAAATTCACTAAATAAGAAGTATAAGCACAATTAGATAAACAATGAAATAAACAAACTAAAAAAATAAGAAAGAAAGAAAGATAATTTTTCTTTTTCTTGCTCTGTCTGAAACATCATTGCAATGTTGCAGAGGTACATAAAATTACCCAGATTTGGTGTAGGTGTGTGCGCATATAGCAGCATGACTGATCCTCACATCTCCACATATCAAATTCTATCCACTCATTCCCATAAACATGTGCATTACACACACAAACACACACACCATTACAACCTCTCCTGAGGCCATAGAGTCATGCTGGAAAAGAACTGCAGCTACACCATGATATGTATGCAGGGGAGGTGAGGTGTAACTTGGTCACAGATACTGTACCTGTGACCAGCTCTCTGATTTCCACATCTCCAGTCTTCCTCAGCAGGCGGACCAAGGCAGGAATCCCCCCACAGTTCTTCAGGGCCACTTTATTCTCATCGTTGGCCTTGCCGTACACCAGGTTTCTCAGGGCTCCGCAGGCGCTACGGTGAACCTCACTCATCCTGTGGTCCAGTAGGTCCACCAGCAGCTGAATTCCTCCCTGTCTGCGGATCTGAGGATCAAAGAAACTGCATTAATGAAAAATGCACTTGTGCTTTCTACTAAAATGAATTATATATAACAAACAAAAAAAATCCAATCATTTATAAGTTAATACTTTTCACAGACTCACATACATGCACACTAATGCACAAAGATTTGACAAAGTCATTATTCTACTACGCTGAGGTAGAAATTAACATCTGCCACCAGAAAAATGTTGGTGGACAACAGTTGGTTTATTTGTATATGCAGGTAGTTACTTTGGTACGTGTGGACAGTATGGGTGTGCGGTCTACAGTATCTGTCAGTCCTGCCAATCAGATTAACAACCCAATGTGTACTAATTAACATACTATGACACAGCTAATGACTGTGCTTTCACAAAATGACACTTAATTACACTGATGAGGGAAGGAAAAGAGCTGTGACATCAGCTTTGCTTACAATCTAACAAAACTACAATATTTTTCTGCCTCTCTTATACATGTGTGTCTGTACTATCTGTCTCTTATTCTGCTGCTTAACATTTCCCATTTTTACATGTTTCTCCCTGCAGTTGTAATACATGTTATGTTTCTGTATGTGTTTCTGTCTGATTTTAAATTTTAAAAGACCCTGATTCCAGCATGCTGGTAACTTTCTCTGTATAAAAAAAACTAAGAATATGTATATATATATATATATATATATATATATATATATATATATATATATATATGCACACACTGATTCTGCATCTTTTGATTTAATGCAATTTTTAAATTTGTATTCATAGTTTCATCCCAGTTTTTGACCAAGATCAACACATTAAACTCAAAAATGCATAAACTGTGAATATACAGCTATATAATATAAATACAAAAATATCAAGAAATTGTGAGTTAAACATGATGCTTACGTTTTGTCACATAGCCCATAAAACAAATATGTGTACAAAACATAACTTTTACACCTTTTGTAGCATAATTGTATCCTCTACTCATTTAACAATACCAACAACATCTTAAAAGCTAATCTAGATATTATTATTCAATGGGTAAAATTGCAGACGATAACATTTCCCACATTGAGGATAATGACACACTGTGGACTCGAGAGGCTTTGTACAGTAAAAAGTTTCTATTAGTATAGGTGGGAAACTTAGGACCTCTGAATTGCCACCCATATCTCAGATTTGTAGTGAAACAACAATTCAGTGTGATTATCAGGCTAGAAACTTAATGTTGCAGGTTAAACACTACAAAAGACTAGTCTACATTCTCTGTGTTACTCTTTTTACCAAATAGGTGGAAGAGCAGATACTGAAACCTCATTAAAATACTGGAGAAAGCCTCCTGGCTGGTATGTGTCCCCAGAAAAGTCAAGAAGGTTGTAAAGAAACACTCTTACTGGCAGACTCAACAGGCTATAGAATATTACACCCTCCATACACGTGTACTGTATGGCTGTCACCAAAAAGCAGGCACAAAAGAATTATATGTAAGTTATTTCAACTGGTGGCATTTTCTGTAATGTGCAGTGGAGATTTCCCTCTAATCTCCGATCTGCTCAGTATGTATGTAACCACCTCCTCTCCTTGTATTGTATATGTATTGCTGTATTTGCTATGTAAATACACTCAAAGACGAAAACAGACGAAGAGAGAGAAACAAACAAGCCAATCAGTGCAGATTTAAGATTATATCCTGATTCTGTGACAAGACAAGGCAGTCAGGACGGTTAGCCCAGTAGGGGTCACAATGAGGGCACTCTGGTGTTACACATTATGCCTTCCCCCTATGGTGTTACACATAATGCCTTCCCCCCATGGCGCAACACATTGCCTTCTCCCTATGCTTGTGCTTTTTAAACCCTCCCACATTGCTTCTCCGCTGCGGGGATCTTCATTGGCCTTAGGGGGCCAAAGAGCTTAAAGCAACCCGTGTTTAGTCCAATCGACAGGGGTGTAGTACTAATCACCAGAAACAGGCTGCTGTGATCACCAGGAGACTAGTACAAACATGGATAGAGCAACTAGTGTGTGTGTGCGTGAGAAAGAGAGAGAGAGAGAGAGAGAGAGAGAGAGAGCCTGTCTTTCAGGCTTCCACTTTTATTTAATCTCTGGAGTACTGCAACAGGCAGAGTTACTCAGCCAGATAACTCGAAAAAAGTTTTTCACAGTTAACCGCGTAATCGGGCTTCTTGAAACCCTCTTTTATTTTTCTGCATGTTCTCCCCCAGAACTGCGACATTAAGCACTAGAAAATATTATTAGTGTCTGTTCTTAGTGTCTGTCTACCACACAGACAACTTGACAGGAACAGTAAAGTGCCATAGATAGACAGCCCTTTCCTGTGATTATCTCTGACACTCGTTGTTTTGTCTCCTGTGGAAACCTCAAACATCTGGCATGAAACATCACAATAAGTGTCTACAAGTACAATTAAGTCTGATTTCTTCATAGTGAAAACATACAAATGCTAAATATGGGCCAGGTGGAAATAGAGAATGAGGATGAAAGGAGTGAAAGGAGAAAAAGAAAGCGTAAGAAAGTGATAGAGGGCAGGGAGAGGATGGAGGTGTTTGATGACACAGCAGGAGTTTATCGAGCAAAATGACTTTGCTTATCTATTCAATTAAAATGGATTAAGGGATGCAATGAATGGCAAACTAACCTTGCTCCATTGGCCACACAATTTCCTCAACCTGATTTGCTGTCCCTCTTATGGCCCCCAGTCCTCACCTCTGCTCCTCTCCTCCTCCCTCTGCTCCCCTTCCCTTCTCCCGTACTGATCTCTGCTCCTCTCCGCTCTCCTCTTTATGCTTGTGTCACAGTTAATCTGTTATTCCATAAAAGCCGTAGTGCTATTACTTTGTATTGCCTCTGAGCTACCTACAAGGCTTGCCAATACCTCTGCGCCTATTCCTCTATTCCATGTAAAGAAGATTAGAAGCGCAGATTGATTTGTCTTTGTCTCCCACTGTTCCGTGGCGGCCACGGCTATTGGTAACCCATAGCGACAGCATTGCCGTGGTAACAGTTAGCAGTGGTGACAGCTGGGATTGTTGGAATCGGAGGTGCTGCCGGCATAAAAGCTGGCAGTGGGATACATGGGTGACACATACCTGGGATGGTGGCATGTGAAGCCTAACAAGTGTGTATGACTCACCACATATGGAACGTCAACCCAAATCAGCAACACACTGTACACAGTTTGCTGTGAGGAGAGTGAAGATGTGTCCCACCACACACGTGCAAGGGCTTTTGTTTTTACCTCACACTGAGCCTAGGGCAAACTACATTTTAGAGCCTTTCAACCTTGGGCTAATTGAGTTCTTGGCCCTAGGCTAACATTTCCCTCTGGAGCATTCTAAACTGGGCCAAACATGGCATTAAACTATGGCTACCTAATATTGTTCGGAGGGAGGGACGCAGCTAATTTTGCAGCAGTATCAACAGTAGAATTCACAACTGTGAAAATCTACCTTGACAAATGCACTAGAGGCTCTACTCTGCTGTTTGAAGAGTAAAGGCAACAGAGAAAACAAAAAACACTACTTTTCACAGCAGGGGATAGGGAAAATGATTAATAATCCTAATGTGTGTGTGTGTACTGCATGTGTTGTTGATGTGGGTGGTCCCCAGTAGTTTGATACTAACATATGACCATTGATACAGATGTAAACCCAGAGATTTAGAGTGACAGGAGATGTTGCAGAGGAAAGTGATGGATTAGTAATTCACAAACCATCCACAAACTCAGCACTCTAGACCACTGAACTAAAGAGAACAAACCAGGCACATCGTCTAAAGGTTACCTGGAGGGGTAGGAAAACCTTGAGGCAAGGGATTAACAACGGTTTTGCTTAAGTGACACAAAAGCGACATCATTGATGGCGGAGGCTTTTCTCTTCCTGAAATATCCCTGTGTATGTCAAAAAATAAAAAAGGCAATTAAAGTATTCTTTAACTAAAGCAGTCACTGATGAACTACTCAGAATATTGTTGCCAGCGGTGATATGTAGTGCAACACTTACATAACTGACACTGGGATAAAAAAAAACCCAAATCTATTACTTTAACACTCACACAGAATTTCACACAGTGATCAGAGTGGAAAATTGTACATATGGTATGCACTGTGTAAAGAGGGACAGAAGCATGCAATATTATTGCAGTATTTGCTATGGATCATTCGCTGTGTCTGTCTCATCTTTCATGCTGATGTCTGTTGAACAGATAATCACAGCTTGCAGTTTGCACAGTTCACGGTCTAAAAATCTAAAACCAGGTTTTTTGAGAACATAGTGAGAATATACTGTAATTCTAACTGCAATGTTTATGGCCCTGTATTTATATTATATTGTATAATCAAGCAGGTCTGCTGAAAAAAAAAGAACAGATTTAATATCATAAAAAAGGTGGGAGGAGAAATTAAGGTAATTGATATCAAAATAGAGTGGGAGAGGCATACAGTAATATTTGAGGTGGGAACTAAACAAAATGGATACATGTGTAAGAGAGAGAGAGAGAGAAAGAGAGAGAGGGAAGAGAGAAGGGGAGAGGGATGACACAGAGTCAGAGGGCACGTTCCTCTCCCTTCAACCGGTCTGTTGGATAAATGGATATCGACAAGGCTGCTACCCAAAATGAATTACTGATGTGACTGAACTTTAGTCTGACACAGTGTGTGTGTGTGTGTGCTTGTGTGTTGGTGGACCTAAAGGGGATGCATGAGTTGACATGTCAATGGGCTTGTGAGTGTATGTACTGTGTGTGCGTGTGTGAGAAGTATGGGTTTGAGCGTGTGCACCTAAGTATGTGTGTGTGTTTGTGGGTAAGGTATGTGTGTACGTGTCTAGAGCAACTATAAATGATGCTGAAGATGAATTTGCCAAGCTGCCTCTGTGGTCAACTGTAATCTGAGCTGAGGCCAGACCTCCATCTGCCCTGTCCCACACACACACACACACACACTCTCTCTCTCTCTCACTCTTTCTGTACATCTGATTGGACACTGGCATATGTGAAGGCACATAAATGCATGCACGCACATGACCTTAAATTAAGGCTGAACGACATGCAAAAAAAATCATATTGCGATTACTTTGACAGATATTGCGATATGAGTCACGATTGTAGTGGGAATTTTTGAATTTCATTTTCACTGAAATTTTTTTTAGAAGAGATGATGATGTGATTTTTGCTGGGGTCTGTACCAAACAAGCATGTTCCCTTACATATGGAGAATGTGATTTGCAGACCGGGGCATCTCTGTAACACTACAATGCTTCATTTATAATGGTATGTTGTGATACTTTTACCTTTATCAAAAAATTACAGCTCCTGCAATTTGGATATTGCACTTGGCCATATTGCGATTTTGATAATTTTTTGATTAATTGTTCAGCCATACCTTAAATGAACTAATTTAATAATAATATTCTCACACACAGACACACGTCATACAAACACATGTACTCTCAAATACCCAAATGCACACGCACCTCTGATGAAACACGTAAATGTACACAAGCGCACATGAATGTCTGCCATCCAGAGACAAATTGATGGTTATTCATCTTTCTCCACACTTCACAGAACCACAGGCTACATTCTTGTTACCTGATCCAAGATAACAGAAAGCAATATTCTCTCGTTATTCTCCTTCACTCTCTTTCCCTCTCTCTCTCTCTTCTCTCTCTCTCTCTCTGTCAGCCTCTCTCTTCTTGTCTCTCCCCCTCTCTTTGGCCCTGCAGAGTATCTCTTTAGCGACAAATAGCAGCCATGTTGTGGCTGTATTTAGCTGCTCAGTGTGTCCCCTGCCATCTGTGTCTGTCTGGCTGACTGAAAAGAAGAGAAAAGTCTTTAGATCAGAGCTCATAACAAATATCCGCCATCTACATTCATTATGTATGTTAAGTGAGAAGATGGGCCATCTCACATACAAGCTACGTTAAGTGTTTGATTGAAAATCTCCTTTTATTCTAATTCAAGTACCAAATGCTTGGTTAAAAAATAACATTAAATAATTCTTGTTTCATTAGATTATTATACATATATATATATGTATATATATATATATATATATATATATATATATATATATATATATACACACAGTATATATACTGTATATACATATTTTTGTTAGTCTGCTATTGTGATTTTATGAGAGTAATAATAAACTTGAAGAAAGAAAAATCTTGAGGTGACTATTCAACATCCCAAATAGTGTTTTAGTATTGTCAAGTAATTTCACATTGTCTAGTAATGACTTAAATCACCAGCCACACTTTCAAAACTACCATAATTTGATTCGATTTTGTGGTAATTATTAATATTTTGTGAGAATAGCTGTCAAATTTTTAAATGGCATCTCTGGTTTTTGAATGAAAAGCATTGATGAATAAACAATGACTATAAATATATATGAATAACCATCAAAAGCTGTGTTTTGTCTCTGTCTTCAGTGGTTACCTACACGAGCCAAGATATTTTCTGAACAATTCAAGACACAGCTGTGAAGCTCAGACAAGAAGGAGCAGTGGCGCTGCAGGACAAAACTACGACATGTAGTCACAGAGGATCTCATTGTCCTCTAAGAAAACATCATCTGTATGGTCTACGAAGTTTGGCAAAAGAAAATGAAAATGCATAAACTGTCACTTTATTATATAATCTTCTATGACATCTGCTTCGTTATGAATCCCTGGGTAATAAAGCTGTCAAGTTATTTGCCAATGACATGTATATTCAACTACTGCTATCGAAGGTTATTTTTAAAAACAGGCAAGATTAAAGATTTGAACACAAACACATGCACACACACACACACACACACACACACACACACAAACACACACACACACAGAAGACCTCGATCACTAAGCACTACTTTTATAACTTGTGATATGTGAAAATTAACAATCGCTAGAATGCTGTGTGACATCCTTTGTATATCTAACACAACCAATGTTTCATGCATTTGTTTAAAATGTTTTTAAAAAATCATGACAATAGATTAGATGAAATATGACAGGGAGTGTAATTTGAATTTCCTTACAAAACAACCATATTTCTATTCATTAAAATAACCGTTTTTAACCATATGTATATCCTTCCCTGGTCTTGCTCTTCAAACGTCCCTATCAGCTGACTGGAATAATGCCTGTGTCAAGCAAAGTTAAACATAGTCTCTTGACAAAACCATCATGGAGGTCAAGAGGGACAACTGACAGAAGATACTGTGAACTTGCCCAAGGAGCTATGTTAAATATAACTGGATGCACATTTTATGTGAAGTGAACAATAAAAACAACACTGATCTAAAAAGAACCAATTAACAGAAGGAGTAGTTTTTGTAATCTTGGTAGTCTTAATCAATGGAAGGTCTGTCTGTTGCTAACAACAAGGGCCAGAACTGAGAAGTCCATGGGTGGATGAGGAGAAGAAAGAATTACTGAATTACACAAAACTCAAAACAAAAAAGAAGTGAAGCACCACTTCTCTTTAGAAATTACAGGTCACTGGTCACAGGTCACTGAAAAAAATGAAAAAGTGTGTATTTCATGGCTCTGAGTGGGGCTAATCTACTAACAATCCTATGGGTCTTTACCTATGCCTCCTTTTTTGCCTGCTGGTAAGAGAGTGAAAGTCTAACAATTTATTTTACGTGATTAATATTGTATTTTTACCACATAAGTGTCCCTGCATATGTTTTGTAGCCTTTGTAACAGAACAAAGGCAGATATAGACACTTACTGTTAAACTCTGAAACTTGTTGAAAAGAAAAAACCTTGAAGATCCACCAAGATACGCAAGAGGTTCAAGGAACAAAAGGGACATTTATATTGCATTTAGCACACAAGTTGAGGAAGCATCAAAGTTAAAACCAACTACCATTCACAGACTCTCTTAGGAAGGCCATGAAATGCTTATTTTGTTCTGAAACTTTCTTTTAAATATCCTTTGATTGGAATTTAATGAATACTGCCAGATATAAAGAAGATCTGAGAGAAAGACATCAATGAGAGTCAAGATGTTCCAAGATGTGCTCCATCATTAATGTGACGGCTCTACAGTTCATTCGCACATCTGTGTTACGGCCTCTTAGGGTGATCAAATGTAATGCGATAAAAGGTGCTATTCAGTTTCAAAACATTTCAGAAAAAAAGGGAAGGAAGCAGAAGAATTGTTTTCACTCTCAAATGGGACAAGAACAACGTAAAAACTAAACTCTGTGAAAAGAAGCACTATTATAATGGTGAAAATATAAAAAGTAAACACTATTGGTAACAGTTAGGGATTCATTGCTTTGTTCCATGGGTAACAGGTCTTTAAAACAAATGATATTCTTATTTATCGTAGCAAAACAAATTCATTACTCCCATCACAGTATGAAAGCACAGCAAAACTATGAGTTTCACAATATCTTGCTTCACTCTGACAAAAGATCTTTAACCAAACTAATATCCCGTATCTGGCTTAGCAATCATCTGTTGAGGTTTTTCATTAAAAACTATTTAAGAAATACTGTTGAGGGCACATTTCTGCATGTGTCTCATTGCATCATAATGCACATACATTCTGTCACTGTCTGCACATGTGGTGGTGTGTGCATGTAGATATATGCGTGTGAATGCCTGCTTTTATTTGATGTGATGCGAAGCATCAATTTTGGCTGGTTGATATCTCTTCCAGATTTAATTTGTGTAAATAGTGTTTAGCAGCGCCTTGGGCCCTGAGCAAGACAATCAAACAGACTGATGAAGGCAGGCCAAAGCATCCACTGTCAATACACAGTTGCTATTTTCTCCATTGTTGGACAGCTCCATTCAGGCAATAATTACGGCCATTACAAAAGACATGAATGCTTAGGTTTCTTTCAGAGCTGCGCGGATGAGGGAGTGGGAGTGGAGTGTGATGTTTTTGTATGTAAGTGTGATTGCATTTTTGTGTCTGTATATGTGTGTATCTTTGTTTATGTGGGTTGGTAAGTGGGTCGGTGTGTGAATGAAAATTAGCTGTCTTCATGTTTACATGTTTAATTGCCTGCAATTGCAAATAGTTAATATAAATTTTTCTGTTTTGTATTTTTTTTCAGTTTGCATACTGAGCTTTTAGGATTGTATTTTACGTGTGTTTGCATGTGTGCGCAACAAGCTTGTGTGTGTTCCTTTGTATTTGCATGTGAATGAGCATTTTAGTAATGTGGCATCACTTTTCAATGGGGTTGCAGCAGCAGCTATTGACAGACTACTGAAATTAATTTCATAAAGAAAGAAATTGTCAATGCCCTTGCCTGCATGTACTGGTAAATTGATTCTGAGAGTAATGTAGGGTGGGGAGGGGTGTGTGTATATGTGTGTGTGTTGAAGAAAGAGGAAAAGAAAATACTTTGTGTATGTGTGGGTTTGGATGTGAGTGCATCTGCATGTGCCACTGCCCCTGTTTTAGAGTGCAGCTAGCCTTATTAAAGGGTTTATTAGAGAGTTCCAAAGGGGCTTCCCTCCAAAATTGCTTTTGAGAGACAATCTCTGACTTTGGGACTAATTGAACTTTACTGCCACTATAGATACAACGCGATAGAAGGCACAGCTTAGGAATGGAGATTGCGGCAAGCTTTATCACGCAGAACATCAGTGTGGAACTGGTTAGATAATGCACTATTTCTTGAAAGCGGCTGCAGGAAAATGCAAAACAGCCGGAGCTGTTTTCACTGCAGCTCATCAGAAGGTATTCACTCGGTTCTTTATACACACCTTCATCCAAGTTACAATCGTTCCCTTCTCTACAACACTGATCTTAATCAAATACTTACACAACACTGAAAACACACATGCATGTACACACAAACACAGATACAAACCTCGGCTTTGATCTTGTTGTCTCCGAAGCAGAGATGCTGTAGGTAGGCTGCAGCATTGGACTGCACTGATGGGAACTGGTGCTGTAACATCTGGATCACCTCTGGCAGCTCCGGATCTCTCCACCCAAACTCTCTGCAGAGAGACAGACAGACAGAGACACTTTGATTCCTGCAGCACTTTAACAAAGTATCTCGCCGAAACACAAGAGATTATCTGAAAGTAGTCCAATAAAATCAGACTCTCTTCCAAACATAACCGGAGCTACACATATTCACACACTCACATGGTTACGCAGCATACACAGAGAAAGACAGACAAATAGATAAAAAGGTATGAATGAGAGAGAGATTTAAATGTCAAAATCCCCTTTGTTCTGTTTTCAACCAGACAGCTCTCTTCTTATGGGAGAGCGCTTTGCAAGTTAAGCAACACAGTGGGACAGAAGCGATGCAAATCACACTCTGAATGCCCAATTTGCCAAAACATTGTCATTTCCATCCATCACAGGCAGAGGAAATGAGAGCAAGTGAAGATGAGGCCAGCAGGTTAAGCAGGTGACATTCATGAACACTTTTACAAATAAAGGGGGAGAAATCGGGCTCAAGAGGAGCTGGGTTTTCCAACAAAATGATTCTATGAACATCTTTCAACTCTCTATGGCCAGATGATTCAAGATATAGTGAGTTCATAAAAGCTTTACAACTGTGTCTTTAAGTATGAAAGTGGTAGCCACCATGACTGACAAGGACAAAAGTCTCACTTACAAATGCTCCAAGGAAAAGAAAAAAAACCCATCACAGTATTGTCTGCATAGTTTGACTGGCATGTGCTTTTTTATGAAATGCAAAGTACAGTGCAAAACACTTCAGTACAACCACAACTTGACACAAGCCCAGAAATAGTTTTGAGTAAGCTTAGAAAAAAGGGGTAAAAAGTTTGAAGAATTGCACAGCATGGCATTACCACTGCCTGCATGCTGTCTGCAGTGTGAGTGGTGTGAGTTATGTTCTATATTTTCTACCATTAGGAGTTTACACTCCTATGAGCACACTGGACAAAGTGAAATAAATGTTTTGTCCCTTGGTAATACCCAGGAAATGGTATCCTTTATTGTATTATCCCCTGCTGATAATTGTTTTGCTACGGTCCCCCAAATGAGGAAATTATGAGTGTGCGAGAAAGTGTGGGCGACTGTGTGTGGGCAACTGTGTGTGCACACGCGTGCACGAGTGTGTGTCTCCACAATCTACTGTAATATTTTCTCCAATAACCACTCTGTAAACTGTTTCTATGTAACTTCCTCTCTCTCTCTCTCTCTGTCTCCCAAATGCTTTCAGAAAACTGTCAACTCTCAAGGAGATCTGAAGAAAACCTATGTTGAAATTTTGCGGCTTCCATCGATTGTGGTGTTTGAGGATTGATTTTGTTGTTTCTGCCTTCATGCTCACTGTTTTGTGCCAAAATGCGGCTCACTATAATCCCCATCAAGCTATCATGATTTATTTTGCCTCCTAGCTCAGCCTCCCCAAACATGAAAATGTGGTAAATATGGGACAATTGACCTGCCTGGAGAGTTAAAATTGATGGGGTAGAGGATCGTGAGTGTGCGTGAGTGTGTCTGAAGTTTTTGCAGCAGAAAATGAAGCCTCGACACCGCACTCTCATCTCTGTCGGATCAAGCGAATGCGGTCTATGAAACATCTGTGAGAAGCAGAGCATTCACAGGGAGTAAACATGGCTCTCAAAGATAAAGCGTGGACGCCTCTTTATCTGCCGAATGATAAGTGTTCATTCACCCATAAAGCAGGACTGAAGGAGGGAGGTAGAGGAGAGATAGAGAGAGGGAGGAAGAGGGAGGGATTCCCAAGGCATTTAGGGGATTTAGGAAGAGAGACCCTCAAACAGCACTCCTTAAATCACACAGTCAGATACCATCAGGGCAGTTTGTTTGTTTATGTGTGTGTGTGTATGTGTGGCAAGATTAAGATAGGATCATGACGTGTGTTTATATGGACACAATTGCCTCTGTGCCTGTTTGTCTGTGTGTGAGTTTGTGTCTGTCAGTGTGTGTGTGTGTGTGTGCACGCACTTTCAAGTGTTTTCATATTCATCTGTGTCTGTACTTCAGTGTATGTATGTATGTATCTGACGATGTGTTAATGTGCATGAGTGTGATCTGTGTACGTGTGTGTTTGAGCGTGTGTGTGTGTGTGTGTGTGTGTGTGCGCCATCCATTCCCTGCAGCCTCCCAGCTCTGTCAGTGTAGTTAATAGAAAGCAGAGTGATCTGCTGATAAGATAAGCATCATGGCTCGCCATTAATTAAAAACCCCTGGTAGGGAGAGAGACAGAGCAGGAGAGAGAAAGAGGGAGACAGAGTGAAACACAGAGGAACGAGGAAGGAGAGTTAAGGGAAAAAAAACAGAGCATTCGAAAGCAACTGTGGGTACAACGGGTGAGAGGAAGCTGGTAGGAAATGGAAATATAAAAAAGGGATAGAGAAAGAAGAAAACAACTCAGATGAGATGCCAGTCAAGTCAACACAGGTGCTAATGAGAGCTACAGCCCTGGTAGACACACCGCTAGGCGACAAGCCAGCGACGTGAAACAGCAGGGTGCAAACAGAAAGGGATACAGCCCGCAAAAGGGAGAACTGATCAAGGAGGCAGTGCCAGGAAACTGCAGGGTTCACAATAAATACCCACACAGCTTTTAAGGAACCTGAAACACAATATGTGCCATATTCTTTATGTTGCTTTATTATTTTTTACCTTGTGTGGTAATAAATGCCACACAGAACAATTTGTTGACTTGCCTTTTTTAAACCTGAGCTACAAGTTCATGATACGATACACCGGTGGGTATGAGAATAAATTAGGTGGCACACAGAGCTCCGTGTTCCTGGTTAGACGGGTTACTTTGCCATTTCTTGAGGCATGCGGAGGCGTGATGCAGCAAAATACTTTCAATGGAAACACTAGGTATGGCAAGAGAGCAGTCTGACATGCTGAGAATAAAGGCAGGTGGCAAGGGGGTTTGTGGGGGAGGGAGGGCGGCGGCAGAGACCGAGTGATATAACTGGGACATATGAAAAGACTGCTGTGTGATGGTAGGGCTTTGATGCAGGCACAAACACACACACACACACACACGCACACGGGAGGGAGGGCAAAATGTGATAGAAGAGTACAACACATGAAAATGCAAGGATTATCAAAGGATTTCTTTCTTTTCATAAAACGCCTCTTCATATCTCTCTCTTTTCATGCCCAGGTCTCATGAGACAGTTGAAATCCCAACATGACATACAGTACACACACATGGATACATTTACATATATGTACACAAACACAGTGCCAAAACAAAGCTCATCTTATCTGAAAAAACGCTGATTGGATACACACTCACAACAGTGATGCTCTGTGTTTAACAATGCTGATTGTCACACAGATTGGTTGATTGTGGCTGTGAATAATTCCAGTTCCTCTGCCTGGTAGAGGAAGGCTGAAGGTGGAGGGAGAGACATGAGTGACAGCAATAAATCTTCCCTCTGATGCATCATTCATTGTCATGTTCCCTGTATCCCTGAACTCAAACGGATGAAATGGCAGAGGCAAAGTGTGGAAGGATGAAATATATAATGGAGAATGTGATAAATAACGACAAAGCTAAAAAATGAGTGCCATTGGGTTATGAAATTTAGTGTCTCACGTTCATGAAGAGTCAAACTGCACAGAAAGGCAGCTGAGTGGAATGGCCTTGGATATAGTAACTATGAATTATGTATTTTTACCTGTCCCAGGACATACAATACATTACAGCAATACTAATAAACACACAACACACACACCATGTAAATGACCAAATGGGCAGCTGGGTGACACTGGTAATGAAACTGAGTTACAAAATATCAAATCCATATCTGCATGACCGCTGACATCTTCTGGTGGAAAACCAAGGTGCTGAACTGGTCGTCTGCTATTGGTCGGTCTTTGATTCGAGGTGATGTCACTCTCATACATTACATGGCACCACAGATTAGCCAATACCACAGGATCAGTAAAGTACGTGCATTTTATATTTATTGTCAGGCTTTACACAGATTTAGGGTTAGGGTTTTGTTACTCTTGAAGAAGCATCCACCCTACTGAAGTGCCCTAGAGCGACACCTTCTGAAAAGTACTTTTGTAACGAGTCTGAGCTTTAACCTCTCCGCAAAGGTGAATTTCTTTCAGTTTACAATCCTTTTGATTTTAATCATATTAGACCTAATTTTTGATACTATTTATGGTCTGCATTTTTCAGCAAGAGCCAATCAATGCATCTGCAATCTTTAACTCCTTCTGAGTATACTTGTTGCTCTTGTTACTTGCATACCCAAACACAAGGGATTAACAGGAGACAATGCATACACGCACTGGGCATGATGTGGAAGACAAAAGCCAGTATATGCACAAATTGAATGTAATTCAAAAGACAACATTTAATCATGAGTTCAGTGTCACTGTGTCGGACAACACTGTAGACTGTCTTCTGTAGTCTTCTTTATCAAAACAACATGGTGAGATGTTTGGCTGTGCTGTAAGATCTACAAGTTGCTCTTTTCCTGTTGTCTGCAATATTGAAATGCATTTGCCGTGAATCCAGTTACCACCAGTGATGCAAAAATAAACCAGGACAGAGGTAGGTAGGTGGTTTTAATGGGATCAATAAGATATCACATCAGATCACATTACATCAAACAGCAACCCTATCCAGTGACACCGTTTGCACAGCCAAAGAATTATAACACACTATGGTGCTGTATCTATCTGATCTCATTCTTCACAACCTCATATGGTGCATTGTAGACACAATTCAGGGGTACATGGTTTGGGTCTCCTAGCCCAAATCACATCCATCAGCAGGGCCCACAATGCATCTAGAGTGACAGCTCCACACAGGAAGCCTGTCCCGCTGGCCTTAATCTGATTGGACAAGGCCTGTCATGTCTGTTAACTGATTGGAGGGTCAGGAATGGACAGACTGGCAGTGTGCATACCAAAGCAGATGCTAATTAGGACCTGAACATCAATCTTCATCACTGTGTTGGGATGAAGGGGGGGCAGAGAGAGAAAGAGGGGCAGTGTGGGAGGGAGAGCGTGAGAGTGAGAGAATAAAGAGGAAAAAGCAGGAAGAACAGCAGAAAGGAGAAAATGCAATTTAGGTAATTTACTGCCTTGGTGATCAAATTTCTCCTGTTACTCCGGAGAAGCTGAATAAGAGTTTGACTTTGACAGAGGAGCAAATGGCACACTTTTCAAATATTGGCTATTAAATCATTCTAGCGCTTCACACTCACCTTTTTCTTCTTCCTCCCTTTCTCTTTACCTCTCACTATGTGCATCCTCTCTTTCCCTCTGCTACAGATTTTTTCTACCATATCTTGCCTTTTCATCCTCACTGATAGCCCTCTTTTTATATTTTCTCCCTATGGATGGCAATAATCTAAGGGAATAGGGAAAACGTGTAAATATTTAATTCTACAGTATGCGTAAGAATGGTTTGGATGTGTCCTCTGTGCATCTGTTGATATGTGTACTGTATGCACGTGTGTGTGTAAACGCTCCTGCATGCATCCTCAGGTAGAGTGCATTAGTGAAGGTAAAGTCAATACGGAGAAGAGACTTCAGCAATTCCACCAATAAACCGCAGTCCGAATAAGATGCAGGTGAAGATGCACAAACATTGACTCAAAGTGCAGTGCCGGGTCTCTTTAATTAAAAGTGCAACTTAATTAAGATGCTATCCAGGAAAATAGACAACTCTGTTGATATGCCCAACTGACAAATACTCGAAGTGTAAGTTTGAGTTTCTCTTTGGCACATACAGCCAGGGCAGTGGGATTCAGCTGAGATCTGACAAGCAAATGAATAGCAGAATATTGACAGCTTTGCTAGTAAATGTGTAAATGTGACGATATTGTGCATCACATATAGTATTATTCACATGTAATATTATCAATATATCAACACAAAATCATTATGGATACTAGCTTTAACTTGTGTACAAAATGAATCATCACCCTCCATCATGGTTTTAGGAGCAGTTGTGTATTTGGAGTTATTACAAACAACTTGACAAACGACTGCAATATCTACTATGTTCCATATCAGATTTTCTGTGTTGTCTTGGCTCCTATGGCCTTTAGCAATGTTGCATGTTGTGCACATGCTCTTCTCTTCAGCTAAAAATTTCTCTGTGTGGAGCTTTGTTGCAGCTGGAGGAACTGGCCACAAATCCCTGCCACAGTAAAGGGAATCAATGAAAGGTGGGGGAAGAGAGAGGGTGATGCTCGTAATAGCTGGGCAGACAAATGGATAGATAGAGATGGGTGGATGGAGCCTTGGATGAAACCCATCCAGAAATAAACAGTGGACCAAAAGAAAATCTGTGGTGAGTCAGCTGCAATGAAAACACCTCATTTTCTGTCACCTGCCTCCTCCTTACCTACTGCTCCCCAGTTACTGATGGGCAAATGGAAATGACTCTGGTAATCACAGATCACGTCTCTCTATGGAAATAGAAAAGTGAGCTGGAAGTATTAATTCCACACGGAATGTAAATCATAAAGAGAAAGACAGAGAAGAAAAGTAGAGGAGAGAAGAAAATGAGAGGCCATAAATAAGAGCAACAGAATGTGTTGCAGAGAGCGCAAAGGAGAGAGATGATGAGTGGAATGGACAGAGGAAAAGTAGCCTCTTCATCACTTCCGTATGGGAAGCCACATGTGACTTTCTCCTTCTTCTTTACCTCCTCCCTGTTTGTCACTCACTCTCTCTTCGCCTCTCTCTCTTTCTTAGATTAGTCTGGAGTTTTTCCATCCGAAGCCCATGCAGCTACCACACAGACGAAGAGAAAAATCAATATACTTTCTCTATGGCATCTTCCAGCTGGGAATAGGGGGCTCTGGAGGTTGAATAAAAGCGAACAAAGGACGGAGTGGGAAGAATGAGAGGTGCTGAATGAGACTGACTAACATGAATGGGATAGGGAGAGAGATGATGGTGGGAAAACAGCTGGTGATGAAATGTACTGTCTGTCACTAGCAACCTCAAAGAGAACTTGAGCAATTCTAATATATTTTGATTTGACATTATTAAGT
>NTHP01000085.1:920361-931048 GCA_003416845.1 Oplegnathus fasciatus | reverse complement strand
ACTAAGTAAGTTTACAATTATTAATGAAAGGCTATTCAAGCTGATGGCAAAATAATTATGGTTCTTCACTGAGTATCAAAAAATACCCCAAAATTTCTCAGATGAGGTCAAAAATCTGTCTTTATCTGCTTCCTAGTTCTTAAACCAGTGAAATATTTTTCTTAATTGTATGATTTTCAAGTAGGAAAGTGCACTTCACCTGTAATTCTTAAGTAAATCTTGACTTAGTAGGAAGAGTGATTATGAAAAAAGTGTCAAATCCAAAGGAGAATTCACAGACAGTAGGAAGGAGATATGGTGCTTTTTATCCATTGAACTGCTCTGCTGCCCAAACACTTCACCAATTTAAAGCATTTTTGAATGCTGGCTTTTTCTACTCTTTGCCCTTTTGATAATTTCCTCTGGATAAGTGTGTCTACATCAAAATTAAAATGTAGAAAATGTCATTTAAGAGTGTGTGTCTGTGTGTGTGTGTGTGTGTGTGTGTGGCTGGCATGGGTGGGGCTGGTGAAGGGGAACATTAGTGTGCAGGGCCATGGAGCGATTTGCCAGGGTAAGGAAAACACAAACGCCGGCACTAGTCCTTGCAATTAGCTGAACACACAGAATCGGAGGCCTAATCGAATAGGGCATTAAGCTGACAGACAGGTGTTCATTTATATACACACCCAGAGAAGGGTGTGCACACATGCACACACACAGTGTATTGAATATACACACACACTGCAGTTGAGTAAAGGCGCACACCCTCACATGCACATAAACATTCAATAAAAGCACATACACATACATACCCACACAAGCGCACAGCCTTGCATATTGCATATGCATTGAAGACACACAAGCATACACTCTCCTATCTACAAAGAGGCAAAAACACACACATATTCATGCACGCAGCTATTATCCCACATTTGCTGATCGGTAATTTTCAGCCCGGTGGCACTATTCCCCCGTTACACAGTGCAATTACTGGATGTTTACACAGCCAAACAATAGGCTAGTGAAACATACACTCAGTCAAACATTCATTAGATGGGCCAATAGAAGCTGAGGTGACCTAGACCATTACAATGTATCACACAACACCCTCATTAAGATTGAGTTGTGTATTCTACTGTATCTAAAGCAAGAATAAGGCACAATCTAGTTCCCTCAGAACATCTATCCAATCGAAAAACTATTTGGCTATAGTAAGAGATACGTGTAATAGTGTAGTACGTTGCAGTTTCAAGTGGACTTTATCAAGCTGTTACCCTTATTGGGAATGAATTGTGTATTCAACCGTGTCCAAAGTAGGTAGAAAACTATAGTTTAGTATTACTGCATATCACTACAAGGAAGTCTGTTCATTTTTGAAACAGTTTAACACAAGATTATAATGGTTTTCATTACTCTCCTATTTGGACCAATCAAATACAACCAAATCCACACATCAAGGAGAAGAAGATAGGTGGGCCTCAACAGGAAACTCTAGTTTATGTTCCACTCATGAAAAAATGGTCCAGCGGAAGACATATAGAAGACAGGGCTGATATACAGTATTACTAGTAAGAATTTGTATTAATAGTACTAATTTACCAATCCTGACAGGAAACGGTCCGAACAGAACCAGTGAAGATGATTAAAGATTAGGTATGAGAAGTAAATTTTTGTACACCGATTTTGAGTAGTATCAGCCCTCTTTAGATCGCGGTGGGTTCTTGCGCAGACTGATGAGAGATCTGACATCAGTGAACCACCATCAGCAGAATGCAGTGCAGTGATGTCTGATAAGACTGAGAAGAACCACTCAACTTCAGCAATGATACAACAGCAGTGAACAATCAAAATTGACCAGTCAAATGCCCATCCACTACACTCAGCCAATCATAGTGCAGGCAGAAGATTAAGCTGGTGGATGAAGGAGAGCGTGCTGAAAAATTACTGCCCCATTGTCTCTTGATTTGCAAGCCGAGATGCAATCATGTCAACTAGTCTGCTCTGGCCTCTGAATGACAAACAAGAAAGGTGAGCTATTTTTACTGTGATGACGCTAATGAGGATGTGAGGATATGTGTGTATGTGCATGACCAACAAATGCACCTGTATGCTTCATCCCTAATGAAGGTGCCACACACTGTCAGTTTGTGTGTCCATGTGCTCCACGCAACCACAAATTATCCAGAATTATTCTGCCATGTGAATATCACACTGATAAGGTCAAGCTAGATATTAGCACTGTCTACAGCTGTATGCATGTGTGTGTGTATATACAAGTGTATGTGTGTGTGCGCGCACATGCATTCATCCACTGTCAGATTCACATTACAGAGCCAGACATTTACTATAGAGGTCAGAGACCTGCCCTGACATTAAACAAGAGAGATGACTTGCCAGACAACATGTACACGCTCAGAAGCACATACACAAACAAACACGCTTTTTTTGCTTCCTCCGTCAAAATGTTTTTCCCTGTTTCTCTCCCTCACACAAATACACACACACACACCTGTGAATCCTTCAAACTACCCCCACACACTAAATTCACTTCAGCACTTCAGCACCCCACTTACAAAAACATTTTCGTCACGGACCTTGTTTTCACTTCGTTCCCTCTACCCTTTTTCCGTTATTTCATTTTTCTTTCTTTTTGGCCTCTATTCCCTATCTCTCCCTTTCTTTTTGAATACGCTCTCTGCTATGTCAAAGACAGGGGTATATGGGAAGTTAAACTAAAACACCAGAGAGCAGGATAAGTGGAGGCCAAGGTGACAAGCTGCACAGCTCTAAATAAAAGCAATGGATGGCTAAAAGATGAGGTGGAAACAGAAAGCTGTAGAGAGGGAGACTGAAATTTCCAGCGTGCAGAGCGCGTAATGGGCATACACACATACACACAAGCAGATGTCAACTGTCTGAACTATGATTGCTCTGATCTTGCCACTACCAAGACAGCTTTCACATACTTTGTGTGTGTGTGTGTGTGAGAGAGAGAGAGAGAGAGAGAGAGAGAGAGAGAGAGAGAGAGATTCCATTGAAAACTTTCACTGACAGGTGCCATTTACAGTTCAGTCACAGTTACTGGGCTGTTTTGAAACTCTTCTGCTGTCAACCTGTCTTATGTCTGAATGTTTGTTGGTACAAGGTCAGTCTACTTTTATTGGTGTGTTGTAAGGGCCACATGGAGATCGGACACGACATAAGATGGTACCAGAATTGTCGTCATCACTAAGTGTTTGACAGTGTATTTGTCTGAGATTGTGGATGGATCATGAGGCAATTGGCCACTGGGCACAGATGCCTAAAATGCCTGCAACTGATACCGAGAAGTTTTTGAGGCATGTGTTCTTTTAAAAAACCCATCAGGGACATATATAACCATAAAATCAAGTTTCTCTGAGAGAAATCTAGCTCTTTTTACCAGGTTTCTCTAACCCTTATACTGTAAAGGAAATTAGGTTTCTCATTAACATGACGTTTAAGAAATCAGGTTACCGCAGAAAATAACCCAGTTACTTAAGTGCATGTAAATACACTGGCTCACTCCCTTTGAAGGCCCCATGATGGCTTCTTTGTTGTGTCATCTCTAAAGTGAATATGAAGGGAAATTATTCAGTTTTTCAAAGGGACTTTTGACTGAACCCTTTGGCTTTCTAACAAGAAAAATTAACAAAAGTAACTTCACATAGAGGCACTGGTTCAAGCGCCCCCCTGTCCCCTGGACCGGTGGTCGGTGGGCCAACTCTTTAATCTCGCCGTGCCAGCGAGCCAGGAGCAGCATTTGCCCTTTGGCTGCCATTTCTACCTTGAAATAATCAATATAAACTTGTTGTATTGTCAAACTCCCTACTTCAAGGTTGCTGTTGCAGAAGTTTTTCCAAACCTGCATCTACTTTCCACACAATTCCTCTAAAGAACAGGCAGCTGTGCAGCTCATATACATCTAACCCAAAATAGCTCCATAATTCATTTTGATTTGCCTCTGCCCAGGCATTACAGGGTAATTTTGAACTTAGCTTACATTTCACCTTGAGATGACTAAACTCTCCTTGGGCACTGTGTGAGTTTGGGTGTGGGCACATTAATATATCAGGATTGCCTTGTTTGCAACGTGTTTGTGTGTGAGTGAAAGAGAGAGAGATAGTGTAATCAGCGAGATGACGCAAGAGGGAAGAAAAACTAATAAACCAGTGATTAGCTTATGCACCTGCTATTCTCATTAGTTCACACTGGGGCAATAATACAGCACAGATAAGTGGTAGCAGTACTGTATTTGGAAAAAACTGTGCACGACAATACAAAGAACACGCTGATAATGATTGCTGACTGTGAAGATGATGACATAAAAAGTAAGACGATGGTAGTCATTAAATACGAATAAGAATAACAATAACTTCATATAAAATGAATAATTAAGATGTGATCATGACATTCATATTGTTGATTATGCTGCATATGAGACTTATTATTGCTTACTCGTATTTGGGCTCTACTTTGTGACAACTTCTACTATGTGCAAGACACCAGAGTGTATTAAAGCAGATGGTGGTGGAACAGGAGAAGGTGGATGGGCTGTGATGATGATAATAAGGATGAGAATGATTAGACTGACACGGTTGTGATTAAGATATTGATGATGATTATATTAATGCTCTCACAAAAATGGCCAGCTGCATTTAAAGATTTTGGCATTTCTCATGTGAGAATGTGCGTCATACAGCTACACACCTGCTTCAGCACTCATGCGCACACACACACACACACATATAAATACAACCTTCAAAAGCGGATTAAGTGAGACTAAAAGCAGTCATCCACTTCAAATAAGATGGGGATGGAGAGAAGAGAGGTTTAAGGAACAGAGCTGTGCAATAGAAACATCACATTCTGGAGCTCCAACATGGCTGGGGTCATGCAATAAGACAGAGTGCTGACTATATTCACACTGGGTCCACTAAACATAAAGCAAAATGACAGATTTCAAAGCAATATAAACACACACATACAGAAACAACGTCCCTTCCTTAGGGGAATCTAGGTGACAGCTATGATCATTTATTTTCCACCTTTTTAATCAGTTTGATTTGAGGTTTGGGTTTATTTGCTGCCTGATATTCACTGAGCAACCTTTCAATGACACAGATGGCTGCATTCTCTAAAGTGGTATAATTTGGTAAGAAAACTTTTATTTTCCACATGTTCACCCATCCTTGCAAAATGATTGCTGGCATGAAAGCAAAACCCATGATGGAATAGAAGTGAAATTATAACCCAGCTCCAGAAACGCTTGTTTGACAGCTCTTTGGCCGCTATAAAACAAGGAAGACTTTTAGCTGAAATTGCCCAAAATAATTTGCTCAGTGTATTTTCACTTAAGCCTCCTATTTGTGTTTTTTAAGATTTACTGTAGATTCTGTCAAATATCCATGGTTAATAGTCTACTATTATGTTGTTGAACAAACTAGCACCCCTTTTCCTTGGACGGACATTTAATTCAGACAGTATTAAATGCAACATGGCACAAAACTGGCAGAAAAATGTGCCCATAATATTGATCTCTCCTGACGTGAATATGAGGTCTGCATTTCACAAGATTCAGGCCTTGGCATTGACAAATGGTATTTCAAAACTGCAAAATCAGTGAAGTGATTCAGGGAAATACACAAAAGGTACAAAATGTACACAGGGGAAAAGCAAACAATCACGCATGAATGCACGTGTTACTTACTGCAGTATGTGCCAATGCCCACAGAAACACACACATGTACTCAACACACACACACTTTCACTAAGAGGGGTAAGGCAACACCAACAACCTTGTCCGATGACTCACACGAGGGCCTGCCCTGCATCTATTCCTCTATTCAGCATACTCTCTCTTTCTTCCAAACTGTTTCTCCTCTTTCCCCTCTCTATCTCTGTCTTTCACTCTTTCTCTTCCTGCCATCATTCTACCAAGATTAGTGTTGCACTTGAGTAACGGTAAGAATGATGCATCTGTCTGGCTGACAGGACAGCCTTTATTGATATTATGAGGTGAAAGCACATGCACACACACATGAATGCAGACAGGAATGCACACTCAGATGCGAACATACACGCAGGACTATCGTCAGCAAGGTGAGGAAAGCCTCATGATCAAAGGGGGAGAAAGAATGATAAAGGGGGAGAGAAGGAGAGAGCTAGAAAGAGGGAGGGAAAGTGAGGGGGAGAGTAGAAGGGATTAAAAAAGAGGGGAAGAATAGACAGGCTGCTTTAATAGACACAAAGAACAACAGGGGGGAGTGTAGGAAAACTGTGCGTTTAGACTGAGAGCGAGAGAGAAAACACTTTGGGAGCTGGATGAATGCCTACACCTCCCAACCCATCATCACTGTCGAGCCTTCTCTACCTGCAGAAGTGTGATGGAGAGATGGAGAGAGAGAGAGAGAGAGAGAGAGAGAGAGAGAGAGAGAGAGAGAGAGATGGAGCGATGGACGCATGATGGAGGAGTGTTTCTAAATTGAGTCAGCACCCCTAGGATGCATCAGAGTTATTTTGTCATGACTCAATGAAAAAATTGGATTGACTCTTGCAGATCACAAGCGGGGGGTCTGTTATCAAAACCGGAGAGTTTCCCGAGATGAAAATAAATAATGAAATGAATAATGAGCCAAACACCTATTTTCACATGGCAGATAGCAGTGTTTCTCCACATAGTAAATAACTATTGTGGGCCTTCTTGACAATGGCTACCATCAGCACTTTGTCATCAAGGAATCTATTTTCTTTAGCTTTATTTAACTGAGATGGATTTAGTGGACATGAATGCTTTTCCAGGATGTGTTGGTCACTGAGCAGCACCAGTGAAACACTTCAAGGGTTAAGGGCGTTGCTCAACGGCACTAAAGTGTTGGGAGGTACTGTAAGGGGGGAGGCTCGAGTGCTGCTGTTTCACTTCCCTATCCAGATTTATCCTGACAGTCTGAGGATCAAAGCAGTGACCTTCCAGGCACAAGTCCGCTTCTGGGCATCCTACAGCACTGCCCCAGTCGGCTGAACTGTATTCAATTTAATGCTCCTGTGATCTTGCAAGTTTGAATACAGCTTATGGAGTTTTTCTTACCACATGTGTTTTGTCCCTCTCCATTCTACTACAATATTGACAGGAACTCTGCTTTTTTTAAAGGCCTCACTGGACAATTTAAGTGTTACATGTGTCAAAATGTTATTTGAGAAGTCTCAGCCAAGAAGCAAAGTGAAATATCTTGGAGGCAAAAGGTGAGCATTAACTCACAAACTACAGTATGTGACTGATAAAAAGTGAGCATGCAGTGCTTAGACTTATGAAAAAATGACATTCTTATTAAACTGCTGCTGCTTTATCCTTATGTAGTGTTCTGCAACACACCTGTGAGTCAGTCTCCTTTAATTAACACGCCAAATAGAAATTTATATTAAGAACAATATCGGTTTGAGTTTCTGTGGGCACATGTGCATGTGAGTGGGCATGTAAGTGTTTTATTTTGGTAAGCGCACCTCCACAGGGATGTATTATAAGATAATTGTAATATGCAGGTGCTTTTGCAGCTTTGCAGCTGGCGGATACCGACAAGGCAGCATGGCTAAATGTGGTCACCTATGACAAGACAACGATTGCAATTATAATTTCAAATGAACAACCACGACAAACTTGTGCCTTTCCTTACTTCCTCTGTAATGAGTTTACCTTTGCAGAAGTTACCCTCTTATTTAATAAACTTGTTTCCCTCTTTCCATGTATCCAACTGCTTCCTTGATCTTACCTCCTGTACTTCTGTTCTCCCAATTTCAGCTTTATTTTTGCTGGCCATTACCAAGTCCCGCTGGGTCCAATAACAAGCACTCAACGCTTGATTTCCTGCAAGCAACTCAGCTGAAAGGTCAAGATCCATCTCCTGCACATGAGATATACAACTCACTGACCTTAACATCTGCAGCCCCATGGAAGACTGAGCCTTGTGCAAAGACAGCAGTGGCATGCAAGATGTACAACTCCTTGACATTAATGTCTGTGGTGGATGTTAATAAAAGAGGTAATTAAAGACAAGATACATTTCTCTGAGTGTAAAGTCGATAGTGCTGAGTTCATGCAAGACTGCACTGAAGTCCAAGGGAAAATAAAATCTTAGTAGCGCTGTCTCATGGGGGTAGTTATATTGATAGCACTTGTGCTACACATGTAACTGAATTCTGCCAGCATTCATGTTAGATGTAGTCTATACTCACAGTGAGCGGTACCCAGAGATCCATACAGAGAACCGGAATATGGACTCATCATAACATACAGAAAGGGCCATGAGAAACATATTTGGTCTAAAGCCCAAAAAATGATAAAAGAGCTGTTATTCAAGCACACTAATAAATAAGATTTTTATTCCGCCTCAACCATAATGGAAATTATTCAGTCTCCCACAATGCAAATAATAATATCACTTACTATAAAAACACATAACAGCGTTGCAATAGGGGCAATCTGACTTGTTTCAAATCGCACTGGGATTTTTCCAAGTAGGTAAAAATGAAATTGAATGTTTTTAGATTCATTTCAATATATATCAAGATAAAGATTATTGGTCTAACAATCTGTTACAACATATATTTATGGCCATGTTTGCGTTTAGTTTCTGCCAGTGTACCATTAAGTCAGTAGATAGAGTATGGTTAGGCTGTGTTGCTCCCAAGTATGAGCTAGAGGAGAGGCGAGGTGAAGTGAGGCGTGGGGAGGAGAGAAGATATACAGTAATTCTGCTGGTGTGACATTTTCCCATAATCCCTCCCAAATGCCGCCAGTGTCAGGAGACAGAGCGGCAGAGAGGAGGTGGGAGGAGGAGCGATGGAAACATCTATTCCCATACTTTTGTTGAGTATGAAGCAGCTGAAAAATCATATATCAAACTTTTCTTACCCTATAGATTAGTTTGTAGTGCTGAATGGGTGCATTTGCATGTGTGTGTGCCTGTTCCCGTGTATGCATATGAAAGGTTTGATGGATGTTAATCGAAGAAATGTTAGTGGCAGTAATTACCATAAAAAACAATAATGCAATGATTGGATCAAAAGAACATGACAGATTCATTACCGACTGCACACATTAGAGTACGCACACACGCGCACAGACACACACACACACACACACACACACACAATGAGAAAATGACCTTCAACTACTGAAACAGTGAACACAGCAATTAAGTCCATGGTTTCTATTCTGATTTCTCACTGCCTGACAGTCAAATAATATCTAATTGTTAGCTTTAGCCTTTATTTAAGTGTGTGTGTGAATCTGATATATGTGCCAGTTATTTCCATTTATCTAAATGCTTAAATGTTAATGTGTATATAAGTGTGTCTATGTGTGACCACCCAGTGGCCACCTAATTCACATTTATCTGTCTGTCTGTCACTCTTTGGTCTATCCTTCTATCTCCCAGGCCTCAGATTTAGGGTGAAGCTCACTGTAGCAGAGAAGAAGGCAGACACACAGGTGCTATCATCCCAAGGTCACACACACATACACACAAGCACAAATAGATAGGCCACCTCAGAAAGGGAAAATAACTACAATGGGCAATTTACCCAGAACAGGGAGGGATGATGGCCAGGGCACAGATGCACGCACACACACACACACACACAAACACACGCACACACACACAGACACACACATACACACAGCTGTGCCTCAGGGCCAAGGTTCTGGCAATGCATCATTACCCTCCCTTGGAGGTAATTCCATATCCCAGCATGCATTTCTCATGTGGAGAGGAAATTACCCCTGGGCCGTGCTGAGAGCCAATAGAGTGTGTCCTCTCTCCTCTATCTGTCTCTCTCTCTCTTCCTTCCTTTCTCTTTCTTTAAATCCCTCGCTCACCCCGTGACTGTGCCTCTCACACCCTTACTGTCCTCCCTCCCTTGGTCTCTCTCCCTGAGTCACCCAGTTACTAACTCATTCTTTTATCTTTCTTTATCTTTCTCTCATTGCCACTTCATTTTTTCTCTCCTTCTTCCTTTTACTATGTCTGATGAGGCACAGATTACTAACAAAGGACAAAAAAGGTCTGACTCTCCCCATTTCTGTCCTTCCTTCTTTCTCTCTTTCAGTCGAGCAGTTGTTCATGGTGAGGTTAAACATCTGAGTTTCCCTTCAAAGAACCACAGTTACCCTGAAGGCAAAGAGCAGATATAAAATGGACAAAAGGTTTCTTTCCTAGGGTATCCTTTGTTAATCTCTATCTTTTTCATTAACTAAAGATCCGTATACTACAGTGGCCCTGAGAGTTAACGCACAGCAACTTAAGAAAACACATGCAAATACACAAAACACAAGCAGATTAAGAAAACATCTTCATCAATGTGACAACACATGCACAGCATTTAGAAAACGTGCTGCAAATACAGAAATGCTGCAAATATAATAACGTTGCAAATACAGCAGATATATAGCAATACTGTCTGAATCATGTGATCACAATGTTAAAATAAACTAAACTTACATTTTAGCACATTTTCCAACACCACTGACAAATAACCGAAATGAGTCATAAACCGTGGCAACAACACACATGTCCCAGCTGTGTCCGGTCGGGTTCATCACTTTTTATTGTGCCCCGGAAACAGTTTCCACAGTTAACAGGAGAATTTAATGTAAATGTAATATGTAATAGCCATTCTGTTCCACACTCCA
>NTHP01000085.1:856272-918645 GCA_003416845.1 Oplegnathus fasciatus | reverse complement strand
AAATCTTTATATTGCTTTATTTTTGCTAGATGGCTGCTAGTGTGAGTCTACGTGGTGGAAAGGAAATATTGCATGGTTGCTAGGGTGGACTATGTGTATACAGTAGTCACTGAGTAACAAGTGGGGTAAGCAGTAGCAGCAGTTGTATTACAGCAGTAGCAATAGTCTCACACTCTTTGTCTCTCTCCATGGTGCTGAAACTTTCAAACCCAATGTATCTTTGTGTCTCTGGTGCTGAAGTATTCCAACCCTCTCTCTCTCTCTCTCTCTCTCTCTCTCTCTCTCTCTCTTTTCTCTATTTTAAAAATGAAATGCATACCAATGGCTGCAATGGCGAGTGCCCATTTTGCCGGTAGGTTAAAGCCACAGCGGTGATCGCGCAGGGCAAGGAAAGTGACCTACTTATAGTCTTTTGTACAAGTACACTTAATGGGCCACACACTATTGTCTCTCATGCCTATTAGTGTGCTTACTGTAACTATAGCCATAACTATTACTATCTTAATGTATTGTAGATAATTTGTTTATCTTTTAACTTAAAATTGAGGACACTGTATTAAATGTTGGACTTGCCCAATTACCACAGCTGTGCACACAGCAGAGCAGAGAACTACCTACTCCAAGTAAACACCAAAGAAACACAATCTGCTTCCAGTTTACACAGCAGAAATCCCCAGGTGCATCGTATGGTAAACTGGGTACTGCTGATGTGAGTGGGTCTTACTTACACTTAAGTGAGTATGGGATCCCCTGGCTGAATATAATCCTATGGTCAAGACCTACCACACATGCACACACACAGGCTGCCAGTGCCTCAATTTCCATCTAAAGCAGGTGTTCCGTCTGTAGAGTCATACATAAACCATATGTATTCAACACACAGAGCAATACACTTACACAAACAGACAATGGTTGCAAGAAGGGAATACAAGCGCTCTGTTTCTCTCTCTCACACATGTGCATATAAATAAACATAGACACAAGTACCCAACTGACAACAAGAGTAATAACTGCATAATAATTCTCTCTCTCTCTGTTTCTTAAGCACACACACAAACACATACAACGACATGTCGTTGTCCTTTAGACTGTGTGACACAAGGGAATGCTTTGCATCAGCTATCACATATGAACTGTCTCCATCTCCCTGTCTTTGACATAGCCTTGGACACACGAACACATACACACATATACACCCATTCACAGACACACACACAAACGTGCACAGGGTCACCGCTGACCATTGCAGATTTTCCATAAATAGAGCGATGTGTTCGGGCTGTGAGCCCACAAACACTGTCAGTAAATAGCGAGCGGTGACAATGACATGTCACACCAGATCACATCATATCGAGGTACTGTAAATAGCAATTCCATGTCAGCAGCTCTATTGTATCAAGTAAATAATGGGGGTACAGGGAGTATTTCTTTTACCTTCTTTTACCTATACAGTGTATGTTTTACATCTATTGTTGTAGTGATGTGGCTTTAACCCTCTGATTCCTGACTATGTTTTGCTTGCTATGTAAGGTTTTTGTACTGGGTTTTTCAGTGAGTATTTGGTAAAAGTATCACAAAACGCAAAATGTTAACTGGAAGCAATCTTCACTCAATCATAATAAATCAATTTTCAACAAACATCACTAACACTACAACCACTATTGCTGGGTGAATAAATATAGGATTTGTGGAGAAAATGTGAATGAGGAGGTTTGATTCAAGTGAGGGGAGTTTGATTTATCTTATCTTGAAGTGCTGTGTCTACGTTTCAGGCTGATTGAGTGTTTGATGAGATAAGTCAAGCACACCCCCACAGTTGAAACAATACTGCAGTCTCGTTTTTGATCGCAATGTTACAACTTTCCCCCCCATTTTTCTTCCTGTCAATTCTCATTTCTACAACACTGTAAATTCTCCTCACTTACTGTAAGTGTCCTCCATGATGTTTTTTGCTTTTGTCCTTGCTTCCTAACCAAGTAACTACTGGCCCCCACCTCCTTGGTCCCTAACTCCCATCCTCCCTGAGCTAATGTTCATCTCTCTATCCCTCCTGTCCTTACTCACAAACCCGTACTATGCCTTGCATCATTCCCTCCCGCCTTTCTTCTTCTTTCTTTGATCCCTCGAGGTATGCCTCCCTTATTCCCTAAATAAATGTCTCTCTGTGCTTTCTTCCCTCACTTAAGATTCTCCCAATCCCCTTTATTTGTTCCTTTTTCTTTTCCTTCATTATTGGTTTTTGCCTTCCCTTCCTACCCTCCCTACTTTTATTGATTCTGTGGGTCTGTGCTCAACATTTTCCTCTTCATTTTGCTCCCTACATTGTTTTTAATATTCAATTGAAGAAGGAAACTCAGTGGGGGCGAGAATCTCTTTTCACAGAGAAAGCTTAAAGGAAAACACACAAACAAAACAATAAAGGGTAGCACCGATCTACATTATGCTCTGCCCTTCTCCTCACGCCTGACCTGTCTTTTTTCTATTTATTCACCTCCCTCCATCTTGATGTTCACCTATCTACCACCCTCAATTTTTCCCCTTTCTACCAAATTCCTCTCCTCCCTTTATTTCCCACCCTCTTCTCTGCATGTGCCTCCTTCCTTCCCTTCCTCCCTCCTCTTCTGCTGTATTCATCTGCCTCTCTCCCTTTAGCTTAATTTTCACCACTCCCTCCTTCCATCCCTCCTCCCTCCCCTTATCTATCTTATCTCTCTCTCTTCCTCCTCTCCTCTCTTCACTCCCATCCATTAGCGGTTATTGAGTTTTCTCTTTGTGTCGCTGTCCTCACTTCTGCTCCATTGCGCTCACTCTTCTGCAACAGTAATGGCCCCTAACTGTGTTACTGGCTGCCATGCACACACGCACATGCTCACATGCACATAATACAGTAATGTACACAAGTTAGGCATAGAGTATGCTGATGAATTATAAAAAAATACAGTCATCTCCTAAACACAGACTGCACACTTACAGAAACATTAACACACACAGATATAACCTCTGCCCTCACTCAGAGTGTTCCTTGTCTCTAATTGCTGCTAACTCATTTAGCACTTCATGTTAGCTCAGCTAGATCCAATTACAGCAAAAGAGAGAGTGAGGTTTGAGTAGGAAGCCATTTAACCTTACGGCAAAGAGAAATTATCACATAGCTCCAATTCAATGATATTAAGTAGAGTAACGGATTATATATACACCTAACATGTTTTTTAAGAAATCAAAATGTAAGAATTTAAAGACATTTTAATACAACTCAGAGTTGAAATTAAGACCACTTTTTAAAAAAATGAACAACCAAAGCTGGTAAACCAAGTATATTGTTGAATAAACATCTTTTTACTGCAAAGTCAAAAACTATAAATGGGCAGAATAAAAGAAGACAACAGAAACTTAATGCCAGGAAATTGATAGGTTTTTTTCATATTGCACTAATGCAACAGCAACAAAAACGTGGCATTACATCCTGCTTAGGATATAAGTCATATAATTTACGCTATTTTCATTGAGCTGCAAAAATACTTTTACAGTGTCATTTTTTTACTGCATTTTGGTTGCATTTGGTCAAAACACTGTCCACTTCCAGTATATCTCTCCATAGCCATATTGTGAGTTGTCCTATATATATCGTTTAGCAAATAGTCTTAGTGTTTTTCATCATTGCCATTTTTAAAAGCCAAAACTATAAATCAGTCAAATCATAATTTTTGCAGTACTTAAAATACCTGGATTAAGTCTCTTAAAGACTGACAGACACAAAATTAAAACAGCAAATTTGTGCTTGTACATGTACACAATAATAACATAATCCAGGTGTGATGGGTGGGAGTTCTGCATATTGAATGATACTGAGGCACTTTTAGGTGTATGTGTAAATTGTCTTTTTGTTGCAGTCAGAACAATGTGGTCATATTTACAGGGATACAGAATTTGGGACTAGGAGTTGCTATGAAAATCCACTCATTACTACATTCTCTTTTCAGGTTTTATGCACTTTGGCTACCTGTGGTTCTAAATGACTCGGGAGTTCATGGCTAGCCTAAATTAATATAAGTAAACAACCCACTGAGTCTAAAGCATTTTTACACCATCAGGCTCCAGCCAGTAAAGTCTGAATTTTAAAACAGCCATGAATAACTTTGTAACTTTTAATTAAATAAGGTTTTAGTGAACTCTGCAGGGGGGCTTTCAACACACAAAAGAGTTCTTAAAATATTGGAACTGTACAAAATGGCTGTATTTCTTTAATGCTGGTTGTGTCAATAGACTGCGTTTTAATCTTTTCATTGTCTAAAATAAAGTGTAAAAGGACGAAAAACAAGATGTCTTTCTAGTTTTGTTTACATGCAGTATATGAAGCTTGAAGCAGTAAGGGAAACAAAGTGATCTCTTATGTGTACTTGTGCATATGAATAAGTGTGTTAATGACTCCAATGGGCCAATAATAAACACTTTCTTGCAAGTACAGTGAAGATAATAGTTTGTGTAAGTCTGAGTGAGTTTGTAAACTAAATTTACTTCCTAAACCAGCTTCTACAGAGGCTCTGCTTCTATCTGCACAGCCTCAGTTTTAAAAGTTAACAAGGTTATAAGAAGAACCTCAAACTGAGCCTGCTGTGGCTGTAGTTGTTGGTTGGACCGCAGAGGGCCAGCCCTACAAACCCAAATGTCTGTCACTGACTGAGTGACTGACTCACTGAGTGAGTGATGAAGTTACATGATGGGTCACTTTTTGACCTGCACGCGCGAACCCGTGATATTCCACATCACAAAAGAAAACAAAACATTCCACGATCAATCAGCTGATCCACTTCTTCAATACACAAGTTTGTTTTGTAATTACTCTCTCTCTCTCTCGCACGAATTACAAAATCCAGTCAGTTCGAGTTAACAGCACAATTTAAAGAAATGAACGCAGTCAGATATTTATCAAGGAAAAGAAATGCAGACGAGGCAGGTAAACGGACACCGGGCTGGAGAGTGACGTGCACAGTCAGCTAATAGAAGATGGTTTATTGACCAACAGACCCATCACTCTGTTGGTTTTTTGAAAACTTAAAAGTTGCAACCCAGTGTAATTTAAAAAAAAATCTAAACGGTGCAGAGGGGCTTTCCCTCTTAACAAATTAACAAATCATCTTTGGCCGAGGTTACAGATGTTCCACAGTAAACACTGTGGTAGTAATTCGTGTTTCCTCTGTATACATTTAATAAGTTATTGTTACAACAGTGCTTTTGGTGGCATCTTTGGTGTCCCCTTCAAGAATTGCTCTTAAGAAATGTTTATGTTTATTGTCCCCCCCAACAATGAAATGTAAATTGAAAATGAAAATTGCAGGTGAACATTTTATATCCAGAAATTCACATTATAGGTATGACTGCTGACTGCCTGTAACAATTTGGCCACAATATAGCACACTGACCATACACGGTCCAGCCATATACTAGGTTTTGACCTAGTCTTGTTTTATTGTAAATAGCACACAGTTCTAGATGGAAATAAATGACGAAAGGGTGTGTTGATCAGTTGTGTTTTCAGAGCTTCAATCAGTTTTTAACTCAAAGTAAAGAATATATTGAAGGGGGTTTTGGGAAAGAAAGTCACAAATAGGGGTGATGTGAATGGTAGCTATAAAAATCTATATGCCCCACAGGTATATTACATCAATATTAGACTGTCATTGTGACTGTCAACTTTGTTTCATCAAAACATCCAATAAAAAGGTTGATAAAACTACATAGAAGTTATATGCAATGCAATCTCTCACTTTAACTGAAATAGTGCAATTAACGTTTAAATGTTTTCACTGCCTTCGTTCAAGCAGATTAGACAGTAAAGGCAAGCTGTCTTCCATATTGCACAGTAATGAATGGCAGCAAACAACCTAATGCATGAAAACAAAATTTGATCTCCCCAGCTATATAAATAGACTAATAAATTTGCAGGATTATCCCTTAATGAGCATTCAAATTTCAGGCTCTCTGACGTGCATGACATTGTATTTTTCCCTTCTTTTTTTCACTATATATTGCCACAATGTTCTTCTTCTATCTGTTTTCATATCCACAGCCAAACATCTGTGCGTGCACCATATGTGTGTGTATGTGTGATACTGCAATCCATGAGACTGTTCCTTATCTTGGTGACCTGTGCTCACTTTTGACTTCTTCTCTCCACATCGTCTCTTTGAGAAAGATTTCTACCTACTGTTGCAACTGTTTGTTGTTGTTGTGCCTTTGCCACAAAACTGGCTGGGATAGATACACCTTACAGAAATTGAATTCTGTAAGAGTGCAAACAACAAAGGCTTCACAAACTTGGATGTGAAAATGAAGAAAGAGAAAAGGCAAAATTGTTTTCCATGAGTCAGAGTCACTGTGTTTATTTTACACAGTCAATAACTGAGCAAAGAAAATATATATTTTGGGAACTCTGTTTCATTTGCTAAATTAAATCCAACCTATAAATTATTTTTCTAACGAGAAAATTAGAGATAATTTGTGTTTGTGTGAAACAAGTCTTGAGCCAGTCAACCAGATTACATTAATAATAAACCATTATGGCCTCATTATCAGATAAAACTTCACAATATTGAAAAATCTTGAAGAGGATTGTACGTTCATCTGGCTGTGCACATGTCGTTTGGTCATTCTCTTTCTTGACTTTTTTTATCATTGTTTTAAATAATTCTCTCCTATCCTCTCGTTCTTATTCTGTCATCTCTTTCACTGTCTCTCTCACCCATTCTTTCTCTCTCGCTCACTCTCTCTGTCTCCCTCTCCTGTGATTGACAGCTGCTGCTGAGACTTGATCCATGCACGTCTCAGTCCCTCTCACTCTGTAATTAAAGGAATTATACATCAAGAGTCCTGTGAAATATATATAAATAAAAAGGGGAGAGCGAGCTTTGCTTAATTGCGGAGACAAGAGGATGGAAGTGATCACAGCCCAGTAGGACTCTTTTTACACACAGCATGACATTAAGGGAGACGAAATGGAGCTTCTAAAGCAACCGGTGTGTGACTGGAGAAACACAGTTTTTTCTTTACATTTTTTTTTTTCTTTAATTGGGGTCCAATGCAGAGGGCTCAGACAAAAATATGCAGAGTTGTCTGGCAAAAAAGTTGAACCTGGCTAAACTTTTGTCACAATGCAATATGACATCATCCACCAACATACTGAGTGGGCCAATCAAATATAAGCAAGCACACATTCCTGGTATATTACTTTGTAAAGTAAACATGGTAATTCCGCTGTTCACCTCACGACTGTCTAGACGGCAGATAAAATGATTGTTGTTGACATGAACTTTTGAGAGTTGTAAAATCCTTCCTCATAGTTCTATAAATTACCGTGCAGTGCTTTGGTATCTGGTAAGCCTTCAAACTTATGAATCTATTAGTCAGACAAGCCTTCCTGGATTGTATTCTCAAACCGGTACCTGCAGCAATATGGCCCCATCAACGCAGATCCTTTTATGTTTGTAACGCACTGCTGTCCTCCGCCTGAACACCCAATTTGAGAGAGCCTTGAAAGAAGCGGGTGGAATGTGGTGGTGGTGGTGGGTGCGTGCTGTCTGTAGCTGTATTGCCTATCACTAAAGTTATTCTTATGCATTCTGTGCTGATATACCGTACAGATATCAATATTAGAGCGAAATTACTGACATACATGACACAAAAGAGCATTTTAGCAAAACATAAAGGTTACGAGCTTTCAACAAAAACAAAAAACCACAGTCATTTTGAATTGCTTACTGTTGCCATTCCATAATAATGTGTGTGTGTGTGTTTACAGAAACCCCAGATGTGTTTGACATCAACATGATCCAAAGGGAGTGACGTAAGTGATATTTCAGTGGGTGTACGTGTGTGAGATGTGCTGGCTGATAATCACTCACACTCAAATATGTAAAGGTTAGAGTTAGGGTTATGGTAAGCCTCCAGGGAATGAATGTAAGTCAATGCAATGTCCTCACAAATATAGCAATACAAGTTTATGTGTGTGTGTCTTTGCACTTAATAAACTTAATACTTAATAAATCCCCTCACACACCAACACATGGACTGTTTGTCACACTTGTCCTTTCAAAGTACCTTTAAGCATCCTTTGCTCCATGATCTTGCACACACTGTGGTCAAGTGAACCCCAGAAAAACACACATACACACACAAGCTCATGCACACACAAAACACACACACCATACACACCCCTTTTATCCTACCTGGGGTCTTTCTGAATAGAGTCGATTGAAGGCGAGCGCTGCAGGCTGCCTTCGGGCGGCAGGGCTGGTCCAGACTTGCTGTAGGGCGATTCCACCACCGAGGGGCAGTACTGCAGGGTGCGGTAGGGGTCCGCCACATAGGGGTCTGATCCATACAAGTCTCCGCCTCCACCTCCGCTTGAGGTGTAGCCTGGTCCCACTGTGGCGTAGTTGTTGGTCCCGCCACGGCTGTAGTTTCCTGTCCCTGTGCCGTGACTTCCTGTGCGCTGCAAAGGGGCGGAGTCGACACCAGGGGAGGAGGGAGCTATGGTGGGAAAGTAGGGACAGAGGACATAACTTAGGACCTGGTCATGGACACGCTGGGTCAGGTCTACAGGGCAGAGGAGGGGACAGAAGGAGAAAAGGAGATGAGGGGAGGAGAAGACAAAAGGAAAGGTGAGGGGAAAAGGACAAGATGAGAGAGAGGACAGGAGAGCAGAGGAGAGGAGAGGAGACGAGAGAGCAGAAAGGCAGACACAGAGATGAACAGGTTGTTGGGAAAAGACAACCGTGTCTCCATATGGATGGATAAATATTGGCCACATGCCCAGGATTAACAACAAGGACCAATGTTCAACAGAGGGAAGGATTGAAGAGAGAAAAGAGAAAAATCGACAAAAGTTGAGTAGACAAAATTTGACATAATTTTAATGCCTGCTGAAATCATTGTGTAAGACAAAAACAGTTTGAAAATATAAAATACATAGAATTTTCAATTATAAACTATACTGATACGTCTACATTGTACTGACAATGTAGTGCTAAAACTACAGTTTTTTGTTCTTGTTGAAGTCATGTGATTTTTTTTCGTAACAATGTAGACGTGATCAATGATCAATCAAGTTTTGAAAAATAACAGAAATACTTGAGACTAACTTAGCAATAGTTGTATTCCTATGTGAAGTTCAGTAGCCTAGTAAAACACAATAGTTTCCACATCACTGAGGGTTTGTAAACAGTGTTAGCTTTGTCACTCAAATGACTCATTAGCATGCCATTCCCATGCAAAGAAAAATGGAAACTTTGCTCGTAAGCCTATTTGCGGGTGGCTAGAGGAAACTTTTTCCGCACAATGAGACATCTGCTGGTGAGCAATAAGGACTAAAAAATTATAAAAAAAAAAAGTAAAACACCAAGCTATCTGTCTTTAGAGTGAGATGGAAATTGAATGGGGATTTGCTCTGGGATGTAAGCAGCCTGCAGGGGCAAAGTAGCTGTCACCTTCCCTCCCTGTCGTGTTGGAGCGGCGGATTGGTGATATATCAAGGTGTTAATGTGAGTCTGGGGGCCTTGTTTCTCTAGCTGTAAAAACACTGAGACAGACGGTGTGGGGGGGATCCATCTCATCTGTCATTAGGACCAAGGTATGTGTACACAGAAACACACACATACACACATGCAAAAACACCATAAATGTGCTCTTGAGGGAGTATGCGATAAATCACAGAGCCTTGAAATCAATATGTGGCCGTGTGGCTGACTGGGGCTTTAACACAGGCCAATGTGCCTCCTCTTACAAAGAGAATTAGCCTTTAAAACGTGTCTGGATGGGAAAATGCACAGAAACTAGAACACATACACTCAACATATAAACATGGCCCAGGACACAAGCATTCCCATGCATCTCATAAAACATGTACGAGTGGGAGCACATATAAACACACACATTTACACATTATGTAAGCCTCCGCACACATAAGCACTAAATTAACAAAGGAATGGAGGTTGTGTGAATGTGAGTGTGCTGAGGTTGAGTGTCTCATCGTTATGTGACCAACAAACTTGCTCTTTAGCGCTGTCTTGAGTGGTGGCATTTACTTGACCTTCACAACCCTCTTATCGCTCTCTTTTTCACCTCTCTCTCTCTCTCTCTCACACACACACACACACAAACACACACACACACACACACACACATCTGATCTGCCACACCTATTTGGTCCATGAGGCAGATTAAACCAATCCTTAACAATCATTTCCAAAGCTCTTATTTAAATTCTTCTCACCAAGTCTGGTAAACTCCATTAGTCGGCCCACCAGAGGCACAAGGAACCTTTTGGATGATGTAACCACATTAGCATATTTTTATTTCCTAACTTTAAAATCAGGTTAACAAAAATCCTTTGCCAGCCAGACAGTGAAAAATTCAACTTTCAGACTCTGCCATGCAATGCCCATGAGGCTAAAGGCTGTGTGAGCTCTTCTACTGATGCCCCAAATTTGACAAAGATCCAAAGAATTAGGCAGGGAAAGAGAAACAGTGAAAGAGCCTGGGAAAAAGAGAGAAACAGCTGAGGGATGAGGGATGGAGCTGCTGTTTAGAAAAGAGCCAAACCAGAGGGGAGAGGGAGGAAACAAGAGGTGATGGAGTTAGCGACAGTACAGCTGAGTAGAACAGAGGGTGTAGGAGGGTAATGAAGCAGAGTTACTCCCATCAGAAGCAAATCCCAGCCTTATCTGTACTCTTTGAATGGTGTCTGTGGTGTCCATCTTTCTGAACGTCTCATTAGTAGCTGGGGCTTTAGGCCAACACCACCAGTGTCAGTGTGCACTCACAGAGAGACTTGACACCCAAATAGGACAAACCCCAGAGCCAAAGAGGGGGTGGGAGAACAGTAAAAAGAAGAGAGAAGAAAAACACAAAAAATGACCTGTCAAATTATTTCCATAGCCTGTGCTGTGACCACTGAAAAGGAATGTCCTTCCGTACAAGTTGAAAAAAGAAAGGGAAATAAAGTACAAATAATAGAGAGAGATTGTAGGGAATACAAAGACTAAGAAATCCCCCCAAAATGTCCTGCCAAATTACTGTTTTAGCCCGTCCTTTTGTTTTCACATTCTGTTACTTTGTATTCAGCTTCCTCACGCCTCTTTATGCATTCCATTTCCTTCTTCACTCAATCTTTCTGTCTGCTCTCCCTCTCTTCTTCACCTACCTTAAGTAAATGGAGTGCTGCTGAATTTATCATTTGCTCTGGTAATGGTGTGTTCTGACTGATGACTTGACCTTTGGGGCCAATATTGCCTGGCAAAAATCAGCATGTGGGTGCCTGTTTATGGATGCATGTGTGTCATTGTGTATGTATTCTTGTATTCCTGCCCTTGTGAGAACCAGTTGGGGTTTTAGACTTTTGGAGTAATAACATTTTTGATAGAGTTGTTCCGATTCCAATACCAGTATTGGAAATGCCTCCGATACCGCCTAAAAAGCAGAATCAGGTATCGGAGAGTACGCCAGTCTATGCACCGATCCGATACCATAATTTATTAGCCCTGAAAAAACTCAATTTGATTCATCGGAAAACAATTCTTCTCTGCCGCTCCAAAACAGTAGCCTACACAGCAAGTTGCGCTGTGCTGCCACCATGGATGTACTATGGCTGCCACTGGCAACTACTGTTTTAGAGTGAAGAAGAAGAACTGATTTCAGGTAATTTATCACGTGACGATAACAAACAACAAAAGTGTGGTGCTAGCAGAGAGAGTAACATTAGTCAGAGCTAAACAAATGTCAGAAATTTGGCAATATTTTACCCTGGAAAATCCCACCAGTAAAACAGCGATGTGTACAGTATGCAAGGCTTCAGTTTTGAGGGGTGGCACTAGTATTGGCCGTCAAAAATGTGGGATTTCGCCGCTTAATTGATCATTTGGAGCCACGGTACAGTCCCCAAACTATACAAGACAGTGAGGGTATGCATTTCATGAAGGCCAAAAGACATGCAGCTTTACAACTGTCATTTGGAGAACTGAGAGAGAGAGAGTTGTGTCAAAGAAATCTTCTCCATACGGAATTGTTATTTATTTCTAGATTTATTTATTTATGTTCTTTTTCAGCTATGACTGACTGTCAAACTAGATAATAAAAGAAAGTTCTTTGGCATTCATTCTCTGTATGTATTTGTTCATGTTTTACAAAGGGTTTAACCTGAGCCAGGCCACACAACAATGATAGCAATTATATCACATCCATACAGGGTTAGTAGTATACAGCTGTTAAAAAATATGTATATTTTTTTTATCACACTGGTATCGGATCGGTACTCGGTATCGGCCGATACCAGGATCGGAATCGGAATCGGTATCAGGAAGGAAAAAATTATATCGGAACATCTCCAATTTTTGACCAGTCTTCCACGACATCATGTCAGTTAGGACATAAGTTTAAGATTAGAATTGGATTAGATTGAGGTTTAAAGTTAAGCATGTAATTGAAAGTTAAGGTTTGGGGTTATGGAATAAATATAAAAATGAAGGGTCCTCTCAAGTATAGCAAGACAAACATATGCATGCATGAGGGGGAGAGGGTGTGTCTTTCATGAATTTGCTAAAGACCAGCACGAGGCAAACTCACTGTGCTGTTTCATGAAATATTAAACAAATCATGAAATGTGCCATGTGTGTACGAACAGACACACAAACACACACACATGTGCGCTCCACTAACACCTCTCACACCTAGCGGTCTGGCGGCGTGAAATTGTGTTTGAGAGGAAATAAAAGGGCGGGTGTGTCTTTGTATTCCCTTGCTTCGCCGTAGAGTAAACAAATCGTGGCTGTGCTCCTGCTGGCAGATTAGCGATGGGAAGGGAAACTCTATTAGTCATTTGACACAGTGATACCTCTGCAATTAGCCAGCCGGCTGAGGGGCCAGCTAGCTTAGAGCGGGGCTGACTTTTTCTTTGGGCTGCAGAGACGAGGGAGCCCTCGCTGAATGTACAAGAGATGGAGGAAAACAGGGAGGGAGGGAGAGAGATAGGGAGAAGAAAAAAAAAACTAGAGGGGGATCAAACCAATCCTCCGAGCTTTCCATGTCCATCCTCCCTCCTCATTCTTTCATCTCTGCCCCCATTTCTTTCAATCCTACTCTGTCTCTGTCACTCTCTTTTTCTCCAGCACTCCCTTGCCCTTTGCTCTTCTTTCTTTACCTCTTTCTTTCCCTCTCTAGATCTGTCCCTCTCTGTCTACACCTCCATCCATCTTTTTTTTCCTCACCCATCTCCTCTGAAACCTTCCCTTTCAATCCCTGCCCTCGCTCTTTTGCTGTAGTTCACTCCCTCTCTGCTTCCATTTTTGTGTCTGTCATCCTCTCTCCATCATCCATTCATTTCATGTTTTTCTCTCCCTTTCTTCCCTAACACCCTTCTGTCTCACTATCTCTCTCCCTCTATTGTGGTTGTAGTAGACTATGTGATCAGAGCTGAGGACATGTCCTTTCTCTCGACACGCTTCAGCGCTCAGCACGATTACACAAAACCCCTCAGTACAGTCTCTATCTTGCTCACATACACACACTCACATAGACACGCACAAGCACACAAACATGGATTTCTAAATATGCAAGTGATTGACATGGGCTAAACATGTGTGCCTGTAACACATCTTTTTCTCAAGCTTTAAGGTCATGCAACAGCATGCACACACAACCTTGCCTACAGAAGCCATGGATAAGGCACACATGCACAAACACACACACACACACACACACACACACACACACACACAAACAAATGCCCTCCTTTGCACTTTCAGTATCAAGTATACAGCTTTTTACAGTGTGGGAGCTGTAGGACACTTGTCTCTATGAGTCAAGGTGCCATGTCTTTCTCCAAGCATGCCACTTAGACGCAGCAGGGGCTCCAGGCCAGTGGCTGCTGCTAAGTGTTCATGCTGCGGAAGGACAATAGTGAAAGTCATAAAAAGATGAGTTTCTTTNCACACACACACACACACACACACACACACACACTACTTGGATGTGGAGGAGAGTAAGGATTAGTTTCTCCCTCTGTTTATCCCTGGGAGAGCCTCCTGGCCAACACACAGCTCTTGATGTTCCTGAGCTGGAAGCACTGGAGGACACACATGCACACACAGACACACACACACACACAGACACACACACACACACACACACACACACACACACAAACAAATGCCCTCCTTTGCACTTTCAGTATCAAGTATACAGCTTTTTACAGTGTGGGAGCTGTAGGACACTTGTCTCTATGAGTCAAGGTGCCATGTCTTTCTCCAAGCATGCCACTTAGACGCAGCAGGGGCTCCAGGCCAGTGGCTGCTGCTAAGTGTTCATGCTGCGGAAGGACAATAGTGAAAGTCATAAAAAGATGAGTTTCTTTTCTTTCCAGCTGAAGGGTGCATACAGCCACTGCAAGTGAAACACTCATGTGTGGCAGAAAAATTCTAATAAAGTAAACATAATTTACAGAGGTTGGCATTGTAGTGAGTTGCCTTTTAACTAACTGCCTAAAAAACTAATTTCAGCTTATTACAATAACTTTCATATCATGTCTCACTGCTTTTTTAAGTCTAATGTAACACTTTGAGTTGCCTTGTTGTTATACAAGTAAACTTGGCTTGCCTTGTCTTACATTAGCATAATGAAGAAGAAAGTTTGCAGCACCTGCTGGCCTCTGCATCACATTTTCAATGTCACCAGCTCAGATTTTAAATGACATTTTTTGATTGTTTCATGGTGGAAATCTTTTTAGTGTTCAAGACACTACCAATCATAAGCATCATGGGGCTATTTGTTGCTCATAGAGAAAAGGATCACAGTTATGGGAAACATGATGGCTCGGTTCTTAACACTGCCACCTCACAGCAAGGATTCAAACCTGACAGCTGCGGCCTTTCTGTATGGAGTTTACATTTGTCTTGTGTTTATGTGGGTTTCCTCCAGATGTTTCTTTTTCCTCCCACTGTCCAAAGACATGCAGGATAGGTGGTTTGGACACTCTTTATCACCCAGGTGCAATGTGGATTTCCTCTCCTGTGTGTACCCTGCCTCTCGCCCACTGTGTGCTGAAATAAGCTCCAGCCCCCCACGGCCCTGAATAAGATAAGTGGGTCAGAAAATGGATGGATATCACACTTAACTTGAACATGACTTACTAACATACAGTAGCACATTTGAGTTTGACTCAGTCTAAATAATATAGTGACAGTGAAACAGAAAGGAGAAAGGAGGCTAAAGGGTGCTTTTCAAACCTTTCTCAGAGGATTGTTGATGATAAAGATATCATACCATTGTGAGGACAGCTTATTTATATGTATGATAAGGAACAATAGGGAAACAAAGAGCTAACACGGAACTAATAAGCAATGTATACAACAATAAACTGTGAATCAATTAATGAATAAAACATGTTTTAAACAGCAAATGTGAATGTTTCTTTTCATTTGATGAAGACAGTCAACTCTGCCGTTGTGCTGACTTCAAATTTATCTGTGTGATCTCTGAGGACAAAAACAAATGAATGTTTCTTTCTGCAGTTATGAATTCATTACTGCTGATAAAACAGAGAATATGCTAATCATGTTAACTGAGACAGCATGGGACACAATCAGAATGTGTTTATGTGTGTGTCTGTGCATGCTTCGTGCATGTTTGCCACTGGTGTGTGTATGTGTGTGTACACTTACTAACACTGTTTGTCTATGTGTACAGTGTGTGTCTGTGTCATGAGAAGGTGGTGCGGGGTGACTAGCACCAACTTGACTTAAACCTGCATTTAGGAAGTGCCGTATGTTTTCGCAAGGGAAAGAATTTGTGCTGATCTGTAGAGTAAGTCAGATGCTTTGAGCTGGTAATTAAAGCTTTCTGAGGCTTCAGCAAAAACTCACTATAAATACTGTACAAGTTTAAGCCACAATATAAATCACATGGATTCAACTTCTAAATTGAGTTGTTGTCCACTAAGTTGAATATTACTGTCGGTCGTAGTTTTATTGCCTGTCACAGTTCAGCTCATCTGTTAGAAAACAGACTATAGCAGAATAAATCAATTTCCATTTCCTTTCTTCCTCCCCTCCTTCCTTAGTCCCCTTTTCTTCCTTTCCTGTTTGTTCGCAATTTTTAACATCAAACTGACAACTAAATTAAGATTAGACATTGTCTTTCAACAGGTTAAGAACGAGCTGGCTGTCACAAACTAGGCATTTAACCAGCATGAATGTCCTCACAGTGGAGTAAACATCAAATTCACAACTCTTTCTTTAGTGGCGTTCAAAAGACAGTAGGTTCATTAAAAGACCAGCAGGATCAGGGGCCAATTGATCCTGGCCAAACAAACCTAATCTAATCTGGCGACAGACAGAGCCTTGTGAGTGACACACTAAAGTGACTGGGGAGATGCCTAAGCCGAAAAGTCTAACAATGCTTTAGTTTCCTGCACTGAGGTTTTATCGGGCACTAATTGATAAAGAACTGGTGGTTCAGGTCTACTGAGACTAGTCAATTTCCAATGCTACGCGTTAAAAAAGTCTGCCCTTATTTCAACAATGCACTCGCAGTGCGAAACACTGTAATTACTATTAAGAAGACTACTAGGAATTACCACTAATACTTCATATAGACTATTGCTGTACTGTACTGTGATATCATGATATATACATTTTTATTTTATGACACCTTATCTAAGCATACAACGTGTTGTGGCATGTAGTTAAATGCTTTAGAAAAACGGGTATGTATGTATTTAAAAAGCTACAAATAACGTTTAAATAATGTTTAAACATTATTTGTAGCTACATAATGATTAATGTCCATGAACTATAGCTGCATGAATGCACACACACAGCCAAGTGACTATAATTAGTATTATAAACCACATTTGGACACCGGAGGACATGTGCCAGATGAAAGAGCCTTTTCCTTTTTCTTCTTTCTTTTCAAGGATCTGTCATTTTTTCTATTTAAGAGGTGCCCTGAACTTTTCCTGCCTCCTGGTCAGAAGACGCATGGTAACTGCTCCCTCTCTCCAGTCCTCTGCATCTTTACCCATTCCTCCCAACTCTCTTGGGCTTGTTTTCTCTCTCTCATCTCCCTCCTCCATCACTCCCTCTGTTCTGTCCCCCTCATTATGATGTCAGATCTCATTACAGAAGGAACACAGCAGATTTAAAGGGGGAAGCAGATTGGTTTAAAGGTTTGATTCAAAGCCCTCTTCATATTTATTTCTCTCCTTTTTATTGTGCATGTGTACTGTACTGTATGTGTGCACATTCATGCTGGCGAAAGGGACCAGTGCTATAGAGCTGCAACTTCAAGCAAAAATAATCCTGCTTTGGTTTCGAGAAAACATCATAACACACACACACACACACACACACACACACACCCTTGTGCTTATGTAACAGATTTGATCCCTTGTCCTGGGAACTGCATGCATTTAATTGCAGAAACCTAATGTTAAGAAGCTTATGTTCCCTTTTTTTGTGATTTTTAGAACACCACAGCTTTCACTGCATTTATCCAAAAATGAACAGGAAAAAAAAACATGACCAAAAAATCATCTGCAAAAGTCAGCGTCCATCCTCATTTAGGAGAGGAGTCAGAAAACAAGGCTATAGAGACTGAGGCAGAGGGTATGCTGCAACAAACCAAAAACATATGCTGAAACCTAAAAGATTATGCCAAGAATTTACACAGATGTGTGAATATCTCCCCAGCAAAATCTCTTAATAACATAATTTTCATATACACCTAAGAATGGTTTACCTGAGGTAAACTTTAGAATATCCGAGATGAGGCTCCTTATTCGCCAAGTGTTGAGTGGAATAAAGCACTGTCCATGGTGCTGTCTGGTTGGCGTGTGATAAGGCGTAAACACTTGAACAAAACTACAGGACTGACCAAAGTAGTGCTTCTGTAGTGGCGGGAAATGTGATGTAAAATGCGTGTCAAGTATGAGACAAAACGCAAATTCCTAATTTTTCTCATATAGCTCTGTATCATTTGGTTATCTGGTTCTGTTAATGGCTGAGAAAATATAACCTTGTTTTTACTGTGGCTAAATGATTAATGATTGTAGAAGAATTTGTGTCTGTCTCCTCCAAAGATACTGGAGGGAGCAATGTTAAACTACATAACACCCCTTATCAACAGCAATAGTTCAACCTGGCTACTAGATGCACCTGACAAATAGCCGTGGCAGTGAATCTACCCATTCTCACTGTCGCAACCTGAGCTACGTGCAGCTCTGATGATAGGCTATTAAAGAGAAAAAGTGTCACATCCATTCAGAGCCGCTGTTATTCCCAGTGGTCAGAATCATTAATACAGGCCAAGATAGCTTTCGTGAAATAAGGAGGGAAGGTACAAAGGCAAAAATGTAAGAGCAAAGACAGGAGGAGGGGAAGAAAAAAGGAGAAAACAAGGAGGGAAGGTCAGAGGAAAGGAGGAAGGAAGAAGAGAGAAGGAGGGCGTGAAAGAAGGTGAAAGACTTAAAGCAAAAGATGTCACTTATGTGCACTGTCCTCTGGATTAATAGAGACTATGATAGATGAGATAAAGGAGAAAATAACAAAATAAAAGAAAGAGATATAGAAGATATAAAAATTTTAAAAAAGGAGAAAGAGAGAGACACCACTAAAGACAATGGAGAGAGCAAGACCGCTGTCAGAAACAGGGAGACTGAAAAAAAGAAGAAAGGAAAGCATAGCGACAAACTGTAGGCTGATTTCAAAAACACACAATGTCTTTTTGGAAAAATAAAACAAATGTGTTTATCCACATCCTGAGGCTTTTTCTTGCTGCGATTCTTCTTCGTGCCAGAATGCATGTGTATGTATGTGTGCGTTAGAGACGCTGTGACCATGCAGGAATAATCGCTTGAAATAGGCCACATTAACCTGCAGTCCTCTGGGGCGCTGGCCTGGTTTAATCCAAGAATGAAACACTGCGTGTCAGTGCCTACACACTATGCATAGTGCAAAAACACACCGATACACACTCACACTAGCACAATAATATTTATCCTGTGCATGGATGTGCTGGGTAGATAGGAAAAGAGGATGAAGAGGGTGAGAGAGCAGTCAGCAAGAATGACTGAAGAAGGGTGTCAGTCAAACGGGTGGAGCAGATGTTTAGTTGCAACTTATTTTTAGATTTTCCTCAGTTGTATTCGGATGTGGTGACAATGATGTTCATCTAACACTCAGGCCAACAATGAATATAGAAAAAAAGAAGTGAACTGAGCAGTGAAGAGTAGGGAGCAATGGAAACTGAGCAGACAGACAGGTTAACCAATTGACAGTGTTCTAAACTGGACCTGGCTGAACTGTCAAGTGTGTTGTCAAACTGCTGTCCACTGCACTCCAAGACAATGCCAGCAGACTTCCCTATACCACAGGGCTGTTTTATTTATTTTATTACTGGTGTTCTTACTAGATGGAGGAGGTTCAGAGCAGACACAATCACAAGTTCCCCAGAATACAAAATAAAACCTCAGCCAGAGCATGTATGTATGAGAAAATGTAGCACAATGTGCAGATTTAGGTTGTTAACCAAACATATTGCCTCTACAAACTCTACAAAATTTGATTCAATTAGCATTGACCCCACTATGTGTCTGCTTTACACATCTTCATGTCCTGTTTGCTCCCTATTTCTCTCCACCTTTGTCTCTATCCTAAACTGGGTCAGGAAACAGCCACTGTAAAAACTAGCGCATGTACAATAATAGTCACGTAAATTGCTTTTGTTGTATCATGCAGCTCCTCTTCACAGTTAAGTGTCCTGTTAAGTAATGTGGTGGCCCACGCTCTCAATGAATACTGTGAGCTTCATTTGACTGCAAGTGCCTTGTTTAAATTGGCCTTGAATTACCCTGACACTGTGCACAGTATATAGACCCACTGACTACAACTTTGCAAATTTTGGAGTGAAATACCCACACAAACGTCTCCCCTCTCTTTCCACCGAAGGAATGACTTATAGCATTAATTACGTTGATCCATGCCAGCTTAATGAACCAATAATGTGAGCCTGCCATAGCCAAGAAAAGGCACAATGACATAATTAATGACTTACCGCTCACCATGTCAGCACAGCCCTTATCAGTTCACTATATGCTATCACTCTGTGCATTATGAATCCTTATTAGACAACCTCCTAGTCACTGCACATACTATTCACATGACTTTTAAAACATGCTGTGCTAAGGCCAAGCCTTAATTCAACGTCCCAGTGACTTCAAGGTGCGGTTCATCTTTGGTGTGTTGATTTACCACTGTAGTAACATGGGCCAGGGGTAAAATTGCGCATGGGGTGAAAAAGGCTCATGCTGATACGCTCTGACTGAGAATTTAGCTCAAACAACATGAGACAATCTATTAAAAAACTGTATCATAGGAGAGGCGTATTGTAAATCTCAAGCGTTGCAATTAAATGTACATGGTCTAATCCACAGTCTATTGATTTTTGTAGCTGCAGTGCAAATTTCCTTTGTGAGTTTTCTTATACCCATCTATTGAAACTACAAATACAAGACGCAGTAAATTATAGATAACAGTGGATCGTCTCTGTACACTTCTGAAGCGCATTTATTTAATTAATTCCTGCTCGCAAAGACAATCCTATCATTGTATGCACTGTTCAGAATTTCACCGACAATAAAGCAATATCCCACAAGAATAAGAGCAAACGCAATGACCCCCTAACTCTGAAATGTGCTTCAAAAGCTACGCTCTGTGCTTAAAGGCAATTCTCACTCCTTTCAAGTGAATCAAACTGATCAACTCAAATGCTGGTCTAGAGTGGCATATTTACTGCTATGATTCTGACCCAAATGCTAATGATAGCTATTAAAGCTAGGCTGGTTAATGACATCGAGGGAGCTGTGAACGTGGCGTGACCGACTTGGGTGTTTTCATGTGGGTACGATACGGTAATGGGATTAACATGGCGTACCTAAACCCACATTGAGATAAGCTCAATGAGACCCTATTAAAAATACATTGCTGGCAACAATGGAGTTACGGACAGAGCGGGTGAGAATGAGTGTGTCTCACTTGATAGAAATTGTGTCCAACTGTGCTTCATTCCCAACTGGAAAAAATTTAAACACACAGAATGTGTAGTTCTGAGTAACAAAAGGGTCGGCGATGGCCTTTTTCTATACTCCTTATTCTTTACTCTCTCTTACATATTTTCTCCATTTGTCCCTGGGTTGGGTGCAGTTGTTGTAAATGTGTGGGACTGACTACACAGCAGGAAGCAGGAGTATTAATCACGACAGGAGAAAGGCTGTAACATTCAACTTGTGGGGAAAAAAATGTCCTGATGAGTGTTGCTGCATCTATACATCATGTATACCTGACAACAAGTAAGCATCAATTAACATGAGGTGAATGCGTGCTGTGTGACTGACGTACATTGACGTGTAAATTTAGCTCCTAATGAACACGTCTTTTGCCTCCTCATATAAGTTTCTCTCAGCACCATTATTAAGTTGACCTTTGTTGTCTCTTATGCAGTGACTGCAGGGACAGACAGCCACAGCTGAGGTCCAATATTCAAGCACACAAGAGTATGCCAAATAATCTAAGCAATTGTAAGAGTGTAAAGACATTGTAGAATACAAAACAAACAGCATATGAAGTGACTAAAAACACAAAACGCAAAATGAAACTGCACCGCTGTAACTGATAATACAAATGCAGGGAGGGCCTTACCGGTGTTGTTGCGATAGGGGCCTGTGTCCGGCCCCTGGCTCTGGCTAAGGCTCCTCATGGGGCCCTTGTTGTGATAGACACGTTCTTCATAGATGGGATCTATGTGGTGCTCTGGGGACCCCAAAGGCCGAAGGGGCTCCTGACTGTGCTGACTACTGTAGGAGCCACGAGAGCCTGGAGAAAAGACAGAGGAATAAAAAAGATGTCAGGAAGATAGGGGGAGAGAGGATGAAAGAGAGGGGACAAAATAAGGGAGAAGCAAATGTGAGACGAGGTACAGTACATGAGCTAAGGAAGGGTGGTACAGAGGAAACAGATGGATTTTAAAGGAGGTAAGGAAAAATTAAGGGTAGAAATAGAGGGAGGGAAGACATGTTTCAAATTCATGCAGGAAATGGAAAGAAAGTGGAATGGGAAGGCAGTGAGAAGAACCACAGAGGATGGAGAGAGTGAAACAAGATATAAAGAGGATGTGAAAGAAAGAGAGGATAAAGAAATAAAAAAGGCACAAATGAATGTGGCAGACAATGGATGGGTACCCAAGAGAGACAAGAGAAAAGGAACAGGTGTGAGGATGATGGGTGGAAGGCAGTAACAGTGATGATGAGAGGGAAGAAAAGGAGAGGAAAGCAACGCTCCCTCAATAAAAAGTGGGCCTATTTGACTCCTCTGTTTTTAGACCTGTCCATCCTCGCCCTTGGACCTTTTTTTTAGCTGATGTAGAGTGTTACAAAGTGCCAAGTGACAGACAGCACTACTTATATAGTGGACAGATAAGGGTGATGGTGTGTGTGTGTTTGGATGAGTGGTAGGGGAAGTGGTGAGATAGAGATGCACCAAATCAGACGTACAGAAAAAATGTCAGAAAAATAAAGAGAGACATGCATAGCGACATGAGATAGGAAGAAATAGGCGGAGATCGAGAGAGACAGAGAAAAAAGAGCAAGAGAGGGATGCCTCTGTATTTCATTTTTTTTAATCTCCATGGAACACATTGCTGGTCGTCAGCTATAAAGTAATGAGATGTAGTGTCCCCCCTCTTGCTCTGTGTTTGGCAGGAATCCCACAGACACAGGGCAAGGAAGACATTGACAGCAGGCATTTGTTCATTACACAGCAGAACAAATGTAAGGCCTCCCTCTGAAAACACAGAGAGCAAAATTAAAATTAGGAAAGAGAAGAAAAGGAAGAGACTGGGGAAATATGAAGACGAGTCAGCAGGGCTTGGCTGAAATGGCAGGAGATAAAGTGAAAAGACGTGCACATTCTCATATACACACAGAGGTAGAAAGCTATGAGTGACTGAGAGAAAGAGAGATGGTCCAGTGGAGCTAACGTCGTATCATATTGCATTAGCTCGCGGTCGATGACAAGTCGCGTGCCAAGGATTTTCCAGCCCATGAAGGAGGATGAGTGCAGTGCTTCAAGACTCGGATTCAAACCTCCGTGTGTATCCACCATCAACTTAACACAGTCAAAACCCCACAACCCTTCAGATCATATCAGAAATCGATGCATGTGAGCCACTCAGCCATCTCAGTAGTATCAAGTGCATACAGTAGCATGAAGCCAAGCTGTCGTTTCTGTTGCAGCTTAGGTTTCTTGTCTTTATTTACCAAGAAAGCAAGACAAGTCAAAGAGAGTATTTTACAGACGGATCGCAGTGAATACTCAAACAGAAATACACAGCAGGAGTCTGTTATTATCCTAAACCTCCTTTATCGAACAGTCTACGAGGTAGGATGGTGCAAGCACCCTTAGGAGTGAACAAGAGCCTGCCTGCACTTCCTGTACTATGGCAAATGAAAATGCAGTGGTTTGCCTCATTATGCCTGTCTTGAGCATGACTGTGGCAAAGAGGCTATTGCGTGTCACGCAACTGTGTCCTCCTTTCAACAGCGTGGTTAACTGACTGGCCTGTTTACCTCCCTTGCTAAGGAAAAGGTAGGCTGCCTCCTGTCACACTCTCCTAGCCCGCAGTAGCCTGATAGAGAAGACAAACAGAAAGACGAAGACAGAGTCAGAATAGAGGAGTGAGAAAATGAGAGAGAGGAGATGGAGAGAAATTGAGAAAATGACAGAAATGGAGAAATGGAAAGGGAGCTTAACTTGCACTACAACGCCCATTGAGCTCAATTGAAATTAGGTGAATTCAGAGACAGATAGACAGAGGGAAAAGAAGCAAGAAAGAGACAGAGTTGGTCAGAATATGCATGAAGGAGTGCTAATTAGAGTCATGGACACACCCATTAACTGCATGACTCATCCCAGCTCTCTCTCTTCCTTCATCCCTTTCGTCTTTGAAGTCTTGGTGAGTCAGTTTTATTTCTTTATTCATTTATTTTTTTGACTCACAAGGGCCCACTCGCAAAAGTACTGACCTCTTTCTTTCAAAGGGAGAGGGAACTTTAAGAAGGGAAGATAGAATGATGCAGAGAGAGAAAAAAGAGAGAGATGCCCTCCCATGATGTTTCATTCTGTAAAATATTTAAAAAGGATAACAAAATGTAAAAACCTACTCTGGTCCCTCAATGCCTTGGTCGTGTTTGTGTACTTAAAAGGAAGGCAAACTAAATATCACCTACACCTACAGTAAAAAAGAAGATATTACTTTGCTCTTTCATATGCAACCATCTACAGTACTTACTGTAATTCTACCAGGAAAGGGTGGTATATCTGTCAAGTTAAGACTCAATATCAAAGGTGCTCATATACTTCCAACAATTTTCTGGGATAGTCAAATATGGAACAGAGCCATATATTCAAATATCCACGGGATCCCTGCTGTGCCTGAGGTTCCAATGTCAACCCCTAGTCAGTGTCAATGCCGAGGAAGCTCAATTTCAAAATATCAGCCCAAATATCAATTTTATTTACTGATGATGTTTAATTATCTATATTTGCTAATAGATCTTAGTCATTCATTTTCTTCAGCTGGGTATTATGCTATTGTGCCACTATGGCAATATTTAAACACAATGGACTGTATCACTCAGGCCCTTCATGCAGAAAGCACAGAGAGGAAATGTCTTTTTTTAGGCGAATTCGGTTTTACGCAGCTTAACTCCACTGTAGAGTAGGTGCTGTAGAGCTGTTAAGTAGCTCTCCAAACAGGCTACTCAGATGAACTCTACTGCGCTTTTTCCAGGAGGATATCACCCACTGGGGATAAGAAAAGCTCTGACTAATAGTATCTACAAATAATTCTTGTTGGGTAGGATTTTGGAAACATAGTGAGTACCAGAAATTACAGACAATTACAGAGAAGTATTTGAAAGTAAAGGATCGATAAGTTGCCTTTGAGTTGTTCTGATACAATCGACCGCAGTGTGGTAGTCCAAGATCATGAAAGCAAATTCTGATAATCATATGACCCAGGCCTGCTAATTATAGTGACAGTCTGAGATCTCTTTTCCATCGGGACTCATTCCTGCTCAGCTTGTTCTTTTCTTCTTAAAGTCTTCAGGAGAGATGAAACCCCAGGCGTTGCTTCAAGATCACAGTTATACCCTCAGAGTAAAGCATGAAGGTCACGTTTTTCATCAATATAGCTCCATGTTTAAAGGACTAATCAATTAAACTACTCTAGAGCCACAAAACACTGATGCCTGGTTTAATCAATATTAATCTTGTCAAATATTTCATTTATGTTAAAAAGTCAACCTGTGGCAAAGGACACTGTAACAGAGGCACCAATTTGGGTTTTACCAGGTTCAGTCTGTCCATTCACTGGCACAGAAAATGGTGAAGATCTTTACTATACTTATAGGCACAATAAGCTCACAAAATGTCCAGAAGTAGATGAAGACAAAGAAGAAGAAATAAAGATCCTTCACGGATTTCGAAAAACCTTAGAACCCCTGAAAAAGGTAACTGAGACAAGTAACAAAAGAATTTGTCTGCAGTTACATGAAGTGTAGTGAAACCACTTCTCATGCTCTAAAGCAAAGGGTATACATTTGAGAAAAGCCAAACTACTGTTAGTTTGACTGGTACCTGTAATACAAGCCATGAGAATTTAAAATCCTTAAAACAGTGGGCTATCTACAGTATTTAATTTAAACAGGCACAAACAGCCAACTTCAAATAAAATTTTACATTACACTACTATGAACCAAAAACAGCTTCCACAACACATTTTCATTTTCAATTTGACATTCAGCCAACTCAATTTTGTAGAGTCAAGAGAGAAAGACATTAACTAGTCAATGCAACTGCAGGAGCAAATAAAAGTCTCTGTTAGCCTGAATGCTGCCTGTGCTAAGACCAGTGTCATTCTAATACATTCAGCTCTCAGACACAGCAAACAGATCTTTTTTTGAAGACACAATTAGAATCAGAATCATTTTAATCTTCTTAAAGCAGGTTTCTGTCTGGTAGTCACAACAGACCTGTTCATAAACAGCTCATGTAACTGCTGAACAGCTATTGCATTCATTTTGAACTTCTTCATAAAAGGCAGCCAAAAAGATGACGCCTCTTGTAAAGTATGTACAAGTGCTGTGATAGAGAGACAACACAAAGACACCAACCACAACACATTGATGTGCTTATTCAAAGATTGGCTAATTCAGTAGACTTAAAGGCAGAACTTGACATTTCTTAGAATGGCAGTGAGACGCACTGAAATGTAACATGAGCTCCCCTTTATAGCACAAATGCTCCATTGACACAAGATGGATCAACAACAGACACAAACATTCAAAGATATATATATACTGTGAGAGATTTTCTTACATCTCTTCACTATTCACGGTACAGTTGGTTTAAGAACAGCATAATCAGTAAGACACAGAGTAAGGTCACTAAAATCCTGTGGATGAGATACATGTTTGGGTTTATGTGTATGTGCATGTGAGACTGCATGAGTGTGTGAACTCCCACCTGCCAGACTGCCAGGCCTCTGCAGTGTAGCAGTCGCGTAGAGCTCGTGGGAGATCTTGTACTGGTCAGAAGCGTGGTGAGCTGCCAGCCGTTTGGGAGACAGAGTGGCATAGCTCCCTATGCCTGAACTCATCTGCAAAGAAAAAGTTTTTTTCCTTTCAAATAAGCTCAGGGAATGTGCAGGATGAAGTACATACACTGGTGCAATTACTTCCTGTTAGATTACAGTGTGTTGGCAGCCAACAGCTGACATGGCTGATATGTTTCAATTTGTGTGGTTCAGATAGGAAGAGTTTGCACCCGTATGTTTTTCAATTTACTTCGCTAATTTACTTTAGTGTCTATACCAAAATGAGAAACTTTTGTAAAATTGATTTATAAATGGAAATTGGCACGATGTGTAAACCATGTCCAAACCACTTAGAGCTAAGAATATAATTTACACTGAGAACACCCACGCAAAAAATACTTCTCATCATGGTACAGTATGAGATTCTGGATAGAAGCATCCAACAAATTAACCTAAGAAACCAGGGTTTAGATAAGGTGCTATATAAAATGATTACACATTTGAAGAACTAAAAGTGACTTGTATAGATTTTTGTTTGAAGATATGACTCAATCTATAATTGCTCTGGAGCTACACTACGCCATTCTTTGTCATGATTAAAGATCTGACAAAGTGGACAAGAATATAATCTTCCCTCTAACACCCAGCCGCTTGGCATCAATCAATAATATAACTATATAATATTATACTTGAATAGAATGGTACAACTGTCAATTACAACTCTGTTCAAGAAATACTAATACTGGGCATTAACACTGTCAATACTGTACTTTAAATATAATCTTTGTACTAGAATAACTTGCTCTGTAATGAAAAACACACAGTAAATGTGCAATGGGTGAGATAAATTAATTCCTCCAAACAATCTGATATAATTATATAATTATCAAACCAGGTCAGGACAAGACTGGCCGCAACAAAAATCAACATAATTTGATCTCATATTTTACTTCATTATAGAAGGGAGAAGGTTCTGTGTGCACCCAAATTGAACCATCAAATGCTCTCACAATCACGGTAATAAAATGTATTCACATACAAGTGTTAGATATAATTTAGTTATTCAGCAATTTTTATTCTGATTTCACTCAGACTTTGAGGAACAGAGCTTATAATCGTACTAACAATATTATTGTTGCAGTTGCCTTGGTTTCATTCATTACAGTGTTTTATAACCAATAGCATTTGTAATGCAATTTGAATGCATGCTTCACATAAAAAGGTTCATATTTAATACTGTGGTAACACATAATGCATTTCCTTTCTACAGGTGTCCACTCTGTACCTGGTGAAGAGGTGACGATGATGAGCTTGCCCCTCCCCCTGCTGCTGTAGAGTTGGGTGGAGATGCAACCCTCAGGGGAGAGCCGCCCCCTCCTGCTGTTGTCACAGCAACTGTGGTGCTGGAAGACAAATGGGCAAAGTAACATAATTTGTATGAAAAATAATGACTTCAAGTGATTCATTCCATTTCACATATAAAAACAGTCATATGCTTCCTCTATCATGTGTGAAGTATGTGAGTATTTCATATTCACTGCGTGCCGGCACTGATTGGAGGACAATGTACTCCAAAGGCAATTTTTCTTTTCCATTCTGTTCTATTCTATTGTAGTCATTCATCGTTTATTTATCTCTCCTCTCATATTGTCTGTAACACACTAATTATTTCAAATACCAGCCCCTTTATCCACCAAACATCATCTGACTCAACTATACATCAGTATCAACAATACTTCAAAATCAATATCAATGTCACATACCTGTATGACTTGGCCAGTCGATTAGCAGGAGACTGTTTGCTGGGAGAGGAGGAGGAAGAGGAGGAAGGCAGGCGTTGAGTGGTAGAGTACCCCTGTGTGTCGGAGGCTGATCCCAGGCGCTGGAGTTTACTGGGGGAACCGGATCCTCCTCCTCCTCCAGACAGAGGGGAACTGACACGCTGGGCGGGCAAGGTGGAGCTGGAGTAGTAGATACCTGTAGAACAAGGGAGAGAAAACTCAATAAACATGGGAAGTAGAAGAATGAGTTAGAATATGGTGAGGCTGGCATCAATGATTTGGAATACAGATACAGACAGGTCAGTTCCCTGGAAAATATGTAAAAAGCTTCAGGTTTGGGTCAGGGCAGGTTAACAAAATCATAAACTTGGCTCGATGATTAAGTCAAAATGCAAGGTTTAAATAAAAGTTCATTCAGGGGATAAGCACACTGTCTGCTATTATGTTTATGTACCCTTTAGGTCTCTGTGTATCAATAATTGATACTGTACTTAACATTTGGGAGAGAGAGCCTGAGCTGTAGTGGTCAATAACAGGGAGTATAAAGATGACCCCATTTATGGTAAGTTTTGTATTATTTTGCATATATAGCGTATAACTCCTGTAGTGGGGCTGGACTCTCTCATGGTGAGAGGAGCTGGGCGGTGGAGGGGATACTCACAAGCCCGTGTCTGAGCACCACTGTGTTGGAGTTCTGCCCAGAGAACGGGGAGGCTATGGAGATGGGCTTTCAGTTGGCTTCAAGGAAGTTCTGGCAAACAGTCAGATGACTCAGGAAGGGAAAGGAAGACTTGGCTCAGGCTATGTTCAGCAGGGGAGGAGAACCGCTCACCCTGACTGGGGATATTGTGGAGCAGTGGAGAGAGCACTTTGGGGAACTCCTGAACGCGTCCTCTGTGGAGGAGGCAGAGTTGGGGTGAAGACTCAGGGGAAGCCTCACACATAGCCCTGGCAGAGGTCTCTGAGGTAGTTAAGAAGCTACTCAGTGGCAAGACGCCAAGTATGGATGAGATTCACTCTGAGATGCTGAAGGCTCCTGACATTGTTGGGCTGTCTTGGCTGACACGCCTCTTCAATGCTGCTTGGACATCGGGGACGGTGCCTGGGTGGTTGTTCCCATTTTTAAAAAGGGTGTTCTCCAATTACTGGGGTATCACACTGGTCAGCCTGGGGCGGTTTGCAGTCGAATATGAAGCCGTCAGGATGAGAGTCAGCACCTCCAAGTTTGAAGCCATGGTTCTCTGCTGGAAAATGGTGGACTGCTCCCTCCGGGTTGGGATTGAGTAGCTAATGTTGCTGCCCCAAGTGAAGGAGTTGAAGTATCTCGGGGGCTTGTTCACGAGTGAGGATAAAATGAGAAAATCAACAGGTGGATGGGTGCGGCATCAGCAGTAATGTGGGCGTTGTTCCGGACTGTTGTGGTGAAGCAGGAGCTGAGCCGGAAGGCAAAGCTTCCGATTTACCAGTCGATCTCCATTCCAACCCTCACTTATGGTCATGAGCTTTGGGCAGTGACCAAAATAATGAGATTGCGGATGCAAGCAGATGAAAAGAGTTTTTGCCCAAGACGAAATGCCCAAGAGGAGCTAGAAAACGTTGCCCAGGAGAGGGATGTCTGGACTACCTAGCTTTTCCTGCTGCCACCGCTGCCTGACCTCAGATAAGTGGCAGAAGATGGAGGGATGGATATATAGTAAAAAGTTAATATATGTGCTGTATAGGGATGGTCTTGAGTGTGATCGTCAGTGTGTGATAAGTCAATAAAATAAAGCAAAGCACTAAAACCAAGCTGCTATATACAGTACAGTATAAGTACTATACATGTATGGCCCATATCCTTGACCCCCAAACCATAGAGGCTCCAGAGGTGGGAGGAAATATACTTGTTTATAAACTATGGAGGAGCAATACTACATGTGAGAAAATTATACATACTGCAGGCTCTGAAAAAATTCTACTAGTAGCAAGGTTTTTATTCCAATTCTCATGCATGTCTGTCAGTGTCTCCAAATGTCATCTCTGTGTATCCACTGCGCTTCATGCTATGTCAGAGTAATTTATTATAAAGAAAATGCATCTCCATGAAGAGAGACAAAGAGGAGCAGGGAAGAGAAGGAGAGGTGCGTTCTTACCTGACCCTGCCCCAGTTTGTGATTGTTGCTGATGGGCTGCACGACTAGATGTCACCTGAGGGGATGTGGGGGAACACAGAGCAAGTGACGGAGGAAGAGCCATGACAGGGAAGAAGGGATGAATAGAGGGAGTGATTAGAGGGGGAGGGAGAAGTTGGGAGGAGGAAAAGGGAGAGACAGAGTTACGAAAAATGGGATGAAAAAGAATAAAGAGTAGTAGCCATCAAAAACTTTTATGCACAATGAGTTCAGTCAAGCCTTTGAGGAGTCCCAAATGAACCTAGAGCAGCTAGTAATGAAATCCTCACAGAAAACAGAGGGGTGATTCAAACAGACTCATAGAAGCAAACCATGAAGTCCTAGGAGCTCAGCTGACCGAAATCGTTTCTCATAAAGTGTTGCTGCACCACCTACTCAAAGCAGAGGGAAGGATTAAACAGTCCATAGTATATTCATGTCTTAATACCTAATATCTGTCATCACATAAACCCCAATATTAACAAATACTTCTGTTATTATCTGTTATTAAGCTCAGATAAAAGAGTAAGACAAAGCCCTTTGCTGTTAAATCACTCATATTGATTCTGTAAGGTAAAATAATCTATGAATATCATACAATGTAAGTCAGCACTCTTGTCTTCATTTTGAGGCAAATTTAAAAGGAGGGCAGTGGAAAGAAATGAACACATTTTGCTCACCCACTGTCCTGCTACCTACAGCTTTGACTGCAACATGCAATTAATTCCATATCGACAAAAAGTCGTGCGCCAGTGTGCGAGGCAAAGTTAGAGAATGAGATGCCTTTCTACCACACATCACATGCTGGTCGATGCTAAAATATTCTTCCAAGTCTCCAGAGACAGTAGGGGGGAGCATATGCCAGTGCTCCACTGAGCCACATATAGCCTTATGTTGATGCTTAAAGCTGTAAAGGTGATTCAAATACATTATTACTAGCTTGACATGGCTGCAGTTGTACAAGGCCACATTATGCAAGCACACGGTCACTGAGTCACCTTGCAGCACTGTCATCACTGCATTTACAGTAGTTACTCTCAGGAAGTCACTTGCAATACTCGAACCTTCTGTTCCTTGGAATTAAAGTTATTAATATCACAATTTTATACACTGACACACTAGGAGAGGCTAACATTAACAAGGTGAAAATAAATGGTCTGAATGTCGATCTACATTTTGTTGGGAGTATTTGTCAATATATATATTGACTGTATGTCTGACTGTTTCTGTGAAGCTGGATATTAAGGCAAAGACACGCTTAAGCACACAAGTATACACCTATGCAAACACACACAATGTAAATGATCCCAAACATCTGATCATCCAATAACCTGTGTCTCACAACATGCAAACACACACCCACCCACACATCAACAATCTGGAGTTACATTAGAAGGCTATGTTTGTATATAACAGTTTCCAGGTGTGAATATTTGCAGCTGTACAATTGTGCAGAAAGATTGGTAGAAAAAAAAGCATGCATGCTCAGCAAACCTTCCCTGGATAAATATAGCAACACACACAGGCACACAATCTCCCATTATGTTCTCAATGGCAGGTTATATTTTCCTGCTTTGCAATGAGCCAAAGCGTGTCTGCTGAAGACAACAGGCCTTTGGTTCCAGCACTGCTTTGTTTGCAGAAGGGTCATGGAAACTGATTTATCTCTGGCTGAGTGGATTAGCAGTCTCTTTCTAAAAAATCTGACATACAGTTTATGGAAGCAAACAGGCAGAGTAGCAGAGAAGGGAGACATTGAAAAGGACTGAAAGAATGGAAAATTGGTCAAATGAGGAGCAGGTAAAATATACTGTAAGCTATGGTTGCTTCCATATATCTTCTTACGTTCTTGACTCAGTCACATTCTGACACAGTGTGTCTGTCTACATGTTCTTGTGTATATGCGGAAGTGCTTATGAAAGGGTACAGTTTAGCATTCAACCTTGAGTCGCTAGATCCACCCTGATCTCAACACACAAGAAGTAAATCCTGACGGAACCTGTAACTTAACCTGGCTCAACTACAAAGGATGGGGTGAATTTTACTCTCAAACCAACACTCCTGGATCAAAAATATACTGGTTGAATCACCGCTACAGTCAAAATCTGTGGCCATGAAGTCAGATAAAAATGGCTAAACTGACAGACACTGCTTAAAATTCAGGTCCTATTTAGAATCAGCTGTGGGTATACACCTTTATTAGCACTCTCCTAAATACATATGACTGCTACTAAAATGCGTTACTAAATGTGAACCACTTCCATCAGTTTGATTCCACATACTATGGTTTCCTTAGAACTGTCAGTCTATCTCAGCTGCTCAGTATATTCTGCTAAAATCTAGAGTCTCATTTTTCTGAAAAGTTCCATAAGTTAAATCCCTATTTTGATGTCAACTCCATCCAAACAACCAAGAATATTTATGTATTTCATTATAGAAAGGCACAATTCATCTGTGTTCTTCTCAGTTTCTCTTTATTATTCTTATTGTTCCTCGTTTTTGGCACCTAACTACTTCAACACCGTTCAATGTAGAAACATTATCGGAATTACTTTAAGTGTTTATCTTTCATACTTAATTGAAATATTTAATTTAATAATTTTACAATAATATCCCAGGTAATGTATCCTACCTTTTCTTATAGCTGGAACTACATCTTACTCTAGTATTTGAGATGTTAATGGAACCTATGGTAAGTGCACATGTAAAAGTATTTTATGTATACAATGTCACTTGATCTGTTTGTTTGAGTGCACATGGATAAAGGGTTATTAGAGAGTGGATTATTAAAAGTGTCTATAAACAGCCAGAGAGAGATCTTAATCGGGATGTGAGCCACTATCCAGAGCAGTGTGCACCATAAAAATCTCCTATATAAGTCCCCTGTGTTAGTTTAGTAGGTTATGAAGCCAAGTGAGAGATCTAAGGATGATGAGATGCAGGCCACAAAACTGAGTTTAAGAACCCTGTTAATGCTTTATGTTACTTGAATGTGTTCAACACTGCAGATGTGTGCTGATCAAGATGCAAAGTGAGACAAAAATGGACTTTAGACTGATGAAGAGGTGGGTGGGTGAATGAATACATAAACAGATGGATGGGTGATTCACCAGGTAAATAAATGATGAGTGTAGATGAATTGTTGGCTGAGTTAACTAATAGATAGAAAGCCTGACACACTGGGTGAGGGAGAGCACTTTTTCAATCCCATTATATGTCATCTTGCAGTGCTGCTTCTTCTCTCCTCCAGTAAAACACTGGGATGTTTGAGGTGCCATGTATCCATGCATTATTAAAGCAGGGCCTCTCAGGGTTATAAATACCCCACAGAAGAGCAGCAACATGCTAGACCTTTCACTTTCTCTCTCTCTCTCTCTCTCTCCCTGAAACAGTCACTTCTGCAAACTTTAAACAAATGTACCCGTGAACACACATGGTTGAAGGAGTGCATAAAAAAACACCCCCATGTGCACATGCCTGCAAGCACACCAACAAAAACCTGCATGTACTGCACATGCATGCAAGCTGCACCTGCCTATCTAGCAGCAATGGCTTGTGTAAAGCTATTCATGAGCAACAAGCCCTGCTGACAACACTGGCCCCATTACACTGACAAGCCAAAAACATCAGAGAGGAGGACACACACACACCCACACACACATACACACACTCATGCTCGCATAGACAGAGATGGTGAGCAGAGAGGACAGGGAAGGAAGATGGGAGGAGGAAAAAGAGGACAGGAACACTGCAATGCAAGGGAAACAGATGACAAGAAATATTATAGAATTCAGAATAAAAACTCCTTTTCCCTTATCTGTCCATCCATCTATACCTGTCTGTTTTTCTATCTTTCTCTCCTTGCCCCCTGTATTTCTTATTTATTAAGGGAAGGGATAGGAGCTTTCTCTGAAACCAGCTCTGAAATGAGCTTTGCTGTGACTGTAGGGGGGGAATTAATGAATGTGTTTACAAAGAGATATCACCTCCTTCACCTTTCTCTTTCAAAAGACACATGTGCATGAGCAGACAAACACACATATATACACAGGTTTGAACAAGCACACAACACATGAGAAATGAACACAACACAAAATAAACACCTGTTCACTTCACAGATGGAAACCGTACAGAAAACATGTGCAGGTCCTTGCAAAGATACATAAAAGGCATCCTCAAAGAGCTGTGATCCTCATTAAATAATTATTTGGTTCATAATTATTGACCTAAAATATTGACTTTTATATCCATATATCACAAATGGAACATTTGCCCCAGACACTGGCAATATCTTTTAATGAAGCACTGCAGCTGCTTACTGATTTAGCAGATGTGTGGGTGTCTGTTTGAAAGTACACGTGTGTGTGTAAGCATGTGTGTATACAGGACGTGTATTATCATTGATATGTTAAGGACATGAAAATTGGAAATAATTGGTTCCTTTAGGCTGGAAAGTAATTTGGTGGGTTTTCTCTCTTCATCAGCACACTGCTGTGATTAATATGTGACTTTGTCTCTAGCTTTATTTCTCAAGTCCTTATAAACAAGACACTTGCTGAGACTTCTCTGTGTGCTTTTAATCATCTCCTCATTTTAGTCTATGAGCATCTGATTACCTGTCTCCTTCTAAACAGCTTTAAGGAATTTGTCTAACACTGTCTCTCACGTCCTCCTAAATACAGAAACATGCTACGGATTGCTTGAAAAGCCAGCTGTAGTCACTGGACTAAACCACTTCTGGAAGGCTGATAAAATGGGATTCTGTATAAAAATGTACTTATACACTGATCAACTAGACTCAACCGTGACGTCAAAAAATCCACATTCGGTGAGAGTACTGAGAATCAGAGTTACATGTAGCTGGAGAAGCGCTATGCAAGATAGTGCATGAAAAAAGGGGGTACAGGAAAATGAAGGGCGATGTTCTCTCAGTCTGTGGCAGAAAACGGTGGAGTCTGAAAATCAGCATATACAGTTTATCTCGACACTACGCTGATTTTCAAAGGGCTACATGCCTTCATTGAGCAAAATAGTACAATGCAATGTTGTACTTATAAACTGTAGAGAACTCACTTCAGGTGAGTTACGTTCATAGTCAAAATCCTCTGATATCAATTATTAAAATTCTCTGGCCACCAGCCTACTGTACAAGTTTTTAAATAACAGAGACTTAAGTTTACACTAATGGCCGGTGATAGATATTTGGGTCCAACTGTCTTTTTCATCATCATCAACACTTGCATCCTCATTATCATCTGTGTACAGCAGTATTTCCTACCTGGTTGTAGCTGTGCACGGCTCCTCCAACCTGCCCGCTGCGCTGAGGAGTTGCTGCGGAGATGCTGTCGCTAAGGGCGAGGGTCTGGTTGCTATGGTAGCTGGCAGAGTACTGGAGCGAAGCCTCCGGGGTGGAGTTGAGCTGCAAGGAACTCTGGGAAAGAAGAGCCGGTCCTACCGATAGAGACAGGAGTCGTGTATGGTTGGGTGGGAGGTGGGGGTTGAGTTGAGTTTGTGTGTATGTGTGTGTGTGCATATAGAGAGAGAGTGAGAGAGTGAGGAGAGAGAGATTAAGAGTGAGGAAGAGAGGGGGCGTAAAGGGGAAAGATTGAGAGGCGAAGAGTGAAATGGGGAAGAGAGAGAGAGCAGCAATTTAGAGCAGATAGTGCAGCAGTGCAGCACTCCGTGAGTTGGAGATGGCATACATAATTTATTAGCAGAGGGAAAGAGAAACAGAGGAACAGAGAGAATGGGAGGAGGAGGAGGAGCAGGGAGATGGAGAGGATGGGAGGAGGAGGGCTGAAAAGAAGAAAGTTGTAATAGATGGAACACCTAATAACTTGATTTGTTACCTCCCCAAACATGTTCATTTTTACCTTGTATGGTTGACTTGAGCAAAACTTCACTTGATCCCTTGCATAGGATGTAAGGAAGTTCTAGTTTGGACTGAATCATTAAATGTTGTTTTATTTCAGCTAGAGTACACTTGATTCACCTTCTACACACTTTAACAGCCTAAGCACCATTAAAGTGTTAACGTAGAGGACTACATGAACCAAATCTGCTTTCGTCAACAATGAGTATGGCTGTAACAACACACACCACACACACACACGACAACCTTACCCCCGAAGTTTAGACACAGCATTGTTCCCACCACCTGAGACAGTCACTGCTGTGGCATCAAACAATAATCTCCTGTCTCTGATTCCCATGCTTCCCACATAAAGCTTATATTGATAAGGAATAAGAACATCATAAAGCAGTTTTTAAGATGGACTATCTTCTAAATGGTGCATGGAGTGATGAGGTGAACCAGAGGGAACTGTTGCAAACCACTCAGTAGTCAGTGGCATTTGTGTGCGAGGTTATGTAGGTTATCTGTATGTGTGTTTATATGTGTGGTTTGGTTTTATTGAAGAGAAGTTAGGTCTATGACCTGTACACTCAGTGGTAATAAATATTTCATTAAGTTGCTATTTTTACTCTCCCTCCCTCTCTGAATACAAATTTCAAGTATATAATGTGTGTAGCTATAGTTACGTGGTATGAGGAAGCCAAAACTACAGTCTCAAAATTTTAATTCAATTTTAAATTGAATATCATGAATATGTCCTTATAAAGTCTACAATAAGTGTCTTCCCCAGAGCTCACTGGCATGTTAGTTTCTTTTTTCACCCAAAATAACAAAGACCCCTTATTATTCTTCTCCCATATCTATTTGCTTGCTCTCACTTGTCTCTTTCCCTCTCTCTCTCTCTTCCCCCAGAATCCCTTTCTCCCTGTGAGTCTGTGCGCTGTGAACCAAGATCAATCCTCTGCTTCTTGCCTTCACAAAAGACTTGTCTTTTCTCATCTCGATTCATCCCTTACTTTTTATGAATTATTAAACAGCACTCAGTGTTACGCAGACTGAGTGGGAGCTCCCAAACTCATCATCACTCAGCCTTGGTGTTTGTTACATTGTGTGCGCTGTATGACAAATACTGTATAAGTTTGTTTCAGTGTTCTTATGAAAAGTGTGTTTGTGCTGGATGGTCAGACGATAGGAAAGTCATTAGGTTGGTTGATGGAGAAATGGTTAGTGTATTTACAAATTCATGTGTTGTGCATGTGTGATATTAAGTGTGTACATCAAAATGCTCTATGTGTGTTTACTGTTTGTGTGTATGAGTGAGAGGGTGAAATGAAAAACATTGTCGCTAGTGGGGCTTTAAGTCCTTTCATGTCTCTATTGAGTCTCATAGAGTCTCTGTTCTCATATGGAAAACATTAATATTTCAGCAGCTCAGTCAAATTATGAGCATCAAATTCTCACTCAATCTATGAAATGCTTACACACATACACTTCACATAAACACACAAGGGTTATACCTTTTTAAAAAGGTTGGGTTTAAGATGCCACAATACACCAAAGCCCCACAGTCCTTTGGAAGTAAATTTCATGTTGTCACATTAACGTTTTTTAGAGTTTGTGTCTCTCTGAACATTTATTCATGTGCACAAACGTTTGTGTGGCTCTGTTGTGACACCTTACCAACTACAGTATCAGCTGAAAGTAAAAAGCCTCCCTGTTTTGTGCCACCTTTCACTGAAGACAGCAACATGTCACTATTCTATGTATTCACCGCTAAGCTATTTGCAGCGCTACCATTCGGGGGAAAACACACATACACACACACAAAGCTATGCTGAATTTATCTACACCCACACATTGTGATGCTTTTGGTAGAAGCCCATTTGCAAAATGGGAAAAAACAGCTGGGTACGGAGCACCCACAATAAGAGTGCTCACAATGAGAGTGCTATCTATTTGGACTCAGATAAAGCAGGAGTGATGGGGACTCAGGAACTTCCTACAGACATGATAAGAATCAAATTATTTGACATGTCTCCCCACTGTTCTGCATGTGCTTAAACATGCAGCCTGTTTCTTATCAAAGGAGACCAGAAACAGCAATTCTATAAGCAGATGCATGTTCTATACAGTGTATAACTGTGTGTTTGTGTGTGCATGCACACATATTACGTAGGTGCTCCACACTGGCCAGCCCATTCTAATAGTACTAGAAATGACACATGGTAAAACTTATGGTATAATATGTGAGTAAACTGTTCACGTAGAAATGTGCTGAGCAACATGTACTGTGCACGTTCTTAAAATGCCATCCATTTCAGCAATATCAACTATCAAAAAGGTCAGCAGACAATAAGTGAAATGGGAATGCAGTGATCCAAAACCAATGACCTGCAAAGAAAATGCCAAGCGCATTTAGCAGGACCTCATACACTCTCTCAATCATTGTTTGAATTCATTTATCAGAATACAGAATTGTGTGTTTTTCTGTTTATGTGTTGTCTGCTTGGCTTTTATCAGTCCGTCTCCACATCAAAAGAGCAATCGCTCACAGAAGAGCACTTCTACTTATGATTTAGGCCTTAAAGTCCTTGGTTTTGGGGTCAGTTGTATTCATTAATCAACTATGCTAACCTTTCAGTGCCAAACCTCAGCTGTATTCTTACTCGGTGAGAAAATGCCTTCTTTAACGTTTTGTGTGTAAAGAATATATTCACATTTTCAAATACTCTACTTACTTTATCTAACTATATACTTAATGTCTAATCAGGAACAACATCCTCCCTCGACTCAACTTGCTTACTGTAAGTGGAAATGAAATCTGAGTGAGAACTCAATAATAACACAAGAGATTGCTGCACTCAGGCCAGATATCTAATGGCCTAAGGGACTAATAAGAGTACATTTTCTCTTTTTCTTTCAGGAAAACAAAACATAATTACCAAACAATACACACCGTAATTTTCGGTATTTAAACCAACCACAGGTGTAGTTTTTATTAAGATTGCCTGGATATTCTTTCGCCCACAGTCACTGTATTTAGGAAGTGACTGTGCATGACAATTAAAAATGAGATTTATATCTTTTTTGAAACAATAACAGGTTTGTGCCTGCTAGAGTTTAGCAGACCTTGATTTTGATCTATCATGTGTTAACAAAGAAAACAACCAATTTCCCATCAATGAATGAAATCCTTCAAGAACAAATGTGAATAAACATAAAAAATAGAAACACAAATGAAATTCGTTTGTACCTTCGTGCTCTTTAACTGAAATTGTATTTTGATTGGGTGACGGTTCTGCTTCCCTAACACAAACACACACAAACACACACGCGCGCACGCACACAGTGGTACTGATATGTGCACTTACGTTCTCCACTGTCAAGTATTCCTGATTCCTGGAGGGAACGAATGCAGGAATCCACCAACTCCAAACCTGTGGTCAACTCGTCCTCGATATCCTTTTGTCCATCCGCTGTGAAGCAGAAAAGAGGATGAGAGACACAGAAAGACAGAGAGAGAGAGAGAGAGAGAGAGAGAGGAAAGGGAGAAAGGAAAGGAGGCAGAGAGATGAATGAGATCTTTCTTGGCTGTAACCTCAATCGTCTCCTCTCACAGTCTGTATAACCCTACACATTACGACTTGGATATGAGCTGTAGGACATTTTGATTATATGCTGGAAAGGACCCTGGGAGCTGCCTGACTGGAAATTAAGTTGTTCAAAAAGTGAAGTCGATTTCAATGTTAAGTGCGTGTAAGTACATTTGGGAATGAGTGTCTATGTAAGCAGCAGATGAGTGAGAAAAACAGGCAAAGAGTGTACGCTTGTGGTCTTCACACATGCAGATTACACTGGCCATCAAAACCACCAGTGGCCTTGGTCTGGCACCACTTGGACATTCTGATATGTATTAGAGTGTGTGACTGTGTCTTTGTGTGAGTGTGTGTGCATCTGTGTGTGTTTGCAATCATCTTTTAATCCATCAGGTATGTGGGTGGGTGCTTCTGCCCATACATTACTGGACCGCTGGTATAAATTCCAAATGTTCCTTGACACACAATCTTCCTACTATGTCAATCAGACGCAAGGCGGAACAGGCCTCGTTGGTGTCGGGGCAATAAATCTAATCCTTCAACTCAAGATGTGTTGCAAACACATAATCCTAAAGATTTTGTCAGTGTTAGTAAGCTTTTGAATAAAAAGAACCTTTACAAACAGTAATGAAAAGGTTTGAGGTTTGAGGAACATTTGTGGTGAACTTTACCTTGAGCGTTCCAGCGAAATTGCTCATCTGTCGAACTGCAAAAGAAGGATGTAGTTAGTAATAAGAACAACAACAACAAAATACAAGAAAGTTGCAGAATAGCAGCAGCATTTTTAAATCATAGGCAGATTACAATAGATCTTCCAAAGCACTTTACAAAATAAGTAAAATATATTAAACAGAACATAAAATGGAGACATGGTTCAGTCACCTTCAGATTCTTAGGTATATGTACAGGAGACATTCAGTTACCACCTTGAACTCACTGTTTATTTGCACTGAATGGGGAGGGTCATTCCAAAATGAGACATTCACAAGGTTCAATTTCTGTATTTTAGTGTTTGTAAAATATGTAAAATATTTAGTGCACTAAACACAACTGCCAGCTATACTGAATTGAAAAATAAGAAATAAAAATAATTCAAAAATAATAAGAAATAAAGGAAATCTCACTCCTAAATGTCATTTCAGTTGTTAGTCAACCCAAGCCAATTATTTACAAAACTGTAACATTTTACAGAATGAGGTCCTGTGCACTCAGGTAACAGTCCTTTTATTCTCAAATGGATAGTGTTGTAGACACATGCACACAACTACGTGTGAACACACACACATTCACGCACATAGACACACGCAAACAAGACTTCTTTTCCATTCTCTTCATGACTGTCAATTGATCCGTGATTGATGGGGGGTTGAACAGAGAGAAAAAGACAAAGCGAGGTGGAAGGAGACAGACAGGCAGAAAGAGAAAGTTAGAGACGAGTATTGAGCCGCCTGCTGTGTGATCAATGCAGACACGGACAGACTAACTGATACATATAGACTCTTTCATCTGACTTCATCTGCACCATTAGACTGGCTGTCTGGAATAGTTGGCTTGTGTCTGTGTTTGTCCCATTTAGACTGTTTGGTATTCCACATACCCAACTTTCTAATTGCATGTCCGTCAGTGTGTGTGCCTTGAGTGTCATTGTTCAATTTGTGTCTAAAGTGCTTGGGTGCCTTCATGTGTGTACAAGTTTATTGCGGTATATGAGAATGAGAGAATGCATTTACATGTGTTTATCTGTCTATCTGTCTGGTCGGCTGAGATGGTAATGGTCTTCCAGAGAGAGGCATTTTTCTAAATAGCTTTCATAGATTGATTTGACTGGTAAATTAAGTTTTGAATTTAAACAAAGTAGTCTATTTCTGGAGCATCAGTGTCTTGTAATGTATGCAGTGGTTAATACATGGAGCCAGGCAAGGGGAGAGGTTGGAAAGGAAAAGAGAATCATAGCCCTGTGCCAATATAGTGGCTGTGAACAGCCTAGCCATTTAGTCACCATGAATAAAGGACAAAGAAGAAGAGAAATGAAAAGTTGTTATTTATAAATAGTTTGTTAAAGATTTGTTACTTGAACCTACACGGAAAAAAATTCAGAGCAATGAATATCAGTCAGCCTGTTAGACAGTTTGGCCGGCTGCTGTCCTTGCAGAACCTCAGGACCTGTGCTGCTGACAGGACAGCTGGTTCCGAAGCGTGACGACCATACCAGAGGTCAGAGTTGGTGTGGGCTCAATGGATGGACGCTTCAGTAGCTCTTACAAGATGTTGACGTCTCACTTCTGGTGTAAATTTTTGAGATAGACTGCAGACACTGGCTTGCTACAATCCATACAAACCATAACCATCTGTCACCTAAATGTATCCATTTAATCGGTAAAACTTATTGAGACCATCACAGAGCCGACAGAGTGACAGGGCTCATTGTTTTTGAAAGCAGTCAGAGGGCAAAAAAAACTTTTTAATTTATGTTTCACCAATACACAACAGCAACTGTTTAGTATTGAAATTACAATACTGTAAGTATGAACTGTAAAGCTGTGACAGAAGATGGTTGGATATGTTTGCCCTGTGTGCTTTCTCTCTGCTGAATATTGTTAACTGACATTATGGTTACACCATTCAAGACCCAATCTCATGACCAAAATCAGGCCACAAAGTGATTCCATAGGTGGTTTTAGATGTTAATAAAAGAAAGAAAGACTGCAGCTTTCTACTTTGTAATCAAATACTCACAGGAATCAATATTAACTTCTAGCCTATACAGTAGTGCTTATCTTGCCCTCTGGATGCGGCTTGTCCTGCATTTCTTTTTAGTTTAAAGTAATTATTATATAACTGCTAATCACTGTGACGCACTAGTGCAGCACTAAAGACGGGAAGAGCATTAATGCAGGAAAAGTCAGATCAGTTACAAATTACTGAAAAAACAGAAATTGCATCACTTAATCATCAAATCATAGCAATGTGGGACAAAAGGTTCAATGTGTAAATCCACTTGAATTAAGCAACTTGCTATACAATACTTCTACTTTTTTAGAATACTGTAACTGTTTTAAAGACTAATGATTTTTACATGCACATTTATGATTTAATCTTTTCCACTGCCTACCCACTTATTCTAAACTATATCACTTCATCGGCACTCTGCATAAGATTTTTGGAACCAAGATGATGCAATAAAAATGAAATGCCTTGTGGAAATAAGTCATAGTAGACTTTGCGCAATAAAGCTCAAACAGCTCAATGGCCAAATTTCCTGATCTGCCCATGCTGTATCTTCCTGATTTGTGATAAAGGGACTTCATTCAGATGGACACTGTTGAAACTTGCTTAACAATTACTCTCCAGCTGGGACTGACTTTGACCGATGTAAGTAAAGGTCAACTGAAATAAAACATTTAAAGACTTCAGGAGTTTGCAGCTTACTAAGCTAATGAAACACTGTCATTGTTGGGGCAGCCACAGCCTGAAGGATAGAAACGCAGAGTTGTGACCAAAAGGTCATTGGTTCAAATGCTTGGACCAGCAGAGAAAATTAAAATAAGGGAATTAATCCCCAGTTGCTCCTCAGTGGTGAATATTAAAAAACTGTGGCTGCACTGCGTAGCTTTGTGAATTTGTTTGACTGTCTGAATATGAATTAGGATTATGCTCAGCAAGTCTTTACGGAAAAAGGTTAAAATAAATACTCATAAAGCTTACCATTTTACACATGTTTTGCATGCTAGCAACAGCTGATTCTGGGACAGTATTACTATGACTAGGAAATTGAAAAATACTGCATTTGTACACCATGCTGCATGATGACATACTTCATCATGTCAGACATACTCTAGATTTTCTGTATGTGTGTCTTTTGCTAGATTTGCAAGCGCCAACTCCAGGTCATTATATTCAAACAGTATACACATGTGTTAACATACTGTATGTGTATCAACACATGTGTTGCCATGTAGACAGAAGGGCAGCAAGTCTAAACTTTGCCTTTGGTGTAGCTAACTGGAATCCAAAAGCATGTTGTTTAACAAATTCCAAGTTCTTATAAATTTGGAACTAAATATAGGTATACTGATTGCATTGTAGGCTAAATCTAAATCTGGCTGATGCAGACAGAGAATGCTGTAGAGCTTGGGAAACACTGGCATTACACACACACACACACACACCCATCAACAAAGACACCCACAAAGGACAATGACAACTAGGTGGAGGAGCTGTGCTTTCATGTGCCCGCAGGAAATAAAGCAGGGTAATAGTAAACATTGTGTCACTGTGTTAAAGCGTACTTGATTAGAGATAGAAAGAGAGAGAGAAAAAGAAAACTTTGCACGAGACACTCAGAGCGCTGATAGATGGGAGAGAGAGATTTAATAAGCACAGCATTATTCCACAACATTGCACACTCTTGCCTGCAATGCCACAACACCGGCGAGGCAGTGCCTCCCTTTTAACAGTGAGCCTGTATTAAAGAGACATTTTAAATTCACTACTCTACTCTCAACCGCCACACAGCTTAAATCAACAGACAGCGTCCTCTACTGTTCCCGATGAAATCCTCATACATGCACACTCTCTACTTAGCATTCACAAACTTATATAGCCTGGAAGAAAAATATGGTTTGCTACTACAGTCCCAATTTGTGCATGGGTGTGTGTGTTTATGTCTCATGGGAATGTGGACACTCACATACTTAAAGTATAACTAATGTATTCAAAAATAAGCCTTAAACACAAACACACAGACTTTCTGGCAGTATGGTGGCCTTGTGATGATTTGCCAAAGAGAGATCAATTTAAATGCCTTAAATGCCTTTAATGCCTTAAATGCTAGTAGAGAGTAATAATGTGTGTGTGTGTATACATACATGAATGTGTATATACACTTAATACTGCTCCTCTAAGTGTAGTACTAATCTTGCACTGGAGAGCTTTTGCTAAAAATGCATAAGAAAGTGACAGTGCAGATCAGAATTTTTAGTTCACCAATAAAAACCAGGTAAATATGTTGTTAATGTGTTTAAGGTAGTATGTAGCCATCTAGACAGGAATCCCAGCAGCCACATCCTTCATGAGTCATTAGTCCTCAGCTTGGAGAGCATTACTCTGAAAGAGTTACACACTGCCACACAAGGTTCTGCTCAAATCCTCCAGCTGCCTCCCTTCACAGATAGTAGCACTTAAGAACACTTGCCCGTCCTGATAAGACTGTCTGTGTGGATGTGTATGTACGCTCAACACGCAAGCACACATCCACATTTTGCTCTCACATAACACAAGAATATACACACAAGCACACACTCTATAGGTAACACATTCAGCTGAAAATTCTGAGAGAGGCAGAGCATGGCCTAGTATGTGAACAAACATTTACATATATATGCACCAAAACAGATGAACACAGAGGAAAAACAAAAACACCCATAAGGTGTCTTTGATAAGTGCCACCCTGTTGAGCTGGAGAGAATAAATGGCAGGCTTGGTGTGCAGTCCTGGGCTATTTCATTATTGCCAGTGTTAAAACAGGAGCCTAATAGACCATAATGCCCTGTCTGACGTTTACTAATGCCTCAGCAAGAAGTTGCTGTAAACACATCCTGGCTTTCTGAAGACTAGCCATCTTTACTGGCATAAATACATATTTTATTATTTGTGTGTTTTTATTGTGGAACAAGGGATGTCAATAGGTAGGAAAGAAGTGTGATCCTTATCACAGAAAGTGACAATGGGCCTGCAACAACATGTCTAATTTAAGACAGCACACACACTAGTAACACCCTGCGGTGAGGGATGGACAAGAATAAAACTAAATTCACCTGAATGAGACAGACCTCTTTCAGTTTCACAATTTTCAGTTTGAAATTTTTCAATTATGGATGAGACCCAGAGGACACTGAGATGAATGAAAAGGAAAAGCAACACAGAGACTGGACCAATTTTCACTATGATAAGTTTTACTTGAAAGTACTATAAGTAACAACATATGTGTATTAATCAATTTTTTATTGCCAATGTGTGAATGGATTTTAACATAACTTCAAAAGTGAGACCTTCACCGACTTTCTCTGCGTGTGGACTAATTTCTATGTAAAGGACTCCGGACGTTTTTTCCGGGAAAATCCAAAATATGTGACGTTTATGCGTGCTCCCGAGTGCCTTTCCTCTCTTCCGCTCCCTACAGCGCCAATAGTGTGCAACACTAGCTAGTTAGCTCCATGATACTACTTCATATTTATACAGATATAATTTTAAAGTTACACAATATGTAGATATCTATGTGTATAAACAATGACGTTACTGCCGTATTTATTCCTAATTTCGATGACGGTATTTTGAGTGCTAATGGAGCAGCTACAATGTTAGCATAGCTCTGATCGATCTAAACTCCATTCAGAAAACAAGCATTTTAAAAGTTGTTTGCTTGTTGTCTTTCGGACAGACCTGACAGAGCATGAATTCAGACTTTTTACAAATCAGAACCATGATGTAGTTATTTTGGCATCCTTCTGATCCGTTTATTGCAATTAAATCACAGCAAAATCTGTTTATTTTGGGATCATACCGCTGTAGTAAGTGGATTCCGCTAATGTCAACAAACGACTGGCACACACCACAACACAGACTCCAAAACAAACTCCACGTAAGCACAAAAAAACAAAGGTTTTATCTAGTGAAGCCCATCTGGCAAAACGGGAATGTGACCGACGTCAGGAGGAAAACTCGGGTCAACTTATTATGCTGAAACATGAGCACATCGATTCAGCGAAATCAGAGTTGTGATGGAAACTATCACGTCAATAATGAAGTGTGGCAACACATCTTATTTCTAATATTCTGTCTAGTTCGTTAACCATTATCATCGTGTTGTTATCCAGCTAATTTATCTATGCTGACAGGGCTGAGTCTCTCAGTGAAAGCCAAACAAACAGCGATTGATAAAGCTGGCTAGCAAGCTATCAACATGATGCCTGTCAATCACGTTTGTGTATGTTACGTCACTGTTTTGGGCGACGCCGAGGATGCTGACTGCAGTTGACTTAACAGCCACTGGTGTCATTGTTAACAAGCATTTTCTGATTCTTACATATGGTACCTTTAAACAAAAACTAATGTTGACTGATGATGATGATACACAATCCTTTAAGGTTGGAGAGGCTGTTGACATGAGCATCAAGGATAAGAAGTCAGAGAAGGAGGAAGTGAAACGGTGCAACTTGATCTCCACGAGGATATTCATTCATCTTTGACTGCAAAGGGGTCAGATTGTGCTATGCTGCAGCGCAGCTGGAAGCTGGGAGGGATTCAGTGTCTTGTTCAAGGAGAGCCGAACAAGCAGGATGGATGGCTGTGGACACGGCAGCTTGAACCCAAGTTCTCCAGCTGAGGGGTGATTCCCCTCCTAACTGCACCACCCTGTTTTCCAACCTTTGTAAAATGTCAGTTGTCAGAGTGACTGCAGTTCATCAGGGCTGAAATAAACCTGAATGATAGAGAACTATTCAAGCCAAACAAGGGGATGATGGTCATTACAAAGCAGTCCAGTCTGTTTAATAGGCCTTTTTCATTAAGCTATACATCTACTAATTAGCTTGGAATGAGGTTCAATGAAGGCATCTCCCCCTTTATTTATATACGTATATGGCTTTTCAGATAGAGAAAGATGGCATGAGGTTTGTTAGAACATTAGAACAAATGAGGTGTTGATTTGCTTCCAAATTTTAGATGAGTAGTGAAGAACAGCAATAACAGCAATAAACTAGTGTAATTTACCAATGTTGAATTTAGATGAATCACAAAAATCACTAGAACCGCTAAAAACTACTTTCTCTTACACAAAGCTGGTATAAACAATATACCTGAGAGTCTCTATGCCTTTATTTGTAGATTGCTGGGACAGTTGTGCACTTGTTCATGTGCGTTCAATACATGATGACTTATAGATTACAAAGGGTACAGAATACAATAATGCAAAAATATTTTGCATATGCATTCAGAGTTATTTCTGCTGATATATTTTATGACCGACAGTAAAAATAAAATGCTGAGAGACATTTCAAGGACATTCAAAGCATTCTAATGCAGACATTTGGGAACTGCACACGGGTTGAATTATTATTCAACATGTCAGCATTTCAGTTTCAAAGATTTTTGTGAAAACTGATTTTAAAAAATCACATGTAACAGAATGTGCATTGATTGGTCAAGATTATTTATCCATCCTGAAAAAAAAATCACTAACACTGATACTCAATATATCATCTCATCCCCCTCTCATTTATCACTTCTTCACACTGCAAACTGCAAACAGTGCAAGAGGCTGTAAATACATTTTTATATTTATACTGTATAACATACAGATGCTAGTGTCAAGGCACTAAGTAGGTAGTATTAATGAAAAACAATAAATCAAATCAAATTCTTCGAGTTAAACCTCAAACCTCAATGATGGATACAGTTCTCTAAATTACGTTTTAGAGATCTTTATTCTTTCATATACAATTGAAAGCATTGAGAATAATTCACTGGCTTCTCATCTGATTTGCACTTGCTTAGCAAAACTCTTATATGTGAAATCTTTCTAGTAGGGTTCACAAGCCAACTGTTCACAAGCAACCAATCAAAAATCTTGTTGAGCAATCACACTTCGACCGGGTTTCCCCTCAGTTCTGTAGGAAATGCATAGACTTCCGCTGACCTGAGAATATCTTCAAATCTAGACTGAAGGACAGTCTGAAGACAAGTAACTGACTACCAGAGCCCTATATACACTGACGTGGTGTGAAACTTTTATGAGCTTCCACAGCTGATTCTTTCCAGGGAGAAAAATGCGAGGTAATGTTAGGCAAAATTGTGCCAACTCACTTTTAAGCAGAGAACTGCTTTGGGAAACACTCAATCTATTTTGTAGCTCTATCTGTTATATGGACACATAACTACCCACTGGTGGTTGTCATAACAACAGTGTTGTACTTCATCATCATCAGCATGACAGTGTGACACCATAAGAGTAATCTGTCAATCAAGGCTAAGGAGTGGGCCTTAATGCTCTGCACAAGATGTGGGGGTGGGGAGTGTGCCTGTGTGCCTGTGTGTGTGTGTGTTTGAGTGTGTGTGTGTGTGTGCGTGTGCGTGTGCGTGTGCGAATGTGAGAGAGGTAGAGAGATCTGAAACTGCCTTTGTGTTGGGAGTGGGCGAAATGAGTGAAAGAAAATGTGAAAAGAAAGAATGAAATCAACACAAAACTACATCACACACAAGACTCAGGCTAACACAAAAATATGCCAAAACATAGAGGCAGAAAAGCAAAATGTCTTTGTGTTTATGTGGATGCATGTATGGCATGTCTACTTTCACTATATATACCGTATGTGTGTCTATGTATGTATGTGTGTGTGTGTGTGTGTGTGTGTGTATGTACATCCTAGTGTGTGAGCTCTCTGATACTCTATTCAGAAAGCAGTCTATTGTGTTCACAACAAGGCTGAGGACTTTTGTGGATATGACAGCTGAATGACAGTTCAACAGTTGGGCTGGAAGAGAATTGTCTAGTCAAAGTGTTCACTGAAATGACTTCTAATGCCTGACTACTGACAGCTGCAACAAAAACCCCTTTTCCTACAAAAAAAACAAAGAAAACAATGCACCATGGTATTGACAAGTCCAATAGAGACATTTCAACTTTCTGCAGCTTTTTCCTCTCCCACTCAGCTCCTTTCAAGTCCTACACACTCACATACAGATGTTTAGCCTACAAGCATGTGTCTGAGTGTCTGCATGTACTTTAAGTATGTGTTTGTGTGTCAGTATTTTGTGTTTTTTTGTAAATCGGTATACAGTATGTGCATTTATGCCCGTGTGTGTGTGTGTGTGTGTGTTCTACTACGGTCCCCAAATCTTTAACTAGTGTGTGTGGAAGAAATACACTCACAATAGACCTACTCTGTTATCATGCAGCCTTATTCTCATCTTCACATGCATGCTGCACATACAAAAACACACACAAAACATTTATTTATGTCTGTACGGGAAAAAAAACAATAAAAAGGGCAGCATAAACAATACAGATGCAATCACACACCCCTCTATGCCATAAGTCATCACTGCATCTGCAGGCACATGTACTGTATACACACACATGAATGTCTGTACCATTTATAAGGGGCTCTAGTGTTTCTGAACATTTTTATAGAACATACACGGAATATAAAGTTTTACATTCAATGTTTATAGAGCACGCCAGAATTTGATTTTGTTTTTTACAACATTGCCAAGAAGATAATAGAAATCCTGACTCATATCTACCAAACAAAGATTGGACGTCTACTGTACATCCTGCAGGAGGACTGCTCATTCAGTGAGTGTCCCCCACAGAGGACTTCTTGGTTTCTTTCAAAATGTTTCAATAATGTTCACAAAATCTAAACAATTTCCAGCTACAGAAACATTCTGGAAAACCCCCTGCTAGATACACACGTACACGCAACTACTCTCTCTCTCTGCATGTGTCTCTAGTGTGTATGTGCATCCGCATGTATGCTTGAACACACATTCATACAGTTATTTGTGTGCGTGTGTGCGCATGCACAAAATGTGGGTTTCCACTATGAGCAGCACCTGCTGGTTGCACTATTTCAGCTCAGGAACATCTGCTGTGTGTGTCTAAATCACCAAGCTATTATAGTTATTATGATAGGTGGGCTATCGCCGTTTTGCACCGGCACAGATAATGACAGAATACCTCCATGCATAATTCACCAGGGACGGGTGGCCTGACACCGGGTGTGCCCTGTATTATTGTACTCCACACAGATAGGGGCTGTCTAATATTTATACTCATCTAACAAGGCTTACTGCAGCAAGACTGTTATGACATGTTATTGAACTACAGATTAAAAGCTCTACTGCACACATTATGAAATGTTAGAATAAAAGTTTCACTTTTGATAGATTATTAAACAATAGAATAAAAGTTTCAATGTTGACTCATGATTGAGCTTCAGATGAAGAAAGTTAATTCTGACATCATATTCAACCATAAATAGTGAGATTTGCTTAATCCTCATTATTAAAAGTATTTTAACCTTTTCTTTACCTTTGACACATTGAGACACTATATGTAAGAACTGGTTTGCGCATAATACTTTTCTTATGTGCAGTGTTCAGAGAGCTTATAGTTTGCTCTATAGATCATGCAGAGACCCAGGAGCTCTATAAGTGACATGCATGTGCACAGCAGGCAGTTTAGTAGTGAGTAAATAAAGAACATACTGTACAGTACAGTAGCAAGTAAAGCAACCATTTACGAGGTGGAGACTGCTACGCTGAGCATCCATACACCAGGAATAGATTTTGTGAATGGAACGGCTATATCAAAGGATCAAAGAAATATAATGGGGATTCAGCTACCCCCAACACTGTGCTTACTATGTGCTAGTGAATTCTCAAGGTCAGTGGAGATTCACTTGCACTGGTCTGGCATACACATACACACAGACATACAGTATATGGCCTTCTACTTGAAACACTTCTCTCTTATATACTTTACCTTGCACTATGGAGTAGGCCTGCCTGACTTTGACTGTCATACCTTGCCTGGTTTAACAGATTTTGAATTTTCTAGTTGTGTACTACATTGTTTGCATTTTTCAACAGTTACAGAGTGATGTAAAACAAAAGGAACATTTTAACAAAACCATCAGCAATATTAATTGAAAGACATGCACTGTTGGCTCCATTAAGGCCTCCTTGACTGAACCATAATCACATGTGACAAAGTAGCCGTGATATTAGCATAACAATACAAATTTACATATGGATTATAATACCACAGGCTGCTAAGTACAACAGTAAATTAAAGTCAAAAGGACAGATGATGTATCACAGCACACTGCTGGCCCACAAGAACTCAACTAAATTCAGGAAACAGTCAGCTCCCAGACAACAAATCAACAGTACCTCTATAGCACAGTGGCTGTAATACAAATCACAGGTTTTAAGACAGTTTATAGAGTATGTAGTGGTATTTTAAAAGAGCTGTATTTCCACAGAAAATGCATTTTCAATTTTTTCCAGCTGGAGATGAGCAGATGAAAGGGCAAGTACTAAAATTCTATGTCAACCCTAATAAGCATGCTCAACACCACTGTATTACTGATAGGGCCGGTTATTAGACAAACTGCATGGGATTAACACAGATTACAGAGACCAAAGGTGAAAACACTTGGCCGGAACAGCAATCATAATTTATAACTGTGTTGCTGGCTCATAGTCAGAAACAGTTTGGCCTCACCCAGTGGGAGTCACTGATGATTGATTCTACATGTAGAACTGTTATTGGCACTAACTGAGGTCTGGACAGTGTGCAGTCAACCATTAGAATGTTCTTTAAACTAGTTGTGACTTTCAAAAAGTGGAATGAATCAGCGACTGATGCTGAGTTTGTTTCCCATCATATATTTCAATGTTTCCCTTTAAATTTTCTGTTGTGTTGTGACAACATTTCATGTCGTCAAAAGAAAGGGGTTAGTTTGGAGGAAAAGTGCCATATGTCTGCCACTTCTGTTTGACATCATTTTCATGGAATGATGGAACACTTTGATAACTTTTTCAGCTTCCCGGTGAAACAGCTTTTATATCTTGGCAATTCCACACTTATCTCCTCCCATTCGCATCTACACAAATATGTTCCTTCTGACGAGTGGAATGAGGTACAGTACGTCCTTTTCTTAAAGTGCATCCATTTATGTGTGAGAACATGTGAGCGCTCGAGTCATATTTCCTTTAAACAACAAGCAAAATCACCCCACCGTCTGTATCATGTCTACTAAATAAATTGTAATCTCCTGCAGCCCGTCAAGCACTGTGAAACGCATTCATACGCGTCGATACGTCACACACACACAGAGACTCACACTCAAGGGCAGTAGTGTGATGTCATGGGTGGATAGGACATTTCAGAGCTTTGGGGGCTGAAGCAGTCGACGGTTTAAATCACTCATCCCCCGGAGGATAATCTAACCAATGATTTAGTGGGAGTCACAGAGTCACTCTCAGCAGCTTCCACTCCAGTGGAGGGATATATTAGTGTGTGTGTGTGTGTGTGTGTGTGTGTGTGTGTGTGTGTGTGTGTGTGTGTATACAGTATGAGCATGCGAGGGGGGAGAGGTTATTCGCCTTACACTGTCTCTCTCTTTGAGGCCCCCATGAGACCAATTACCAATACTCTGTGGCTTCACACAAACACACATGCACACACACTTGTAATCTTACACCACATAAGAACTGTCGCTGCTTGACTGTGTGATCACCATAATGGCTCAACATGAGCTTCATACTGTCAATATTCATGATTCAGGGGAGACCACTTGAAGAGTGGCATAGTTGTTACATAAACATACGAGCGCACACAGAGAAAATTATAAGACTCAAATTAAGTGCAATATTCAACATGTCAAATCAGAGGAAACAGGAGCGCATGTCAGCCAAGAAAGTGTTTGATGACACTAAAGCTGTGTAAACATGTGATAGGTCAGCATGATGAACAAACAGATCTAGAAGAAGTCTCTTCACTTTTGCCTCTTGCCTAGTTATTTACATTGGAACGGACACTAATCTTGTTACAGAGTACAAGGAGCTTTGCATCCGTGTTTGGTTCTAAGCTTGAACTTAAGAGTTTCTTCTGGTCATTTAGAACAACTGTGCAGGCCAACATTCATTTCTATTTCAAGACCTACACTTGTGGCTGATTCATTCTCTCAATATGTCATTTGTTTGAATTTAAAAGAAGCTGTAAGTGGACACATTGTATTCTTCGCAATAGCAAGCGCGTGGGATGCATTTAATTATTTTCTTTGAACAACTCTCATTCAACCCGTTCCCACATAGTCAGACAAGTTGTATCTGTGTACTAATGGTGGTCATGTACTGTATACTAATGCCTCGCTGGACCTATCACTCATCTGTTTCACATTCCTCTACTGTAATTAATGCTATTGACAGCTAACGTTCCACAGGAGGGGGAAACGGCCTCTTTAGAGTGAAAATGAATAATGTTCATTCTCTATACACAAGTAACATGGCGTAGGTGTGCGTGTAGGTGTGTAAGACGATGAGACATAGCCCACATGAATTCATATATACAGTATGTGGGAATGTATGCATGTATATTTGACTGATTGATGGGAATGGTGACATGCAGTGGGGCCCTAGGGCTGAGGTTTTAATTAACAGGTAAAAGAGGAGCTAGCTGGTTTGGCTATCACTATATATCACCATGTCTGGTCCGCAATGACTCAACAGCATCCATCTAAGACCTAGAGCACACACACTCACACACAAAGGCCATCTGGCTAGCAGGGTGCAGCTAACTTGTGAGTGTCTCTTTTTTCCTGCTAGCATGGCAAAGTTTCTTATCATTCTTGTCATTTTGCAGGATGTTGTCAATGGGCGCCATATGTGTAAAAGTCAACATTTGCTAATCTTGAAAAAATAGAGACAAAAAAAGCTGTTAATATTTGATTTAGTGACTGAGTAATAGCATATGAAGCTTATACGGGAAACAGTGTGCAGGTTATTTCTTGGTAATTTCCTGTTTGTTCATTCATTTTCCATTTCTCTGATTCTATCTGGAAACACACACACTATCACAAATACAGAAAGCATGACCTTCCATTGATTTTACATTTCTTAAGCAGAAATCCAATCTAATTTCTACAATTATGCCCATTAAATGTGAGAGCAGAAAAGATTTTCTGCAAGCATGAAAGAATGGAAGCAAACACACAGTTGTGATAACAACTGCAGGTAAATAACAGGCCTACAGCTTGAGCTACAGTATATTGATTGCAGCATAAACAGTGTTTGGTTGTTTTGTTGTTTTGATTGTGATGTTTCATTAAGGGTGAAGATTTATATCCAGTCCTTATCTCACTTTCATGGTGGCAACAATAAATGAATAAATGTGCCTCTCATACATTTTCAAACAAGGAAAATTACACCTAGACACCGTTATTTCAGTCGGTATCCTGAATCTACCTTACAAAGAAGCAATTTTTTTTCTCTTTGCAAATTGCTGATGTTGAGAGAAAAAATATTAAGAAAGCAAACACCTCCACATTCCATGTTGCTCTTCCTTGATTTGGTCTATTTGATGAAAAACAGTGTATATTCAATGATTCTGAACTTGCTTTTTACAAGACATACTAACAAGGCCTCAGAGTACTCATGAAGAAGATGTACAGTACATGTGTCCTTACTTAGTGATCAAGACCCCTTCACTTTCCCTCAGTTCATTATGAATAAGCTTTGGCCATCCATTTATAAAAACTTTGGGGCATTCTTGCAGTACATAACAAAACAAGGGAAAAGACCTGGAGTTTGATGTTTTTATTTCATCTCCTTCATATAAGATTTACTTTATCGTTTTTGCACTACAGTCACTTTCTTTGCTCTCTTTATATCTTGATTCATCTGGAGAGGACAGCGCAGAAATAGGCTCTTTTCGTAAGGGAAAATAGCCAGGGGAGGTACCTGGGGGCTAGAAGCCAGAGCAGATGCCAACCACAGCACATCCATGAGACAGCTGGCCTCATGGAGAGATAATAAAAAGCACACATCATTTTCACAGTGTATAATGTTTAACACGATTGCATTGGTTGGTTGAATCAATGACAGCTGTCATGTACGTATGTGATCATGAAACCACTTTTTCAATGTGATATGCTTCAAGTTTACAAGGCCGTTTGTAATGAGTGAGTCTCAAAGGACTGGAGTTAAAAAAACAAAAATCAAAAAGGAGACAGGACCAGGAAGAAACAAAAGGTAGGCAGGTCTACACTAAGTATATCCATTGTTGAAAAAATCAGTATCTACAGTAAAAAAATACACAGAATATGTGCATGATAGACACATGGTGAACAATGTACATTCACATGGGATTTCCAACTCTTTGCATTGCTTATATAGAAGTTGAAACCTGAAGAGAATGACTCTCCACAGGAATTCATCTAGATTATGCCAGTTTTAAATCATCGAGTGACTCTCACCACCCAGGATACCGTCTGACTCATTGGGTTACAATGCAAACAAAAATCGATTTGGGAGCATCCAGAGCAGGTGATAAAAGTCACAATGAAAAGTGTAATCACAACTTCCAGTTATGGCTCTTGGGAGGACTCTGCCCCCACATCCAACCCCTGGCCCACAGGAAATAAACTTGCTAGCTTTATTGTGTTAATCTAAATTCTCTATGAAGTCTTTGCGTGTATATGATGCTTTGTGCAGCTCAGCACAGTATAGTGCATGCACTGCTTTATGTTTCAATGAATGAATCCAATCAATCATTTGTCTTTTTGTTTGTTTTCAAACTGCTGAAGGCTTTAGTATTCATGTAGGCACCGGAGGTAACGATGCAGAATAAAGGCTTGGAGTCTAAACAGACAGTTTGTCTCTTCTGTCGATTTTTGTCCTCTTCACAGTGTCGGTACGTATTAATGACAAAATGTTGGTGAGGTTCACAAAGTTAAAGTGAAGAACTTGGGTTTGTGAAAAAAAGAGGCCAGGCACAGATGTGTGCATGCAGAACAACCTGTGCCTGCGCATACACACACAAACACAAACACAAACAACCTATCACCTGGATAGCCTCCACTATGTGAAATATAAAATCTTCTTCTCAAACTGCTCCAGGCATTGATTCCTTTGGCCTCAGGGTATGATGCCTCAAGAGGACAAACTCACTCGTATTCTTTCTCTCTCGCTTACCCTCTCAGTCTCTCTGTCTTTCTCTCTCTCTCACACACACACACAGGCACACAAGCAAGTCAGACTTTCTGAGGCCCTCTTGCACAAACTCATTTGAGGACATCAGTAAGAGGACCAGAACTTGAAAGCAGGCATGATTCTAAGTCCTGCATGTTAAGGGTCATGTGTCCTTGTCCTTTTCCCCTAAATATTCTTTGGGAATATATCTGAGGCAGTTTCCCTCTTCCTCATTCTCACTTATCTGTCTAACTTTCGCTGTATATGTTTATTTCTCCAATTCTCTTCCCTCACCTCTGCTATTATCTCTCTCTCCCACTTTCTCTCTCATTTTCCTCTCTCGGTCTCTCCAAGTCTCTGGACATTGACAACAATACCTGCAATAGTGGATAGAAATATATCCAGTGAATGTAAACAGTTGGTACAGGCACAAATCCTCAAAAGGGCTTTAATTTTTCAGATACCCCTACCCGAGGTAGATCAAACACGACCATACAACAAATTCATAATTTTGATATGTCCCCTTCATGAAATGGATGGTCATAACAAAATATTTTACACAGCAAAATGTGATGAAATTGATTAATATATTGACTGTATATATATTGATGTAAATGCAAATGTATATTTGATGTCATTTTTCACCTATTGCTTGGATTTAGTTCAAAATTGCACTAATAGTGCCCTGATATCTGCCCTACACCTCAAAGCAATATGAATATCAAAATATGTATTTATTATAAAACTAGAGCCAAGAGGCTTTTAAATAAAAAGATGTCACAGGCAGAAATTTCACACAGACACCCTTTTAAAAGAAAGTTACTTTTACTTTAAGGTAATATATGATGGTATGTTTCTCCTGTTTTTTTAATATAACATTTTCTGACTGCAAAAAGAAGTGGAAGGGTCCAATACTGCCTTCTGAAATAGAGGCATAACATTAACAATAACACTACATTACACTACCACTACCACATTCATGTGTAACATTAAACGTAACCACCTATTTTTCTGTAATGCATCTCCACTGCCATCACTGTGCTTTTTACCATAACTGTTATGAATTACAGTTGGCATTTTTTGAAACCAGCTTACTTTAATCCTGTTAAATGGAAACCTATTCTCCCCAACACTGATCATACTGTCACCACACACACTCAAACACAGAAAAATACATGCCTACAAGACAGCAGACAGGCAGGCGGGCAGGCAGGGCATCACACATGCGTGATCCTGCACACACACACACACACACAAACGCTGCATATTAAAAAGCACCATAATAGCCTGTCGAGCTTTTTGAACGCGTGGTCAACAAAACATCTCGGTGTCTCTGTATGGATGAATGCGCACACACTTTTTTCAGCCATTCCTGTTGAATTGACAGCAAAGCAGAGACCATAATCCCACATAAATGCATACTAATAACTGACTTCACTGACACACACACACACTTCCTCAGAATAATTATAAGCACCAAAGTCAAAAGGAGTGCCAAACCAAATGATGCACACACACTGAAAGTTTTACGTAATGAGTTCAGGGTAACTCCAGCACAAAGTGGAGCCCCTTCAGCACTGATCAGGCACATCAGCCTTGAGGATGTGGACAAGCAAGAAAACATGATGTTTCTTTGACTAACAAGGCAACAATAAACACACCAACAAATACATGTTCCTCACCCTGCTCCCAAGGCCAACAAAATACATATTTATCACCTTGTTTGGACCTGTAATTACAACGCTCTCCTGGGCCAATCATTGTAATTTAGAAAATGCCAAAAGCAGCAGCAAGACCCATCATATTTCCACATTTTGTTCAAATGTGATCAAAACTGCCTGACGAATAATGATGGATGAGTGACACAGATAAAAAAACAGACAAACCCACTACACACTAACAAAATATTGTCATGGGGGACTATTATGGCTGTTGGTGTCAAAAACAAAGAAAAACATATAACACACATGTTCAAATAGCCATCAGGTGTCCTATTATATAAGCTCTGGGGAGACATTACCTTCCACAGCATTTATTAATAAGCTCATTTCTCTTCTGTCTCTCTGTGCCTCTCACCCTCTTTCCTCTGTTCTTTCTACACACCTTGCTTTTTGGAATCAGCCTCTTTCTTGCTGTCTTTTTTGAATCTCTCTCTCTGTCTGTGTTTTGTCTCAGTGTTTCTCTCTGTTTCTTTCTATCACACTCTCCCTGTCTGCCTCTCTGGCATGGTTTGGTTGGTTCTTATCTATCCAACCACTATCTGGTGTTGGGGGAAGATAAGCATGCATTTGCATGTTTAATGAACCAAACACCCCCGATTCCCCTCAGCATGAGGACACACACATACACACGGGTGCACAGACATACAAATGCACATGCACACACACACATGCACAAACAGATACCCACTGCTGCTGTTGGCCCTGAAGGCCTCCGTCTCCTTGCCACTGACATGGAGTCACCAGCTGCTGACTCCTACAGGAGTAAACATGGCCTATCTATTCGCCTTCACATCTACAGCTGGAATGACAGGCAGACGGACATTATTTGGCCTAACCACATCATTTCAAAACAAAAAGGAAATCATGACATATCTGAAAGAAACAACAAAATCTCCATCTCTGTTATGCATTTTTTGACAAAATAAAGAAGATATACCCTCAGTTCCACAATCTCACAGACCGCAAACACAACCCATACCTATGTAGAGAAAAAAAACTAGCGCAATGCAGTTAAAAATGTTCATCACTGTCAGGATAGATCAGCAAAAATATTGAGTAGTGAATACCTTTTCTAAAATCGTTTTCTTTTTTGTTACTTTGTATACTATCAGTAAATCCCAAATCCAAATTTGACAATCTGCAAGATATGATTTGTACAAAACAAGAAAACAGTTGTTGACAAATCAAAAAATTGTTTCCATAGTTGTAGCAAAATAAGGCAGTGACCCTTCCTTCACAATAAACAAGCTGAGGTGTAAGGATGGACCTGGCCAAACTGATAAAGGCACTGTGTTCACCACAAGGGAGAAGAACCTGAAAAATCGCCTGCATGCAGCCATCCATTAACATGAAAAATTGAAATGTGCAAAGACAAGTAGCACCCCATTTGGTTTTGCGTTTTAGCAGATTGTTTCTCTAAGCTAGACGCTTACGAGTGGCAGAGCATCCACTGTTCTGGCTGCTGTTCAAGAGATCAGCCATCGACTGAACAAGCAAGATTTAAGCTTTTAGTATACATTGGCTGTACTTAAGTGTCCCTGAGCAACAATCAATCCCTAAATCCCTGCCCGCATTTGAGTGTTGCTCTTTAGCTGACTCTGACCTCTGACTTCTTTGTTGAGGATGCTGAAATAAAAGTGCATTTTTCAATCAGCAACATCAATAAAATATCAGTTTTCTAATCTTATTAAGTGTAAATGCCTTCAACTAAACTATTTTCATTTAGCTAACCTGGCTGCTAGCAATGTGTCATTTTAAGGAAACACAAAGCCAAAGGTAGGGTTTCTCCATATACAGTGAAATGTGTCATGTTAAGGAAAATATGCACTCACTAAAATGCGAAAAGCCAGGACGTAATTTAAGAGCAAAGACAGATAGAAAGGGGGAGAGATGAAACAACACAGAGAGAGGCAGACAGAAAGCTAGACAGTGGGGACGACAGTGGTGTGAGAGATGTCGCCACCTGCCACCATTTTTCTCCTCTCCTCTTGGAAATGCATCATCAGTCATTAGGGGGGAGCATGACTCGCGGTATCATCATCACTCACACAGACACACACATACATACACAGGCCCAAACACAAGGCGTATTTTAAGGTATAATGCAGCGGCCTATAATTTGAGTTCTCTCTATGCAGCATTTTGCTGAGCTTATAAAACCGCCTGCAGCTAATGGTGTGATGGATCCCTCTATTATCACCCAACGCAGGAGACGAGAGTGGGGTATAGTGAGATAAAGGAATGTAATTGGATAGTATTTTAGCCGTGGCAAAAACAGGAGGGTGGTCAGAGACAGAAAGAGAGCATGGGAAAAGCTGTAAAATGATAACTGCATGATGAAGTCTAAAAGCTGTCCAAATGAGATGGACCTGTCCAATAAATTAAATCCAACATAAAACAGAAATCACCTATGTGTGTAACGCATGTCTGTAAACTCATTTCAAGTGAATGTGATGCAATAATGTAGTGCTAAAATGATTAGAGTATGGTAAGTTCATACAGCACATGACAAAATGTTAAAAGACATACTTTAATTGAGTAATTACAAAGGACACAGAGGCCAACTTTAAGCACAGAACAAACTTCAAATAGCAAATATGAGGAAAGTGCATACTTGATTTTTTATTGGCTGTGCTACGTAGCAGTGGGGCTCTATGGATAGTAATGTCAGTCACTGGGTCCGCCACTTTGGTCCAGACTGAAATATCACAACAACTATTGCACTGTCAAGAAATTTGCGGTGACCAGAGGATGAAGCCTTTTAGGTGATCCCCTGACTTTTCCTCTAGCGCCACCATGAGGTTGACATTTTAGATTTCCAGTGACACGTCTTGACAACTATCAGATTAATTTCTATCAAATTTGTTCCAGCTATTCATGTTCCCCACAGGATGAATCATAATAACTTGGTGATTCCCTGAATTTAATCTAGCACCATCATCAGGTGTATTTTATCTACTACTTTTTTTGACCAAATACCTGTATAATTAATGACATTCCCATCAGCCTTACCTGTGCTTTGTGTATAGTTCTAATTAGAAAAGTTAGTATGCTAACATGTTAAACTAAAATGGTGAACATTATACCTTCTAAACAGCAGCATGTTAGCATTGTTATTGTGGGCATGTCAGCATGTTGACGTTAGCATTTAGCTCAAAGCACCACTGTGCCTAAGTACAGCCTCAAAGAACCGCTAGCATGGCTGTGGACTCTTAGTCTTGATAAAATGCTGATATCAAACGGGTTTTGAAGAGAAGATAAGAAGAAGTAACACAGAAAGGAGAAAACCGGATTAATCTGAGAATAGCAGAAAGGAGAGGTGACAAAGAGAAGAGAAGAGAACAATACAGCACAAAATAGCACAAGAGAGAACAGAAAAAAAGTTAGACAAAGTTAGACAAAACACAATTCAATGACAGGCAAGCGGGGGACTTTTTCAAAATGTTTCTGGCGCTCAACATGTGTCTGGGGTCTATTAGTTGCTGTGATCAACTTTAAAGTGTGTGAAGACTAAGCCCATACCAGTGATGTGAATGTCTGCTCCTCAGGGTAGGACAACTTTATAGTCTAGTAAGCGTGTTTGCCCCTGAGAAAAGTCTTGGGAGCAGGGTGAGGAAATGTGTGGGTCTGTGTGTGGGTGTGTTCGTACACGCGGCACAAAGAGTGGCGCTGCTTCCTGCTGGTGTGGAACTAAATGTCACAGCTTGATTAGAATAAATAGCCTTATACAGGCTCTGGGACTGGGCACCAACATACAGCAGAGCAAGCACGTGTGTGTGGTGACTCACTGCTTTTGTTCTCTCTCTCTCTCTCTCTCTC
>NTHP01000085.1:828878-856164 GCA_003416845.1 Oplegnathus fasciatus | reverse complement strand
TACACACACACACACACACACACACACACACACACATACACACACACTCTTGGACACTCAGGCTTTACCTTTCTCTGACCTACCCGAGGGGTCTTTGGGCAGATGTGCAAGTCTGAACAACACAATCAGAAAGCTGTTACTGCCTCAGGACATGAACTTTACACCTCACTCTCCCTCCGTCTCGCTCTCTCTCTCACTCTCTTTCACACACACACACACACACACACACACACACTTTTTTGTCTCTCAATCTGTATCTCTGTGTAACTGTTCAATATGTTGACTTGGCATTAATGTTTGATACTCACTGGTTCTGCAGCATATACAGCAGGACCCGCAAACAGCTGAATAAAAGGACTGTATCCTTGTCACTCTCTAAACATACATAACACGTATCCGCCTGTATACAAGCACTTATTATCACTTGAACAAAGGACCAGATTAAGGTCACATGAATTAACAAAGACCATGCCATGCAGTTGAAGGCTCTGAAAGGTAGGGAGTGGACCTTTGCGCTTAGATTCTCATTACCGTATGACATATTACTACCTTCTAATATGGCCTCTGGTACGCATATACGCACATCACCAATGTCCTGGTACCAGGATGAGAGCTTCCATGACATCAGAGGAGAAAAAATTATTTGTCAAGATAACATAGCATCGGGCACTCATGTATGTGTATATTCTTTCAGGTGTGTGTATGAATACATGTTTGTGCCTACATGCATTTGGGGTGCACAATGGGGCCAGGTCAGCCATACCGCATATATTTCTTTCAATGTGAAAGCAGAAATATGAGCATTAGTTAACTTTTAGAAAGTGATTTTGCAGTTTTGTTCTTTCTTTCTCTCTGCATTGCAATTCTTAGTTGCATAAACCATCAACAGCAGCAGAAAAACATTCAGTGACTGAAGCAAGGATCTGTCTGTTTACAAAATAGACATAATCCACATGCTTCAGCCCATGAGCATCATAAATACATGACAGCAGGATACATAAATGATATGGCCAAAGGGAGTGTCTGGTCAACAGAGCTCATCAAAACTAGTACAGAGTGATTATCACACACATATACACACATATACACGTACTGCCTACACTTGAGCCAGTACTAAATATACTGTAGTGAAAGTAAGTGAATACACAGAGAGTTCAGTTTATAAGCACAGTGATAATACAGTGTAGTAAAATAACATTTATCAAACATAAGGATGAAAACTAGAGGATAGAGAGACAGATGTGTAGAGCAAAAGGAAGACAAACGTGAGAGAAAATGAGATGAGAACAAGCAAAAGAGAGAGAGAAAAAAATGAAAAATAATAAATCAATGAACCTACTGTATTCTGTGGCCGCCACAGGGTAATGAAAGCTATTTATTAGCCATCTATCTCTTTCTCTGTCTCTTTCCTCCTCTCCCTCTGTCCTTTCTTTCTCTCTCTTTCCCTCACTCTTTCTGCTTTGCGTTCCCCCACCCCCAGCATTGATACCCCCATCCCTCTCCACTAAACGCTAACAATTCCATTATGCACAACAAAACGCTCATTTAGAGGTCACATTTGTTCCGCTCAACTTCACTTGTCATCTGCATACCAACTGAGGGGCTGCCTACCTCGGCTTGGATTCATGTGATCTGACATGACCTTTCTGCTTTAAAATAATAGGCGAATTATAATGGACTTATGCATACTACTCTCTTTTTCTTTAATGACATTGCTTTACAACAACTGCACTCAGTCTCTTTCTCACTGTGCTTTATTTGTTCAAAGCAAAGCAAAAAATATTGCTATAATATCTTTATTTCGTCATCTATCATATAATATATGCATATATACGCCATAATACTAGCCACGAGGCATCAAGCTGGTACTATGTTTGCTTATAGCCAGTGGAATATGACAACAACATAATTAATTTAGCCAGTGAATCCATAAGCTTACATGACATCTCATATATGGCCATGATAATCTACTGCCCCGAGTCACGATTACCTTAGTAGCAAACTTCCTCAACAGTTCACGGGCAGTGCTTTAATTCACCAATAATGTGTCCCAGAATGCCCAGCGAGGTCACTGCAAGGCAGACCACAGCTGTGGGACCTTTAACGATCTGAATCTGTCAAGGAATCGTACATTTATCTGCCTTATATCTTAGTGAGCTGCAAAAACACTGGTGAGGCACATGTGAAACAAGCTCTGCCATCAGCTGGTCTCTCAAAAATAATTCCAGTGTTTTGGCTTTGTACAGTTCAGGTTTTGTTTGGTGACATGATCAAATGCTTTCCAACCCTAAAAACTGAACATCCTGGAACTTTGGGAATAACAGCGTATGGAAAACTGTCATTGTTGACATAATGGCTCTCCGGGAGTTTTACACTATTCTTCTATGCAGTCTAAAACTCAACAACCTGGGTGTCTCCATATGTAGACCTCTCCCAGTTTTGACTAACATATCAACTTCAGCTATGGTATATTGTATATCACTTCTTCTACATATGCAGCTAGTTATCTTAGTGAAATTATCTTCATTTGTAGGGGAGACTTGACCAGATAACCTATATAATGTCATTTCCTATTCTTAACTTTACAACATCTGGTGCTGTATCACTGTTTGTGCTGGCATCATAATGGTGAAAAATAGATGAATACTAATTGAAATACATCAACCATAAATTCAGTTCTCCTTTAAAGGAGCTCTGAAGGCTTGAGCTGCACAGTCAGCCAGGCAGAAAAGACAGCAGGAGCAAATGTTTCCCACTGGTTGCCACTTACCACTAATGTTAGAAAAATGATAAATTAGTCTCGGCATGGCGTTTGGAGTCTATGTGTTTGCATGTGAATGTGTATGTATGCCAGTGTGTGTTTCCTCCCTGTAAAGTGTTGTGTCGCATGCCAACAGTTCACAGTGTGAACAGATGTTAGACAGTAATGCCCTGGGTTTCTGCACCACAGTCAGGCATTTTTTAGGGTCCTCAGCTCTGAGGAGGAGTCCGTGGAGATGCCTGAATTGCTTTATCGAGCGGAACACAACTAAGGACACGCAGGCTCGCAGCGGCTGCCAAGAACACACATAGACACGCAAACACAAACACAGCACTTGCTCCAAGCATGTGCAATACAAAGCCACAAACAGAGAGTGTACAAAACCCCACACATTTGGAATAATAATACACACACAGACACACACAAAACTACAGGGTACCAGGTAGCTTTCACCCTGACAGGCTTTTAACAGAGTAATGGACCCACTGCTGAGTGAATATGGTGGCTGCAGCTTAAAGCCCACAGCAAACCTTGTCTGAGAGGATATAGACTGTCATGAAAGGAGAAACATAACTTTAGAAGAATAAGATGAGAGTTTTTCATGAAATGTCAAAAAATGCTATATAGAATATATAAAAGACCCCAAGTGTTTGTCTGACTATTAAACTGTCTCCATTTTCCCTCCCAATCCAACTACCTCATCTGCATTCCTTCATTTTTACCCTGAGCTTTATTATAACACCTATTCACTCAGAGCCAGCCACTACACTCTATATTTAGCTGCTTCCTGTCACTGAGACCCAGATGAAGGAGAGGAAAATGAGTGGTGATGTTGCAGACCATGGGAAAGGTTAGCGCTGTCTCTTTGAATAGCATCAGACTCTCTCTGATCATTCACAGTTATATTGCCGACATTAATATCTATACTTAGGCTTGGAACAAAACAAAATCAACAATAGAAAAAAAAACGGGAGGGCCCATTGGAATCTGCATAAAGGATGACATCAATCAAAATAGAATAAAAAACAAAAAATAAAAATGGGCAAACTCAGAGGTGAGCTGTCACGTGTGTATGCACAAGCACAAAAAAGATGATGAATGCACATCACACATTTTATTTGACACGCATTGACAAATTTGAGAGCACGCGGGGATGGATGTGGACTCAGTGGCATATAGTGAGCTGTCGGCAGACAAAAGCTTAGCTAAGCCAATCCTCCATATCTGATGTGATAATCATAAGATGATGCAACTGTGAGACAGCAGACTTGACAGCAGACAGACTATTGCTGGCACAGACACATGCACAAGCAGACATTCTCACAAGCATAAAGCAAATGCACCCAAACAAATGCATAAGTTCAGATAAAACCATTGCAAGAAATGGCACTTTCACAGACTTTTAACATATGTTGAGGACTTGAAAACTAAAGAAAATGAACACAGATTATTATATACATGTATATAAGAAAGTGAAGGGCAACTGTTGGCTTCAAGTGGAAGGTAAAGCTCTTCCAAGAGTTAAAACCTACTAAAAGAAATATTAGAAGTAGGTCCAGATAAGCTATATAGATGAGTCTACCAGTTCTTTGCTTTCATAGCTCATTCAAGCATATTGATGACCTGTCCAAAATCATAGGCATAATATACGTGAATTATGATGGCTTGACATCAGGCTAATAAGCCAAGCAAAACATAGAGTCGAGAGTAAGAAGAGGAGAACAGTTTGAAAGATGAACTGAAAATAAATATACGGAAGGCTGATTCTAATTGACAACTCTGCCTTGAACTCTAGACTTAGGTTTAAGCATTATCTGGTTTGTTTAGAGTCAATTAATTTAACAAGTAACAAATCCATCTTAGTTTACATTTATTAACTTAAAACACTGTGGATGATAAAAAACAAAACAGTCTTATTGACATGTAAGTGACTTATAAACACACCAATGTCTGGGTACACCATCATATATCCAAAATCACACATACATGTCAAACATAATAAATATAAAAAAAACAAATACATATGTGGCTCACTGACAGATGTGTGATTAAGATGACAATATCCAAAGTCTCTGATGTATGGGTCTCATATGTCTCTTTCTGCAAAAGTAATTGTAGGTTTGTGGTAAAATGTTTTTAAAAACAGATTTCTATCATAGTAGCCTAAGCATCATAGTAAGTAAGAAAAGTTTCAAATCATGGTGGGCATTTGCACAAGGATTATTCACAACACAAACACACTACATACTAAAGGTTATCTAATATAAGCCCAAAGTTAAATAAATGGGTACAGAGTTTAGTTACAGTATCTATTTACTTTGTCTTTGATGTTGGTGCTCGGGTTATTTTTAAGTCCCTATCGAGCTATATTAACAAAGAATGGAAATTCAAAACAAATCCAGAACAGAAGTCTCTAAACTTTCACCAATAAATATCATCTGAGATTCAGCTGGAGCAAACAGAATGGATTGGGAAAGTTCAAAAGTGTCTTTTTTTTCTCCAGTGTGCTCTGTCCCCCCCTCCCCTCCCCTCCCCTCCCCTCCGGGTTGTGTACTTACGCAACAAGCTGCCTGAGGGAGTCAGGGGGAGGCTGAATTTATATGAACCTGACTCTTTGACATCACAGCAAAATTCATGCAAACACAAAAACATACACATACAAACAAATGTATCTAATCTATCCCAACTTTCCACCAAACTTTACTTTTACTCAGAACTTTTATTCACAGGAAGGCAAAGGCTGTATGAGAGAGAATGTGAGGGGACAGTGATTTAGTGAGAGGAGAGGGGAAGATATTGAGCACAAGGTTTGAGCTGATAGCATAAAATTCAAAATTAGCATGCTAGTCACATACATCTCCTCTCCTTCATCCATCCCTCCTTCATCTTTACTCCCTCTTTCTGTTAAGAGCTCTCTTTCCCTCATCTCAAAAATAATTTTGGCAGCAGAAAGGTCAGACTTATAAATGGGGAACATAATGAAGTAGTTTGAAGGTTTTCAGGTCTGTGGCTAATATGCTAATTAATGCTGTAATATGAGGAAAGGTGTTCCAGGAAGTGTAACACTAAGGCTTGACCCAAGTCTCTGTTGCAAAGCAAAGTCTCAAAGAGGACTTTTTGTTACCATGTATATGTGTGGGTGATGCTGTGTGTTGTCACACCCTCAGCAATGTTGCCAAGGGTTGTGTTGATGTGTCTGTTATATCAAACCCTCAGGAACTACCATGGTGTGTGTGTGTGTGTGTGTGTGTGTATGTGTGTGTGTGTGTGTGTGTGTGTGTGTCAGTGCAGTATGTGAGAATGTGCATGTTTGTGAAGTGTGTTATCAAACTCTCACATCATTATGTCATGCGTCTGTCTGTATAGTATGTGTGTAAAGCTCCCCACAAGCTCAGTGTTATTTTACCCCATGTAACACCATCGATGTGTGTGTGTACTTGTGTGTGAGTGTTTATCCGTGTGTGTGATTTTGCCTCAGTGTTGTCCCAATCCATCCAGCTGATAAATGCACCCCACAGCAGGGGGAACACTGCTCTTTTCCAGTAACATCACTCCACAGATCTAAGGAGAAAACACCCAAGGTGTGTATGCTTTAGTGCACGCGCGTGTGTGTGTGTGTACACGTACGTGCGTGGGGTGAAGATATATATAATGGTGCAGTCAGCGTTAGTGTCATGAAGGACCCAGAATCTATTCCATCATGCTCTAAGTTTACACATACATACACTTGTGCAGGGGGGAGCACACACTCGCATACTTACAAACAAAGATGCACACTTACGTGTACACTCTTGTGTATATTTGATCAATCCGGGAGAATTATGACCCTCAAAGTCCCACATACACACACAATGTATGTTTTACCTGACTACCTGGCACAAGCACACACACACATACACAGAACAATATCCTTTCCACACGAAAACCCAGCCACCACACACAAAAGATGGGGACAGTGTGTATCACCTGATACCCCCTCCCCACCCCACCCTATCCACACACACACACACACACTCAGAAAAACAGGGTTTGCATGTTACCTGATGCTGCTCATGCTGCCTGCCTCTGATCCCAGCTTGCATCTCTCCAGCTGGGTGGCGACAATCTGACGCTCAGCCTCAAGTTCCCTGGTCAGGCGTTCAAACTGAAGCTCCTGAAGAGATAGAGAAAGACAAAGTGTGTGTTAGACTGAGCAAGAGAGGGAGTAGGAGAGAGTTGAGGCTCTGATGGGAAGCTCCTAGGTATGAAAGTTTAGAACTGATGCTAAAGTGCCTAGACTCCAGACTTGACTTGAGATATCAAAACTAAGAAAAAACATTTTTTCTTTCCCATCTGATTGGCCATTAGTGGGGGAATGGTAGAGTACTAAAGCTGTTAAAACCAGAAATATCCTTTTTTTAATGTACAATAGTAACCTTTTAAAGCCACCTGGCAGTATCAGAACAGTATTTTGATGTGAATAATAAGTTGCTTTGGGACTGCAGCCTACTTGTCGTGGAAGAAGTGAAGCACTGTCACCCGCAGGTCATGGAAACAGCCTAGGGCTGGAAGACAGCTTTGAGACAGTTAAAATGAAGCGTGATCATTACCATGAATGTGATTGACAGGTGAGAAAAGGCGTGAGGCAGAGTGACTGGTTGAAAGTGTTCTAAATGTGTGAGAGAAAAAGCCCTTTAATCCTATTCGCTGTGTGGTGCGGGAGGGTTGTCAACGGGAGAAGTTGAAGCACTCCACCTGAAACTGGGTTACAAACTGTAAATCTGTCTAACGAAGATATTTGTGGAATTCCTTCATGAAGTGTGTTTAGTTATTCCCAGATGAGTTGTTTTCCTGTTTGGTTCAACAAAGAAATGTTCCCATTTTAATAGTGACACAATCTTATGGACAATTACAACAAAAGCGTATTTTTTCTGCAGGGTAGCTGGTAACAGAAGTCCATTGCTGACAAAATGATGACACATTTACTGGCTGTATTCTCTAATTTTATTATGAAAGAAGAAGTTTTAGTGAAGGGGAAGAATAATACAAACTGCAGACTACAAATTACTGCAACACAATGCAACATCATATGGTCAGTGCAAATTATTTTGAAATGCCAGTGATGTAATTCTGCTGTTTACATAACAACCGTTGACACTGAGGAAATTTTTCAGAGTTGTAAAGTCCAGTCTCATGGTATTACAAACTGCTGTGTTTAAGCATGTGAAAAGCACTAAAACTCAAGGACATCTCATTCAAATTGGACTTCATGCATACCCCAATACAGACCCCTGTGGGGTGCTGCCTTAAATGATTTTATGTGTGACTACAGTCTGGCGAGTTTCATATTCCTGTCAGGTCACACCCATGGGAGCAAGAGAGCCATGGGAGCTGCTTGCATAAGGCTGCATGGATGCTACATTCTGGGTTGGCGTGAGTGTGTCCGTTTCACTCTGACTACCCCTGAATGCATCACTCTTAACCCAACCCTGTTTGTGTGCGCCTGTGTGTGTGTGCTCATGCGTTAGTGATTTAAGTGGCTTACTGACAGTTTCATATCAGTCATCTAGCTATGAGCCAGACAGATGAGATTTCAAACCAGAAATCAATGTGTGTACGTATGTGCATGCATGTGTGTGTGTGTGCATGCATGTGTGTGTGTGTGTGTGTTGCATTCAAGTTAATCACAGCCACATGGAAGCAGATCAATAGTGCAGTGAACTCCACCCTACAGAAGACATTGTGTATGTATGACTGAGTGCATGTGTGTGCGAGACCCAGAGAGAGAGGGAGTGTGTGAGCTAGACGTAGAGAGAGTGTATGCTGGTTTGATTGGTTTTCTCAAAGCCATTTGAAGCTCTGAATGAGTTGATCCCCAGTCACTATCTCAAGTCTCCAACCTCAATCCCCTCTCCTCCCCAACACTACACAGCACAATGCAATTCATCTCCCTCTCTCTACCGCACCCCTTTTTCACGCACGCTTACAGCAACCACTTACTCATAAATATGCACACTCTTTCTTTCCCTCATTCCCCGTCTTCCTCTCGTACACACATTTATGTTCTGCTTTCTCCCTCTTCTCTCTTCCTCTCTCACACACACACACACTCACTTAAATGCCAAAAGCAAGCCCCCGTCACATACATATGTAGTACTAGTAGTAGTTCATTGATCTGATGGTAGGAAATTCCTTGATCTGTGTAGTATTGCTACCTACTGTATGGTATATGAAAACATGTCAGTACACTGCTCATAAGCTGTAAGTCCACATAGAAATTGTTGAGAACTAAAACTTGTGCCATTACACCACTCGCCAAAATCCCACTTTCTTCCCAGTCCACTCTTAATCTTCTCTCCATTCACTCAACCTCTCCTTGCTTTCCTCCATTCATTGCTCTACCTCCTGTCAGCAACTCCTCTCGAATTTTTCCTTGCTCTACCTGTGACAAGATAAATCTCATACATGTGAACAACAAAGTAACAGGTTCAGCCACCCCTATGATTTGCAAAGCGAGGTGATGCTGGGAATTTCAGCAGGGTCTATTAAACCCTCTGGACCCGTAATTCTAAATTACAGCTTTGTTTTACAGTGAGGTGCCTCGCTTCAAAGCCCTGTTCTGCTCCCAACAGCAGACTGCTTTGTCACCTTGTTTGCCACAGCTGCAACTGTTTTAAATCCCCAAGGTGTAAAAATGCAAATCCCTGCACCTAAAGTAGCATTATGCTAATTGATGATATATAATGCCTCAACGGTAAAGTATCTTAAATGCCTTCTAAGGTAACATGGTAATGCTTGAATGCCAAAACAGATGGGAAACCTGTTATGCCAGTTCTGTATCGGGGTAAAATTTGTTGAATTATGCATAACCCTTTGTCACACCTTTTATTTATTCAAATCCCTTCACCTAAGGTACTACTATGCTGTTGACATGTTACGATAAATGATGCCCATGAGGATGGACTGCTACTGACAAAGACTTTCAAAAGCACATTCATGAATTGGCCTAGGGACAGTACCCAATGAGTGAGTTTAACTGACTTTTCCAATTACATGTAGCCGTGCATTTTCATTGGCTGAAACTACACGACAGTAAAGAGCGCATTTGAAGACATCATAACTAATGTAGGAACAGAGGATGCTTCATTCAGTGGTTTAGGAGTTCTGTGCAGCAGTTCTGGGTTGTATCTATAATTGTGGATGCTAAAGATCCTCTAGAGAGCCTTTTTTGGACACAAAAAACTTTGATTTATGTACCACTGTACACCACTGTGTTGTGAACAGCAGTAAATTCTGATTGAAACAGCTGCTGTAACACACTGCCAGAGATGTCAGCAACACTTGTTAAAATTTAGATGTTGTCATAATTACAACAATTAAGAAATCTTAAAAAAATGACACCAACCTAACATCAGGAAGTCACTGTGATGGTTTTGAGAAGAACTTATTTTATGGAATTGTGTTTTTAGCGCTGCACACATCTGCCAGCTCAATAACATTTGACTCAGTAAAAGTTTACTCACTCACCAAAGTCTGAAAATCATGATGCACAGTAAATTCTACAGATGTAGAAGTAGTAAAATAATGCAACAGAGTGAGTCCTTGTTTCAAGGTATGTAAATGTAACTACAATGAAAAAAGAAGCATACACAAGTAATGACTCTTGGCATGCCAATATGAACTGTAAGACTAAGAGAGGTGTGAATTATGGGAAATATTGAAACATACAAAGACAAATAGGTGCGTCATTTAACTATGAGCTACACAGCTGCTAAAAGCCTTAGTATTTGGACAACATCTTTTAGATTATGCACTTAAAGAAGTAAATTTGGAGACATGCAGCACTTTTCTTTTGCTGCTATACATTTAAGGAAGACAATCAAGTGGTCTCTCTGCTGAAGGTAATCATTGTACAGCTATTATCACCATATAAACTTAACAATGTGCTCTCATCAACAATCAAATCAAAGGATAGGATTTGTTCTACCAGCTATTTTGATCGTTCTGCATGTGTGTTTTATGAACACCCCGCTGTTCTGCTGATTCCATAAGTTGTAGCCTAATTACCAAAGAATTTGTTTTGTATGTAGTGTATTTTACCTTTATACAGGCATGGACCACAGTTCAACAAATCCAAAACTGATGAGTGGGGAGTTTCAGCTGGCGCTCCTCGTCCGTGTGTTTTTATCAAAATGCACAAGGTGTAGGATTCCACTACGTCGTGCATGTGTTGTGTGTGTGTGTCACTGCCTCCCTCTCAGGAATGAATAGGAGACAGAGAGCAGCACCTGCAGTCAGCCACAAAGGTCTCTATGGCAACTGTAGAACCCCATCCACCCCCCAGCATTATAAATTAGGTCCTGACTCCTCCCACATACAGTCTCTGACCTTTCACATACCTGCATTGCTCTCACAGAGGTGTCTGTGTATATATTTGAGTCTTTCTCCAACTAAAAGCAGGGGGTGGGGGCTGGGGGCTAGCCACAAGTGCTTTATGAGAGAAAGAATGTATATTGTCTAAATGTAAAGTACTCAGTGTGGATGCTGACATTGATTTACGGCAGAGAACAACGCTACCAGTAGTTTGATCATTCAGTAACATACAGTGAGCTGCTGTATTTTTCCCCTTCTATAAATATATGCATCAAATTCCATTTTTACCATGGTTTTCTTAAACTTAACTGAATCAACAGTGGTGCCACTATACAAACTCTGGTTGCTTCAAACATGCTTCTTTCTTGTTACTGAAAGGTGACAGGAACAACGACTTAGGACAGTTTTTGGATCATGCTGGCATCATGAGTTATTTTCCAATGGTTTGCTCTGACAATGTTTTGCAGTGCTCCCTGGGTGCCAAAGTCAACATCAGACACAGAAAAAAGCAATTTACCAACACCTGGAGGGAAGTGACAAGACAAGTTTCTTAGTGAGCAATATTTACTTGACTGTCCTCCATTTCAGTTTCACCTCAGCATTAATTTCCCATTTTATTTTCAAGAACGCTTCATTAGGCAATTAATGTTAATTAGAAAGCTGCACAGCAAGGAAAACAATGTTAGAGCTCTGTGCACTTTCAACTCCTGTTTTACTACCAACACACAGCTGCATTTGAAATTTAAACAGGGGAAAAATTGGAGGAAATAAGACAGTATAAACATACTAAGTCAACCCCACGTGCAAATACAGTATTAAGTAATATATATTGTATATGGGCACTTATTGTACATGCAAACTTGTGTACATAGAAACATGCAATTGCACCTGTGTATACTGTATATGTGTGCGCATGTTCATATAAAATCCTCCACTCTGCTTTTGTTCTTCAACAGCTCCAGAGGCACAACACAGGGGTGATATCTGACCTCCCTGTGGAGGAGGGCAAGAGAAAAGGAAATGCCCTAATAGAGATCCAGAGAGCATCACATTATCAAAGAGTAAAGCCTCTGAGCCAACCTCCTCTTAAATAAAAACATAACCAAACTACAGAGAATGAAAAAAAATGCAATTTCTTTTAAAATCCCTAGTTAAAGTTATAATCTCGAATATTTTAATTCCGTTCTCTCTCGGAAGAGATATGGCATAATCGATAACTGCAGGTGTGTTTTTGGACCTCACTCCAGTTTCAGTTTCTAGTTTCATTGTCTGAAGTCATCGACCTTTTCTTTGTTTGTTCGGTCATAGTAATCGTTTACTCACAATGCTCGCAGAGACCGGAAAAAACAGCACGCCGCTTCACACACAGGTGAACTGAAGAGCGAGTCTGTTGCGCTAAAAGCCTTGTTAAAAGCCTAACTGTGCATCGCTTGTGATTTTTCGGGAAAGTCTCTGCCGACACCCGGGTCGTAATACTGCAATACTGCTTTCATCAGTGGGCCACAGGCTCAATCACCATTGTGTTACCTCATTCGGCGATAGATAGTGACTTAACAGACATTTATCTAAATGAAAATCTTTGAGATTATATCTTTAACTTAGTAGCACTGAAATTGCTATTAAGAGCTTTTCATAATGTGACATTCTACATCAGTGAGTAGAATAAAATGGCACAAAATAATATAAAATATTACAAATTGTTGAGGAAATAAAAACCACGTAGACTGCCACGATACAGTCTTATAAAGTGCTCTTTGTTATTTTCACTTGTGTTTAAGATTTCTATGGAAAGTATAAACTTCACATCTTGATCAAAAGAATCTATTCTTATTGGATAATGTTTGGAAAAGACTTTTCCAAAGGCAATAAAACAAAACACAGGCAACATTTTACAACACACAGGCAATAAATATGAGGGGGGGATAACATAGTGAGGCAGAGTGCAGGATAACATAGCAGAGGCCCATGTATCAGAGCTTTAAATGGGATAAATAGCAGCCACGGCCTCATTTTGTTTCACTGCTGTAAGTATAATAACTAACAGCAGTATAGTTCTTTCTCCGTTAAAGCTAAATTCTCCCGCTTGCCACCATAAAGACATTGTGTGCTGTCTGTGCGTGATTGTCTGTGTGTGTCCAGAGATAAGGCCCAATCATTATAAAGTGGCCTATGGGCAGCTATTAACAGTGCTGTTTTTGGATGGGAGACAAAAGGCTATCAAATAGAGCTATGACCTTCTAGTTGAGAAGTAACTCTCTCGCTCTTTCATTCTTCCTCTCCCCTTCCTCAATCAGTGAAGAGGAATGAAAAAAAAACTGAGATGAGTGGAATGAAGGAGTTGGAATGGGAGCTGGTAAAAAGGTCACTCTCCTCTCCTCCGTCACTCCCATGCATATTAAAATTACACATAGTAGCAAACTCCCTGGTTGCTCCTTTCTAAACTTACAGCTGTGGTTCATGTAGCCTAGGTATGGTTCAAATTTAGCTGAGATTAATTTCTGCCTCTCTCACTCCCCCCTCTGCTTGTCTTGTCTGTCACTTTAATGAGTGTGAAAAGTCAACCACAAGTCAGGAGAGGAGCAGCAGTGAGGGTGGGAGGGAGCAAGAACTGGAGGACAGGAAAAGGAGAGTAGAGGGAGAAAGCAAAGGAGAAAGACAGAGGAGACTGAGGTGTCTCTGACTGTGAAAGTCACATGAGATGATGGCCAAGGGAGGGATACCTGATCCACTCCCTCAGCATGTGCATGCATGTGCAAGAAAGAGAGAACAAGAAAAAGAGAAAGAGAAGAAAGGAAAACAGATTACCAGAATGGCGTGATCATGTTAATGACCCTTTTTTTCTCAAACAATGTGAGTATTGTATGTCTGAGTCTGAACACTGGGGTTTACTGTTGCCTGCCATGGGCCATTTGTGCTTATGTTCTTGTATTTCTATCTTTGTGAGAACAAACACAAAGTTGTAGACTTTTGAGTGAGGGCTGTTTTTTTGTGTAAAGTCCTTCGGATTAGGTTTTGCTTTAAGGATGATTCACGTTCATTGCAACTTGGATCGTATTTTTGTAGGTTTGCCCATCATTTCTATTGGTTATAACAATGCGGTATTCACTCAAGCAATTGCTGAGATCTGGGAAACATCGCTAAAATGAAGTCTGACAAGGCAAGAACTTAAATCAGTCATAATCAAACAGGTTGTAATCAAGCCAACAGTTTAGCCATATTATTTACCACTATGTTCAGAGATAAAAAAAAAAAAGACAATGGTCGTACCCATAATGTTGCTAATAATGACCACACAACTACAGCAAGTACAGAAGGTCAACCAAGAGGACAATCTAAAGGAGTTACAGGCTGTTACAGGCTAAACAGACTGGGTAGTCATTTTACAGTTCACTTTTGTTTTCTCTTCCAAATAAGAAGGTAAGATCCAAGTTGAAATAAACAAGAAATGTCCTTTAAAATAAGAGCTGATTTTAGATTATGTACTTAAGTAGGGTTAATATTAGTGTCAGGAATATATGGAACAAATGTACAGTCCTGCTATACTGTACTGTACAGTGTGGGGTCCTCATATAGAGAGAAGAACAAGCATGGGTGTATGTGTGTACGCTTGCATGCATGCATGAGTGTGCCTGCACTGCTTGTGTATCACTGTTCATGTGAGTGCATCTGTGTGTCTGTGTGTGCGCAGGTGCTCTAGCCATCTGGCAAATGGTGATACTAGACAAAGAAACATTACACAACTCGGTCTGGCTTCATTCTGCATCAACTTTGCTCATTAACACTCATCTTTTTCCATAACACATGATTCATTATTGTTGTACACCAGGGATACTAGTCCTTCCTATCGCTGTGATGACTGGCCTTTTCCGTATCAGCCTGCTTCTAACGAAATTTAATTTACATTAGCAGCAATACCTGAGGGGTGTTCTTTAATGCGATTATAGGTACGACGGTAATGCAATGGACAGCACATCAGTACTGATAATAACAGTAAGGACTTCCCTTGAAGGGATTATAGCTCATAAACAACACAAATACACACAAATAACTCACACAAAAAATTACAACAATACAACTACTTCTACTAGCACAGCTACCAATCATAATAATAATAATATTAATAATAATAATAAAAGAGGCCATTAATGGGAAAAAACACATAACACAAAACTGCTCTTGTGGAAAAAGAAACAATCAAATTATATCATTGACCTCACGACACTAAATTCTATCAATCAACAATCAATAGCCAAGACCAAACCAAACAACTAGTAGGACACTGCTTTCAGGGTCACATTCATCCTGGCTGGAGGACTCGCAGACGAATGGGAAAAATAACACAAATAAGAAAAGATTAAAGTTGAATTTTGTGGGATATTTCCAGTAACTCTGTGAACTTTGTTCAAAGTAAACAGAAAAGGAGGAGGTTGTTGACAGTTACACTGTTTAGTCTGTAATAAAGTGTGGTTTATTTATACTGTAAAAAATGAGAAAATCCATCTTTAATAAATACTTAAAGAAACTTAATGATTTGACAGAATGTTTGAAAGCAGCCTAACCAAAAAGTCTTCATACCTAAACGACAAAATAGGTCATTTATCAGTTCACTACAAAATGACACATATGAGTGTTCCGGTTAAGCAACTAAAACAACATGGCAAATAAATTTAATCTGACATTTAAGTGAAAATCCTGAGAAAACATCATTTTAAGAAATTTCTAAGAATTGGATCCTCAGAATCAACATTTAGTACAATGAAGCTTTGTGAAAAAAGCCCATGGTTTGTGGCACAAATACTACCAAATTAAGTCAATGACAGTAAAGCAGACAGACTTATAACAGCAACTGTCACATCCTAACCTAAGAGAACACCAGCTTTTATAAATACAACACATATCACAGAATTTCAGACAAAATACACTCCAAGACTAAATTACCCCCTTATTCCTGTAATTTTCACAGATGAGTTCATTGGCACTGAGAGCAAATGTCTCACAAAGAGGTGAGGCAAGACTGAATGATATTAAGACAGAAGCGCTGAAGCTGCTCCACTGGCAATAGTCTAAGTATTACTTTATGGATAAAGCGACATTACCCAAGTAAGAGTATAAAACTGGCAGTAATACAAAGAAATGAAGTGCTTTTCAGTGTCACAGCTAAAATATATTTTCACATTCTCTCTAGACACAGAAGTAGTTTTGTTGTCAATACAGTGACTTTGGGGTTTACGAGGTGAAAAGGTCTGGATTCTCTGGTTTCTGTCTTTGGAGGAGGGAGCTGATGATGTATACAAATACTGACTTAGCTCAAATCATAGAGGAAATCCCTGTCACTTCTGTTTTGGGGCATATTTTTGCTTGCTTAATTGAGTCAAGGGGGTGTTTCAGAAAACAGTCACAGAGAGCACATTTGACTGTAAATGGAGCTATGTAAAAAGATCCTTTGTCACATTTGGGGATGGATGAGTCTCCTTTCATAACTGATGCTCATTTAAATTCTGTCTGGTGTGGACAGCTTTGGAGCCAATTATTACCATCTGAATTTTGTGACTCATTATACTGGCAGTGTGTCTTACTAAGGAGGCAGCTGACAGGAAGTTTTGGCAAACAATTATTTCAGCCTGTACCTATTCATAAGTGGCTTATAACATACACACACTTGAAGGTATTTTTTTTATGATTTATTTAATTTTTCCAGCATCAAACTATCTAAAAATTGTCTGTAGATACATGTTTTGAATGGATTAAATCTAGAGTATAAGTAATAAGAGGAATATATCATTACTAATTTAATTTTAAGATGGTGATGTCATTCATTCTCAAAGGAGAACTTGTAACCTTTGCTCAAAGTGGTGCAGAGTTTGGAGTATTTTTAGTTCTACTCAAACTTTCAGTGCGAGTCCTAAGAGTGATTCTGGGTTGTTTGATAAATATGAGCCCGGGATTAAAATATCTCTGGTCCAGGCAAAGAGGAATTCAGGAAAACAGCTTCAAAGACAGCCAAATCAAAGAGCCACATCACTAAACAGTTGAAAATGAGCTATTCATGAGGCTGAGTCCAGGCTAATGGTGAAAAACACTAAAAATATTTGCCATATTTTTATAAACAAAACCTCGGAACCCTGGTCATGTTACAAGTGAAGCACCAGTGAAGACCAGAAGAAGCAGCTGTATCTGTTTGGATTTTGGATTCTAATGCTCCTTTAAAAAAACGCACAGACCTGAGACATATGACTGCTAACAGCTGGGCCATAACAGTTTTATATGCATTATAAATATTCAACACACAAACACAGCAATACTCTGACAGATCTCTCCCTCGTTAAATTATTTAAGGGCTCAGTGGGCAAAATGAAATCATCTCTCCCTTAGTCTCCAATTTCGCTCTCCCCCCCACTCTGTCACTCTGTCGAGCTCTCTCCTCCTTGTTCCAGTGTGTCTGTCTCTTTTTCATTGTGTGTGTGCACTAGCGTATGTGTTTTTGTGAGTTTGGGCTTGTGTGCAGCAAATAGGAAACCCTGAGCAGCCTGAAAATAGTGATTTGGATTTTAAACAAACGCGCAACACGTGCATACTGACACACACACAAAAATACAACATCCTGCTCTCCCTGCCCTAATTATGGCCACATATTATCATAGCTCTGTCAAAGTTACATAAGACTACAACAAAATAAAAGGGAATACTGAAAAACAAAAGAAGACAGCAAAGTTTCTTTTTTTTCTGATACTTTGCTGAGTAGAGCCATCTTTTAGCCATGTTCAAAAATAGCAATGCAACCTTGACTTTTTCATTACATAACTGTCAAATCAATATATATATATATATATATATATATATATATATATATAATATTGTCTTTGCATACAGTTAAGATGTCACACTTTGCAAGACTGTTTCACTTAGCTGAGTGCATCTGGAGTTTTTGAAAGTCAGATCATTTGAAAAGTTACATATACAAATGATCATTGTCAAACCTCTGTAGGAGCAGAGATGTCCTTTTAATTGGCAGTCCCCTGAAAAATCGCCTGAGTAGCAGCCTTTGTTAACATCATTTAGTTAAGCCTATTTTGCCCAGCTCCTGAATGCCTGTGTGTGTTCATTGGTGCATGTTTGATTGAATGTGTGTGAACCTGTTGGTGAAGTGTTACAGTGATTAACTCCTTTATGATTAACTGTCTAGAGTAACAGACTGTTTCATTTTGACACGTGGAACACAAACTAATGTCTAACTCTTTCTCTCTCTGAATACTGTGTAAAAGTTCTACTGTATTTAACTTGTGATGAATTGTCTAATTAGTGTATATTATATAAGGAAGGCCATGCACTACACGGTTCCCACTGTAAATGCTCTCATCCTTTATCTCTCTTTCCCTTGCTCTCTGTTTAATAGCCAATTCAATAATACCCACACAGGCAAGCAGACGTAGACAAACAAAATATTCTACTCCCTTGATCAGACACTGTATATGCACTTGCACTTAGCATACACAAATATACACACATGCAATACTGCGCAGCGATGGAACAAAGCAGCAAACATCAGTCTCTGCTGTGCTAAAACTACAGTACTTAATACTAAATAATATAGTCTCAATTTACAGATAAGTTGGCTTCTGTAACTTTTCTTGCCTTCCATCAACAGAACCATTTAAACTATGGAGACTCCTTTCTGCTGGTGTTTTGCAGGATTGATGGTGTGGTAATATACATTGATTAAAAAAATGAGGAAACCGCTTCTTTCATTTCCGTGACATTTATTGAGACCGCATTTATTGGTAGACTGAATAAATGTCACCAGTGAGAGAAGCACAAAGCATTTTCCATGATTTTTTTTCCCAATGGTTAACCTCACTATCTGACAGCCTGATGTATTGTAGGTGATACCCAAGGAAAGAAATCAATGTTTTTTTCTGTCAGGTTCTTCTTTCCCAGCTCAGGACAAGAAAGGACAATCAAAAGTCTGGACCTGGAACCTTCTGTCTTATAATGAACACAAAACTAGTATCCCTGTCACACCAAAAGAGACAGTATGCACTGATCAGGTCTTACAGAGTGATAGCTTAGCCAGTAAATGTGAAAGCTGCATTGATTTAAGTGTGTGGGTGTTCTTCCTCGATAAGAGGTTTTTTTATAACTCCAAAACCTCAACAAAGCTTAGGCCGGGTAAGAAGTTGATCTCCCCTCATATTAAAAACAAACTTTAAAAAGTACTTGGCAAACACCACTTGATCAAGGCCTTATTTGATACTTGCAACTGTGAAATTCCACAGATAATTAAGTCTCACCCATACAGTGTTAAATGCAGTAGCTACTATTGATCCAATTGATTCAGGCCGCTTTCTTTTGTTTTCTTTCCTTTTTTAAATATTACATTTATCGTGGGGTGAATCCCTCCATTGTTTTTAGTTGGTCAATTTGTTATTTTCAACCATCTCTGAAGCCATGAGGTCACAGTGATGTAATGAGGTATGCAGCTGTAAAAGACAGATCTATAAATCAGGGTCTTTGTTTAAAATAAGATGGTGTCCTATTAGTCAGCCTCATTAGAGCAGGTCATCTGCTTTGTCTTCAGCAATCTTGTCTTCACCTCAGTAGATTAGCAGAAAAACCTTTGAAAATTATCTTACTGCCTGTCAACACAATTTAATTAATGCATATGGGTATATATAGCAAAAAGCCATATTAATGCCCAGTGATTAAATGAAGATCTGTATTTCACATGTGGGCAATGGAAAAGAAAGGAGGGTTGACGGGTCAGGGTCAAGACAGCTTAGAGGCTAGGAAATCTGACTGATTTAGAAAATCTATCAAACTCTATCACCTATAGATTTCTTAATCTGGCCTTATTAGGTCTAAAACATTTGACAAGCACATGTGTGTGTGTGTGTGTGCATGTCTCTGTGCAAAGTCACATGCATGTGTAAGTCTTGGCTGTTGGCTCCATGACAGTGTGGAAGACAGCATGATTGGGTTCACGTTCAGTGAGTATGGGTTTGGCCACAGACAAAATGTCACTTGGAAAATGTCACCACATAAATGCCATTGCAGCTATGTGCCTGTGTGTGTATGTGTGGGTGAGCTATCTACAAACTTGGGGTTGCTCAGTTGGCAGCGTCACCTTCTCTGGCAATACAGCAATGTACTAATGGTTAAGTGTTTTCCAAATTCACTGATGAATCTGCAGTGCTGTGTATATTGGCAGAGAGACGCAACATCTGGCTTCAATTGACATCTTGTTGAGCTCATGTACTGCACATTTTGGCATGCATTTTAAATAAGTACCCAGAAAGACTTGTTCATTTGTTGTCTGTCTTTTCTGTGAGTGTTTTGATATGAGAATTTTGTTGTAGCACATGCTCTTTGGAACATTTTGAGTTAGAAAACAGGGTAAATTAGTTACTGTAAGTACTTAACTTACAAAAAAATCTGAGTACGGATATACTTAAAGTGTTTTAATGGATACATTTCATTTGATATTCAAGAGACACAATTTATTCACCCAGCTAGGGGTGGTGGTGGCCTAAAGATTAGAGAAATGGCTTGTGACCAGAAGGCTGCAATTTTGAATTTCTCAGACCAGCTGGGAAATTCTGGGCAAGTAAAGTGAATGTGTAAATACTCTGCCTTCTCTCAACACTTACTGGCAGTGTGCCCTTGAGCAGGGCACTCTCTCTGTTGGCTCCAGTGGAGCAGCTCAGTGATATAAAGTATAGCAGAAGACTGTGGCTGTACTGGGCAGCTGCCAGGTGAGACTGCGTGCAACTGCATGAATATGAAGTAGGGTGATGCTGAAAAAGAGCAAGCATGCTCAGCAAAACCCTTCCATGAACAACGGATTAAAAAAACACACTTATTCACCCAGAAAGTGTCTTCCCTCCCTTCTTTGTCAGCTCTTTCCCCTCCTGTCCTCTATCTCCACCACATGATGTGACAGGGGACTCCAGAGAGGCCCCAAAGGTCATCCGTCCGCGGGCAATCACAAACACTTGTTTTGATAGATTAGCCTGTGCAAGCACACACAAATCCTTGCATGCTCACACAGACCCAGGCAGACATATGCAGACACAGACACAAGTGCTTGCTCCAACAATACACATGCTCACACAAGAATGTATGCACATAAACACAGTTTAAAGGAAGGAGAGCCAAAATCCAACTGAAATTATAAAAGCAACATAGCGTTCAGTCTATCTCTGAACGAAGTCTAAGTAGACAAGACAAGTAGTATATAAATGCCTGCTGGCAGGCAACGTTGCAGACATGAGTGGAGGTACCGCCAACAAGCTTGAAGGCTTATACATTCACTTCTCTCTTGTATAAAAGACAGCAGCTGACCATTTTTCTATTTAATGGATTTGAAGCGATGAAAAAGAGAAACAAAGTAAAGGGGTATCTGTAGCCAATGACAAGCCTTTTATCAGCACATAAGGGGATCAAAGAGACATGTTGGACATGTGTCCTTTTACACTGTCCTCTCAAGGAGGTAGAGATGAAGAGTAAGAGTGCGCACACACACACACACGCACACACACTCCACATACACACACAGTGAACGAGTGAAAGCACCACCACTGGTATGGGGTGTCAAACGATTCAGCCAACTAACACACAGTACCTTCACCGCGGACCTGCTACGGCTAAAGGGCGTCTATATGTGTATACGTGTACTTTGGCGAGCTGTAGCAAAGGCCACATCAACATACTTCACCTCAGTTGAAAAAAATATCTAGGCGTGCGTATAGGTATGTGTTGTAAATGGAGCGCATGTTACATTTTGTGCGCTGCAGCAAACACTTACACGCCTACACACCAACACACCTAACCTAGAATTTATATCAAGAAAGCTCATTGCTATGTTAAAAGTCCATATAAAGTCTTTTCCTTGTGTGTTCGATGATTGTATTTCCTGTCTGTGGTGTTTCATTTCTATTTAAACTGCAACTGGTGTGCTGTCTTGGCCAGGTCTCCCTCGGAAATGAGATTTCCATCTCATTAGATGGCTGAATTGTTTGACACCTCATACACTGGAACAGTGGGTCTATCCTACACCACTGTAGTGTTGTTGGCTTTGAAAAGGAGAAGAATGGGGGCTATGGGTGTAACGGTACGGTATGTACCTCGGTTTTGGGGTCACGGTTCGGTACGTTTCGGTACAGCAGCGAATGTAAAAAACGTTTTTGTCATTTATTTTGAAAAACAGGGGTTCACTGGCCATAATTCTTACTTAACCCTTACCCTAATGTCTGTGTAATCCCATTAATGCGATCGCATGAGTATGTCTGTGTGGGTTCCTCACTTTGGCTAAATTGTCTGCAATTGTAAGTATATATGTTTTTCTTCTGAAGTGTAGAGTGTGCACGCACACATGGATGTGCATGCATGTGTATGAACGTGTGTACAGCATGTGTGTGTGCAGGTACATGTGAGTATTTAGTGTGTGTGACTGTGTGTGTATGACAGATACAGTATGTAAGTCCCTAAGCCTAAACCAGAGCGACAAGCATGACAATGATAAAATCGCAGACGGGCCCTTCGGCACAGATTTCTATGATGGGCAAAGGGCTTAACAAGCTTCTCTGCCAGCTCCTTTCTTTGGAGTTCATTCACACCATTAAAATAAAGCATTCACAATTCCAACAAAGCAGAAGTGTGTGGCCCATTTAATGTGAAGTGAATCGACACAGACACAATGCCACATGCAACCAGAGACATACAGCATGATGCTGGGGAAAAAAGCGTGTACTAACTTGTGTGTGTGTGTATGTGTGAAAGATACAGTAAGTAGTTGCAGTAAACTGGTCTTTTGTGGTAAAATGATTCTTCATACTTCTTCTGTTAAACCCTCACTGCTTCCTACTACCCTCCCATTCCATGTGTAGATAACATGATGACTGCAAGTGCTAGTGATCATCATAGCAAAATGTCAAGTGCTCGTTTACATTTCGAAGGTAGCGACAAAAATGTCACTTATATCAAGCTTTAATCCTCCTGAGGCTCAACTTGACCGGTCATCTCATTACCCTTATAACGACAACGACAACATAATCTTGGCTTTTGTTATTTTTGTTTAAGCTACATTTTAAACAGAACATTTAACATCACAGGCCTCAATTTAACTGCATCCAAAGCTGTTTTAAAATATGTGATAAACATACTGTAACATTATCATTCAATAATTACATAATTTTTACATGCTCTCTATTTGTTTTTCCTCAAATAATCATAATAATAAGGCAACTGTATAGACTATTCTATACAGGTCTGCAGGCGTTGATATTTCAATCATTGTCATTCTTGTTCTAGTAGTGCATGTGTCTCTGAATTAAATACACTATTATGAGTTGCCATTTGAAAACTCATTTGAAACTCACACTCAGTGTTTCCCTGGCAGAGTCACGATATGGGTACTACCGTGAAATTTTGGAGCTTCATAAAACTGAATGGGGATTCAGATTAACTGCTTGTTTTCAGTGAATCGGAAGCTGTATGATGATTCACCGCTATGAGAGGCGTTATTTTTCTGCCGGGACACAGCACTGAACAGATTGCCATTTGCCACCACGTGAGCAGGCTCTCATAAATCTGTAACAGGCTGCCGCTGCCCTCACACATCTCTAAATCAAACAAATTAAATATATCAAGAGATTTATTGTTGCTTTTAAACAAACTCAGATGAGCTTACTACTGTAGCAGGCAGTGACAGGCATGTTTGGGGCCTTAAGATACCCTGAGTAGGTTGTGGGTGTGAGAAAAGGATGCTACCGTCTGACTACTACTTTTGATGATGATACAGTAATCTCCGTAAGAAAAGGCTTGATTATGGAATATATCCACAGAAAGGTGTTTAGACACATTATATATCAATCACAAATCCCCTGTAGATAAACAAACTTGCCCTAACAATTAACTTATTAATTACTAAGAAGATTTAATAATTCAAAAGATGTAAACACTGTATCATCTATAAGGGACTGTATTGTACTGTATAGGATAGGACATGTGGTTACCCAGGATTTTGAAAAAACAGTGATATTTACATGCATGTAAATCATTGTGCACATAAATAGACCTGTTTTGCATCTGCATTGCAGACTTTGGCCATAATGTTGTTAAAGAGCAGCTGCTGACAATAAGTGTAAGTCCTCTGCAGAGGTGCACTCAGTTTACTACTACTCCACACAGTTATGAACAACTGGCAAGTGTGTGTGAGCATGTCAGTGCCTGTATGTACCAAGTACCAAGTGCAGCAAGTACTTTAAGTCCTTATTGAATTAGTCATTCATGTTGTTATCATGTAAGCCATAAAATGAAATAACTAACATGAACTAGTGCATCACTTATGCTAACTCATACAGTAGACTTCACTAAACACTGTATATCACTGTAACACAACTCTTAAGCCTATGCTGCACAAAAGGCTATATTTGACACTGTACTCTGCATCTTCTTCATCTTCATCTCTCTTTTACATTGATTGTAAATAATTTCCACACCAGATTACTTGCAAAAGCTTAGCCTATAGTCTACTCATTCCTGCTTTCGTGTAGAGCTCATATGGATCATTTGTAACAGTCTGCACCAAGTTGTGTCACAATGCTGTCCATGGTGCTGATCCTGGGACTGCTAGGAATGCACATTTGTAAGAAAGCAGTAAATTCAGCAGGGTTTTTTTTTGTGTATAGCTGTTTCTGGGCATCACTTGGGTCATCTCTGAGGCGATAGCACTCTTGCAAACTTAACCTTAATTGAATTTACTTCCTGATTGGTCAATTAGATCAAAAGTAACTAAAGCATAGTGTGTGTAACCAATGACGGGCTGGCCATCTGGAGCGCCAAGAGTTTTCCCGATGGGCCGCTTATCAATTGGGGCCAATGCAACGCAAAATATACATATTTTAAAATAAGCCCAGCCCCCACTTTAATAAAAATAACTAAGTGCTGTGTGGCTGACTGGCCCAGGCGAGTGGGCTGCTGGCCCACTGAGGTTGGGCATTACATCTGTCAGCCTTTCTCTCCCAGCCAATTACTTTTGGTCCGGTCCATTCTAACTTTACCTGGGCCCCACCCCTTTCCATCTCTGTGAAGTGGTGACATTTGGATAAAGAGTGGCGTGGAGCAAGATGGACAAACAAAAATAGAAAAAACATAAAGGTGGTGCTGCAAAGCTGAGAGACAAGAGGTTCAAGTCCCTTGAGGCTGATGCAGCCAAATGTATTAAAATAACAAATTATTCATTTGGCGCCGTTACCAGTCAGTCATCTCAGCCTATTGAGCCTGAAGGCACTGGCAGCGGGAAAAGCAGCCCATTGAGCCCAGCGATACCAGTTCAACTGTTAGTCAAGGTTTTGCAGCTGAAGCAGCAAGACAGAAGACACTAGGGATAAGATAATTTTGGCTTGGGTTTGGCTAGCTCGCTATTTAGCGAAATCAGGTGACTTTTGTTGAAACAAATGTCCAAGGCCATTTTTCATTCCCAGTCCGTCCCTGTGCTTAACAAAGAGAAAAAAAGCCTGATTTTAGTTAAGTGAGATATTTTTGCACCAATATTGTCTATTAAACATGGTCAGGGTTAGACTTAAAACACTTAAAACGTGAGCCTCATATAATTTCACTCTAATTCATAATGAGACTGAGGCACTTTGTATGATTGCATGGGTGTAAGTACTTTGCAGCACAGCTCATGTTTCAATAAAAGTGACAGATCAGGACCACTCCTCGCTAGATCTGGCTGTAAGCAGGGATATGTGTTAGTGTTAACACATCTCTAACATACTCTGTGCTGAAAGTATCGAATGAAGTATTGTCCCATCTCGACACTGAGACGTGTTGACATACGACATGTCCTTTACAGGAGCGCTCAACTGCTTTAACAAGTACGATCACAGTGTTGGCAAAGTGTGCGACGCTTTTACCTCAACTGCTGCACATTTTTCCCCAAGACAGTTTGAATATTGAGAGATATGCAGTAGTCCCTGTTTGTAGGATTTCTATTTGTGTTTATGTTTCTCCCATTTTCTCCTCTTTTGATGTGAACACTATGATCTCGGTGGATGAGAGACTACACTTAAAAAAATGGCACATGAGCTTGATGTACAACCACACTCAGATGAACACAAAGACAAACTGGCACAGAACCAGAAGGAAAGCCTTCTGCCCTCTGCAGAAATTAACAAACAGAGACACACATACATGAACCAAAGCAGTGGTCAGATGAACACACAAACAAGAGCACACCCACAAGGAATGCATTCCTATGCTCTCTCTATCTATAGCTTACATATATACTATATATCATACACACACACACACACACACACACAGAGTCACACCTCTCTATATAGTACATTTGTTGACTAGATCTCCGGTCTTTGAGTGGATCGTCTCATTTGTGGGTTGTGTACACAAACAGAGATGTAATCTCTGAAGGCAAACAGAGAGCTGGCGACTCCACCACTAATTGGCAACAGAGAGGCTGTCACTGAGTGGAAAAAGAACACTGTAGCCATGTCATCTCATTAGAGAGAGGGAGAGAGAGAGAGGAGAAACTGAGGAGAGAGGAGGGTTAAGCAAGAAGAGAGAGAGAGGAAGAGTGGAGGAAGAGAGGGGGAGTTAAGCTAAAATGAAAGCTGGGAAAATCTGCATACAAATTAAAGGCACACAAACAATCACAAATGCATAAATACATGCACACATATGCATAGAAGTCCTGCATATAAATATATTATTTGTCTGTAAATCAGTGAGTGCATTTGCATGTGAGACAATCAATAATGAAACATGAAGCAACTACCATTGGCATGTGTTCTTTTTCCTCTATACTGTCTTTAATCCAAATCAGTTCACTGTACCACATAATAAACATTGTTACCTCTCAGCCACTCTTCGTTTTGCTTTTGTGATTAAAAAAAAAGAAAAAAAAAGTTTCCCATCTAACAGCCGTCACAGGTTAACTGATATAACGAAATATCATCCCTGATCACTTCTACACCTGCACGGTGGTTTTGTGAAGACACAAATTTACACAACAAGTGAATACACACAATTCCAGTTCGTGGAGACAAAAAATATTTAGAGATCGATAACCACCAGAATTTGTGATGGATGTAGAGATTCATATCAGATTAAATTCAATATTGCGTAGGCAGGATATGTGGAAAATTCTGTGTGGGC
>NTHP01000085.1:798387-828867 GCA_003416845.1 Oplegnathus fasciatus | reverse complement strand
CAAGGTAATAAAAATGAAGATTTTAAATTGTATCCACCTCACAACAGTCAGCTCATGTAACAAAATCCAAGAGATACCGTAGTTTGTCGTCAGGTTGCTTTTAAATGCTTACAGATGAAAAATTGGTTTTGGATGGGGGCATTTCTGAGTCAAAAATGGGAAGATTTCAAGTTGATACATGAAAGAAATACATTTAGGGCCATTGCCACCTGTTTGACACCTTGCCACCCCTTGCTTATGTTCTTAACTATGGGTGCTACACTACCCTTGGACATTTAGCAATGCTAGTCCCTTTCTCATTAGGGATCCCGTAGGGCATAGTTGGAGGACCACATGAAATTCTGACTGATCTGTATCACTAAATAAATCCAAGTAACACTAAGATTTAACTAATAATAAAGTATGTCTCTACATTGTAGACATCCGACTGCAAGCTGAGGGTTAAGATAACAATAAAAATTTTAATTGATTTTAAAAAGTAAAGATAATCTCCAAATAAAGAGGTGGATAAACCACTCTGGGTTTACCTTTCAGGGACCACTTTTACTTGAGAAACTGTGATGGTTTGTGCTTCAAACTACCACTTATTGGCTCTGTAACTTATAATGTTTGTATGATTAAAAATACAACAAGGAAAACATATGTGACCATATGTTCACACTGTCAGCTGCTTCGTTCCAAGGCCAATTCGTTTCATATGAAATGAGAAAAGTGAGGAGATTTGAGAAATGACATGCAGCGGCTACCATCTAGTAGCTGGCTCAACTTTGCTGCATTACCAGGCTGAGTGTGACTCCAGTGTATCATTGCCCATATCGGACAAATCTGTGTGTGTGTGTGTGTGTGTGTGTGTGTGTGTGTCTGAGAAAGAGTGAGAGGAGGTTGTTAACTGTCAAATTATCTTTCCTCTTGGCAATGCATCATTAGGCAGAAACATGGCTCCCGGCCCCCCTCTGAGCGAGATGAAGGCTAGGAGGGACTGATGGGAGTGGGGAAGGCGGATGGCAGGGAGAGAATGATAAAAAAAAAAGAGGAGAGTAGAGGGGAGGAAAAGCTGCAGTGGATGACAGCAGGGGGGTTATGTACACAGATGAGATGCGAGAAAGCAAGATACAAAGGAGAGTTATATAGACAGGGAGCCAGAAAGAGTGGGTGAGGGAGCGAGGAAATGCAACAGAAGTGGAGAGAAAGAAAAATGATTGATTCATGTAATTAATTTCTGATTTAAACCTTTTATTGTTTAATAATGTGACTTCTCTGTTTCGCAAATTCTGCTTTCTGAAAAAAACACTGCAGCACAAAGTTTAATAAATTGAATAAACAGACAGAGCAAATGCTCTGTGTGTATTTGTGTGTATGCCTGAGCATATTGCTGTGAGGGGAAATTTTCATATTCTAAGCCACAATGTCTCACAAATAAGCCCTGTTCTTAGTTTAACCACCATTCACTTTTCATCAGTGCTTTGTTCTCAGTTTCAAGTCTCAGTCACAAGACCAAACACACTCTCTGTGTATGTGTATACATATACATGCATGTGCGTGTACTCCTATGCACAGTATGTGTGTGAATGTGTACATGTGTGTGCACATATGTGCGCATGCGTGTGTAGCATCTTTTTGTAATGCTGTCACCCACTGAGAGAGTTGTTCATGGTGGAGGTTACCCACAGTGCAATGCTCTATCAGTAATCATGGGGGGGTTGATGACTCACTGTCATCTCTTTGATGCACAGCATCACATTGCTTTTGTCTTTCTATTACACTGAGAAGAAGTAAAGGAATGGATAAACAAGGAGAGAGAACAGAACAAGAGAAAACAGAAGAGAACAGAAGAGTGCTATAAAAATAAAAATTTACTTTTCACTACTCACCATGCACAACGGATTACGGTGAGATGAGGGGATTTGAGAGATGAAGAGGAGAGAAATAGATGGAGAGAAGGATGGAGGGAGAGAGTTGGAGGGGTGAAGGACAGACTATAAAGAATGTCTGCTTTAGATGCGGTTTGTCCCTTAGATTTGTCATCTGACACCATTCCTCACACTCAGCACTTTTAGTGGAGAGGGACTGCTGAGTGCTTCCCCTCGAGGGGTGGGCAGAGCACATACACACCCACCCACACATAGACACAAATGCACAGGTAGCATCTTCGCAATGTTGAGAAAAAGTTTCAAGTTGCTGCTTTAAAAAAACATGGAATTTCTTCTGTCTCATTGTATGAATCCAGATTTTCTACCAGGAGCAACTCATTTATTAAATACAATTAATTAAACCACCAAAACATAAATGTCTTATCCCTTACATGGCCGACTGAGCTGAGCATGATGCATGTCTCTGAATAGTGCGCAAGTTTCCCATACTTGGTCAGAGAAGCACAGAAAGAGGTCAAGTGGACCAAAACAAGACTTTGGTTGACAGCCAAACCAGAACCAAGTTCAAGACACTATCTGCCAAGACAAAACATGGAGCATCTTCATACAAACCATGAGCCATAACTGGCTCTCTGCTCCTCAGCTCAGACATCAAATATTCCATTTTATGTGAAAAAAAAACTGCATCTTTAGAGAGAGACCAAAAAAGAAGTCGTAAAATCACAAACAGCTGGGGGGATACAGCCTGCCAGAGATGACAAAGACACACTGCTTACGAAATGGACTTTAAGGCAGACAGAAGGGAAGCTGGAAATATGCCTACACGCAAACATAGAATAAAAAATATAGAGAGAGAAAAAATATGAAATACTAATCACCTACTGTACTTGTATCTTTTGCATCCCTCTCCTCAAGGAGATCCAGCAAGCAGAGAAGAACAGTATCACAGTGTCTGAACAAACTGTCATCTAATCACTTTGTTTTATGACTTCTCATACGTCTTGTGACTGGCTGTTAGTGATTATGGCATTATTGATCAAAGCTGTCAAAAGCCTACAAGAAAATTGCAGTTTGAACACTTCTTCAACCACCAACCTCTTGTGGGAAGGTGAGCCACAAAATCACTTCATATACTTTAGTTCTTCAGTAGTCTCTTTGCAATCTAGTTTGTTCAAACAGTTCAGCCTGTGAGGAAAAGAAATATAATTTCATAAATCCTCTCTAAATTAAAACGTGAAGGAGTGGGTATTGACGGAAGCGAGTTAATCCTGCTGTGAATAGGGACAGGAGTGGGCTTTGGAAAATATAAATAATATTTGGAGAATTAAGACACAGTCCACTGTATACACGGCAGACTAAAATCATACAGTGTATATACACCCACATACACACACACCAATTAACACAGTGCGGAGGAATAAAAAATAAGCATACTTATATACAAATGTATGCATGTGCAGGCAGAGACAAACCCACAGACAGAAATACTTGAAATACATCAGCACAGTATAAAAGTACAATACCACACACACACACACACACACACACACACACACACACACACACACACACAGTATGTTTACTGTAGATATACAAACAGATGCACACACTCACACATGCACGCTGAAAATTGAAAGTGCAAGGCTCTCTCAGGTGATTTTTTTTCACTTTCCTTCCTTCCTTATTCTCCTTTTTAAAATGTCATTTCCTAAAGCTCGATAAATGCAGTATAACATTCATGAGCCAATAAATGACCTTCAAGCATACTGCAGCTCCGTGAGAGAAAAAAAATAAAGAAAACAAAAGGCAATGCAATAAATCTGTTTTATTCTGAGTGGATGGTTGAGTCTGGTGCTCTGTGTGGGGTTATTGCTTTGCAAACCCATGCAGCTGATATATGGAATGGGTGGAGATAGTTGGAGTGAGGTCGTTGATAGGTTTATTGAAATGTCACTGTGAGTTGTGCGTGTGTACACACTCTAGCCTGAAGAGGGCTGTAAGATGACTCAGCTTAATTGTGTGTGTTTGTATGTACTATATACCAATATTGTGTGTATGTCAGACCAGGGTTAAACAGAATTTGCACATAATTCATAGTGATGGTTTCAAAGAATATTATAATGCAAGAAGGAATGCAAGATATAAGAACATACAATGTGTGCCAAGGCAACTGTATATTTGCTACAGACTTGCACCCTGGTCCACCGCTGTGTTACTGGTTTAAAATGTCATCACATGATTGTTTATGCTGCCCTGGGGAAAAGCATCTCCATTTCCTTCTCTTAATGGTTAGATTCAACCGGGCTCAGTCCTCCACAGCCTGGAAATACTTCTCTCTGGACATCATAAACTTTATATCTCATAACAACTGTATAGCAAGGAAAACACCCGTCAAGGAGAATGTACTTGTGACCCACACTGTTTCTGACACACAATTCTATGAGGACTCACTATAGACAACCTTATATTCATACTGTGTTCTGTTTTCTTCTGATCTTTAGTGTTGGTTGGTTGTTTTTTGTTAGTAAATCTTTGGGGAGGGGAAAGGGAGCTACATTTTTTTTACATTTCTGAAGGTGGAATCTCAATCCTGTCACAGCATAACCTGGAGAGGAGGCCAAAGCAGGATGAATATATTGTTAGGACTAAGAATACATTACACATACCCATCTGCTGGTGAAGCTGACCAATCATATCAGTTTCTTTTGTCCCATTTACAAACCAGCAGAGCAGTAGAAAGCAGAGGAAACTGATCTTGTTGATCATCCCATATATTAACATACAGCTATCCAAATATGCTTGAATGAGCAGATGGTGTCCCTTCTTTAAATGAATACACATTTCAGGAGACATTATTACTCCTGTTTATTGTCTACAAGTTATTTTAGAAGACAATAATATTTGTGCAACAATGCTACAGCTATAGTAACTCGCCATACAAAAATGTGTTTCCATTATTACTGTCTCTTGCTTGTGGTTTTGTTTACTCCAGTGATTAAAAAGTTGAATTCACTTAGTCTTGTTTGGGTACATGTAGATGCACACAATGATGGCAGCACTGCAAATGCAATAGCAATAGCAATATTTAAACTGTTAGATTGTATAAACTGAAAGCTCCATAAAACGATCCCTCTGCTGAACCACTCCAACCATCTCAGCATGAGCAGGTTCATTCAGAGCCAAAAAATTAGCAAACACTACAAAAATGGTACTGCTGATGGAACGATTGGAAAATGCCATTTAATATCTGACTTGCATTTATATCAATATATTCAGAGAAGGTGCTTCACTCTGATTCTTATATCCTATCTATTTTAAATTACCAGAACAGTGTGATAAAATTATATTCCTTGGTCACATTTCTAGATTAAAAGCAGCCAATAGTATGGGGGTCGAGGGTCAAAGTCACAGTTCGCAGATAGATAAAAGACGCCTGTTGAAGAGCAAAAAGCAATTAAGGAGTTGGCTGATGTGATTACCCCCAACCCCACCCCCTCTCTTTTCCCACTATGCTCCTGATTTCATGTTAGGTGGTGTTAGGTGCAACGAGCAGCCTTTTAGGGCCTCTGTTATCTAATTGTGGGCTGGGTGGAAAGCACTTTAGCTTTTAGCATTTGTTCCATAATGGGAGAGGACATGAGAGAAGACAATAAGGGCTGGAGACGCACGTGAGTGCAAGCACACACATGTGTGCATGTCCTGGCACATAATACAACAGAGCAATTGGTCTGATCAAATTCACTCACACTCCTTCGTATTCATCTTGTGTCTTGTTCCACAATCCTTTAGATCCTGTTTTCCTGTATTTCTTTTTGTCCGTTAAATTGCTTTCTTGTTACTCCTTTTGACTTCTGCTATCCATCCATTCACAGACCCACCCGTCCTTCCAAGCATCCATCTGCAGCACCATGCAAATGCATGTCACGCATGAGTACTTATCTGTCAGACACCCTTACCAGCTCTGATTTATATCAAGTTGCCACCTGCTGCCGTGGTCTGCACAGAATAGCCCACCACCACAGTCATCAAGGTACAGGTTGTCTTCATCTTTATTCCACCTGAAATACTAAAGTTTCATATTCTATCAGTCATTAATATTCCTTAATAAAGCTGCTTGTTAACTGTGACTATCTGACAGAAACCAAAAACGTTCTTTGCCTTGCAATGCACCATCTGGATCTGTCTTGTAGAATGTGTATTTCTATGGCAAATGTAAAAAACACAAAAACAATTATTTGTAATTGCAACAAAAAGCTTTGCTTTTTTTGGCTTTAGATACAGTAGCTCCTTATTTTCCTCCTTGGTTCCCATCTTTTTTCCTTCTCTGTTTTTTTCTTCTATCTCCCCTTCTTTGCCTCCTTCATCAGTCACTCCTTCCAAAATTCATCCTTGCCTCCTTCACACGTCATTCACTCTTCTATCTCCTGTCTTCAGATAGTTTCTTCTCTCCGGAACTGCTTTCTATTTCTGTCACACTTCTTTCACCTTTCTATCCATCTTAAGTCCTGAGATCCTTCCTCTGGCACTTCCTGCTACCTTTCCTTATGACCACCCCTATTTCCTTCCTTCCATCCGCTGATCTTTTCTTGATCATCCTCCTCCCTCTGTTTCACACTTCTTTTAACCTACCACCCAACCTATTTCCTTTGCTCTTCCCTCAGCTACAGTAAAAAATCTCTTTTGACCATTTCCATACTGTTTATTCAATGCTAAGCTACTACTGTTTTGTGAGGCCAATTATAGTATGATAAAATATGCTTGGGTCCAGATGTTGCTTTGCTGCAGTAGATGAGCTTCTGTCCCCGAAAGGTTGTACTCCTACAGTTTGTGTTGGGGATTACCCATATGTAAACAATGGGGCTAAGCCTTGTAGACAGAGAGAGAGAGAGAGAAAGAGAGAGAGAGTGTGTGTGTGCGTGTGTGTGCGTGCGTGTGTAAGTGCCTGGAAGTGTGCATGTTAGCCAGGAGAGTGTATGGGTGATAAAAGTCAGAGGCTTCATTAGGGTGTAACGTGTAACAAAGAGGGAGAGAGGGGAAGATCGCATGCAACATATTTACTTTCTCACACACACAAATGTCAGCATGATCATTTTCCTGCTGGATACAAACACACACATCCAACATTCTTACACAGCGAATTTAACACCGAGGATTGAAAGACAAGGAAATGTCAACAAGGCCTTCTGGAACATACATATGTATTTCAGGAAGGAATTGTGGGTAGCAGAGTGTATCCATGCGCTCTTGACTAACACACACTAGCACATACAGCAGAAAAAAACTAAGCCCAAGCCACTAAGGTTGAAGCTCCCATCCTCCAGAAATAACTTGCTATGTTGTTGACAAAATGTGGAGTGACACATTGTGCTGTCTGCTGGCTTACCTTTGGCCACCCGGGCCCACGGGGCAAACACTCAGTCTGCACCTCCACCCCATCTCTCTGTCTCTATTTCTGAGTCACACTCTGTCATTCTTCTCCTGTTTCCTCCTCCTCAGTTCCTCACTCTCTCCTTCTTCATCCATCTACCTTGCCTGGCCATCTCGCCATACATCAGAGCTATCACAACATGCTCGACTGCGTCCTTCTCTCAACTTTCTCATAGCCTCCTTCCCTTTTCTACCCTATTCTATTCTCAACTCCTTTGTCCCTTTCTTGTTATCTTTCACTTCTGTTCGCATAAGGGCCTTTGCTTTTGTCTCTGTGGCTGTGTTCCTCTAATTATTCCTACAGCTCTCTCTGTGTCTGTGCAATGATCTGGTTGTAATAAAAAATGCTTTATGACCCTATCTGTATTTATGGCATGTAACAGCATGGCATTCCTGTTTGTAACAGAAACTAACAAAAATAGAGAAGGGCAGGGAAGGAAGAGAGGAAGAGACCAGAGGGAGTAGTGTGGGAGCAAAGGTGATGGGATGAGAGTTGAGGAAAGGTGAGGAGAGGTGAGGAGAGGTGAGGAGAGGTGAGGAGGAGGCAAAGAGTGCTGACACTAAGCTCAGGTGTTACAGTGTTGTTCTCGCATCCCCACTGGAAAAAGACCTCAGCTCGTTTTAGGATCAAGAGTATCTTTGTCAAGTTGGTCACGCAGCTAACAGTCCTGCACTCTTTTTTGTACATCGGAATCTGTGTGTTTATGTGTCTTTCCATGTGTGTGCACATGTGGTCAGGGAATGTGTATGACATTGATTGCTCTACTTCCTCAAAGTGCCATAATTGGCTGTTTCAATGAGCAAATGTCAGCGGAAATTCTAGGTTGGAGTTAATTATCATTGACCGATCAGTGACAGACCTCCAATTACGGCTGCGTCATCAGCAAAGTATGCCATTGGATTAAAAAGCTCCTTCATTCTGCATGATTTGCAAAATGCCAACAAAATGTGAGAAAATGTTTGAGATGTAGTCCCACCTGTTAACCAGAACTATCTGACCTGAAAGCCAGCTGCGTGATAGTACAGCCATAGTTTTAACAGCTTGTTGAAATCATCAGCCATGGGCAGCACTAACGGCCAATTAACATACTCAGAGCTGCTTGTCTTAACCAGGACCAGTTGCATGCATATCACAGCTGTGGGAGGACAGTTCTTGAAATCCACCTACTTGAGGACTCTTTTGGAAGATAACGACACATTTCTGAAATGCGCATCTTAGCATACAAAAAATCTAAACACTAACAATGACTGCAGTGTCATATTCCAATTTTGTCCAGAGCCATTGCTCCTAATGTTATTTGGTTATGCAGGTATCTCTCTACCTCTCTCTCTACCCTCTTTTCATTCACTTGACTCATTTCCTTCAAATGTAGTTGTGCTGTGATTGGCTTTGGCAGCAGTACATGACAAGCTTCTCTGGCTCAGGACTGGCGATGCTGCATGTTGGCACATTTCTGCCTATTGAATTGAGTCTAGTGGCCTATTGGATTAAGGGAAGATTATTAAATGGCCCACTGTCTTTTAAGGACAGATTTTGGTCTTTATCCTTCAAAAGCCAGGGGACATCCTCTGACAACAAAGCAACAAGTAGCACCTGGAAGATGTATCTTTGAATTTTTTGTTACTGAGATATTCCACCCTTTTCTATTCTTGGTTATTGAAATGGAAACAAAGGTATAGCTACACTACGCAGCCACACCTGTTTGAAATTTGTTGGCCTGGCCCAGAGCAGCAGACGAGAGTACTGTCTCCACTCCATGCGCCTCCTCTACAGTGATAGCTACTGAGTCTTATGTCTCACTGAAAATGACAGGAAGAGATTTTCTTCTCTCTCTCAATCAGTATCCCCTGACAGTCTAGCTCTCTCTGTCTCTCATCTTGTTGCCTTGTCTACTTCCCTCTGTGGTTTCCGGACCCAAGACTGCTGGCTCCATTGCTATGCTTCGAGTGATCTGCAGACCAAGTTTTAAATGTTTAATACCGCATTGACAGACCCGGTCCCCAGCCATCCATCCGGGAGGGCCAAAGCAGGCTGATGTAGGGTGGATGCCTCACCTTTCAGAGGCAAATTACAGACCCTGATCAAGAGCTCCAAAAGGTGAGGGAATAAATCTCCCCTGACAGGAAGGTTGTGTTAGCCTTTACACCCCAAATCGCAAAGAAGGTCAGGGGGCAAAGTTGGTCTGAGCCAGGCCACCTTAGGGGGGTAATGCAAAGCAACAGGGGAAGGCAAAATGACAGAAAAACACTGTGGTAGGTAGAGGGAGTGGGAGAGAAAAAAGACTGACGGATGGTAACAAAGGGAGCCCAAGAAAGATAACAGACTGAGACAGATGAAAGGAAAATGGGAAGAAGGAAGTGTGTGGGAAAGAAGAGACTAGAAAAGATGAGAAAGAGAGAGCGTTGGAGGATGGTTAGGAATGCAGAGTCTGATAAGGTCATGGAAGCAAGTACAGAAAAGTCACAGCATGGGGCAAAATCAAGCAAATAAAGCAGAAGAAATAGAAATGAGGTTAAGTTAAGGGAAAAAAGCAACTAAACTGACAGATGACAGACAAGTTACTGGCAGCCCACTCAAGCAGACGTGTACCACAGAGACATAAGACAGATGGAAAGCAACGAGGGGAGGGACTAGAGAAAGGGAGATAGAAAAGGGAGAGAAAGATAAAGGTAGAGAGGTTTAAAAAGTTAAAGATAGGAAAGGGAGGGTGAGGATGCAAAATAGAAGGCAAGAAGAGAAACAGGGGGAAGAGAGGGAAAACAGGAATAATAAATGACAGAAAACATACAGAACAATATGGAATGAGGTCTGGAGAAAGATAGAGGGTGGAAAGCAATAGGGGGGTGAGAAGATGAAACAAACAGGGGTAGAGAGGGGGGAGGCACGGAGGAATAGCCAGGAGAGGGTAAAAACAAGGACGAAAAGAGTAAGGATGGAGAGATGAGAAGAGGAGAAAGAATCAGATATACCCAAGAGGAGGGAAGAAAAGGGAAGAAGACAGAAAATGAAGTGAGAGAGACAGAAAAGCACATTTTTTAGAATATCTCTACTGACATTTACATTTAGGCCAGACTGGGTAGAGCTGCTACCATGGGCATATCCCACTGACAATATGACATTTCCACCCCAAAAGCGGTTGGAAAGAAGAGGAAAAAATAGCAAATGAGGTTTCACCCCCTACCACGACTAAAATATTCAAGAACCAGTCTAGAAACAGAGTTCAAAGGGAATTCCTGTATGATGACACGGCTTGTCAAAACTCAGTTGATCACTCACAGAAGAGAGGAGTAGGGAAATAAACTGCACCTTTGAAAAAATACCCATCTTGGAAACTCTTTTAATCACATTAATCAATGTAGTTTATAAGAATCAGAGTCACTTCATTTGCCAAGTTGAATAAATGTATCAGGATATTTGGTGGCACCGGTGTTAGAATTGTTTGTGAAACAAGTGAAATTGAATTGCATATCTTCTGCCATCAGAGGATTTTAGGACTGATTTATTTAAAAAATACTGTATACTAACAGAAACAACAGACATCCAATACCCAGTTCCCTCAAGAAGTTAATGGAAAAATGATATCAAATCATATTAATCAAATTTCATTCGCCTGCCCGCCTCCGGGCTACTGGCAATGATGGATTTAAGCACAAAGTAATGATGGGCACATTTAGCAGAGACAATTTCTATAGCAACCACAAATTACCTCACCATAAACAACAACAACAACGACAGTGACGAACGCAAGCGAGCTCATTAGAGATGGTTAGATGCACATCTCCAACTGTCGCAAAGTACTATGGGAAGGGGGGGAGGGATGAGGAGGGTGAAGGAGTATGATGCATTTGCAACACCAAAACCTCATTTATTCCATGCAGACAGAATGCAATGAGAGAATGAAACACAGGAATGAATGATGGGTGGAGGTGCAATGGAGCAATAAGGGAATAAAGGAAGAAAGAGTGAAAAAACAACAGGAAAGACTGAGAGAAAGTGAGAAAGAAAGAGAGATGGAGTGATCTGCCTTATTTCCGAGACAACTCCAATGACAGAGCCATTCTTCATTAGCCAGTCTCTTTACAGTGTATATGTCAACCCTGGCGGCCAGACAACTGCAGAGGAGTGTGATCACAATTTATCTATTTAGAATGCCGAGGGGAGAAGGCTACGGTGCCGTGCAAAGCTGTTAGCTGAGCTTTCCTGCTGCGCTGTGCAGTGTAGTGCAGTGACATATTACACTGAATGTGACTATGGAGATAGCTGAAGTCAAAAATAAACTTCGCAGAACAGCATATGGAGATGTAATGTTGCACATAGTAGGCACACAACCATGCATCATATGCCGGGGACATAATGCTATATAATATGTCGGGAATATGGGCATGTGTATGGCTCATCATCATAAAAACAACCAGTGCAAGAGCTATGCTCCTGCAGTAAATACAACTGCCTTTAACTATGCCTTCAACCTTGTTTTGAACAATAAACAACCCAAAATGATACAGAGCATTAATGTAGGAGATAACAAGATTAAAAGTAAGGATGGGTGCTACATAGTTAACATGTTACCAGTAGTGATTTTCATTTTCTCATTTTTTTCATCAAACTGGAGAAGTGCAACTCTCAAATATGAAATGGCTAAACATAGCTGATGAAAATTAGTTCTTACATTTTAACAAATAAAATGTATTCAGAGATGTTGATGTATTAAAATCACATTGATAAAACCACTCTTCAATAAAAAAAATCACCACTACACTCTGTGTTTGCCTCTATCATTCAAGTGATTCACTGCTGTATTTTATCATTTAACATGTGACTAGAGAATGTGCAAAACAAGGAAAGAGTGATCAACTTAGTCTGGCCTCAAGACTTAATGCAAGAAAAGTTAAGCAGATTGCTACAAGGCTGTACAGTCGACATGTAGCATGTTGTGCAGCAGTAACTGACTGGACAGTACACTAACAGCAGCTTCTCCAACAGTAGGGTTATTGGACTGAATTTGCATTACCAATCAGTACAAATTTGATTGCAGATCCACAGGCAGCATCATACATTCCAGCAAAGTAGTCGACAAAAGGTTAGCAAAAACAGGTTTTACAGGAGAAAAGCAAATGAGTAACACTCTACACTCCCTCAACAATTATCACAGAAGTGCCCTTAAGCATGGCACTTGACCCCCATTTACCCCAGTAGAGCTGCTCCACGTCCAGCAGTAGAGGACTGTTCGTACTGTAGAGCTCCCAGGTGTGACTGCGTGTCCCAATTCAGAGGCTGGATGCTCTGAAGGACAAGGCCCACAAACTGGGTCCTTCATAGGACCTAAAAGCCAGGCTGAACTGGTGCTTCCTTGCCTAATGAGATGGTCTATACTCACAGATACTAAGGATGTCCCGATCTGATCTCAATGACTCTGTATGGGGGCCGATCAAGGCATTTTTTAACTGATTGGTATCGGCAGTATTGAGCAGGAACCTAAGCCCTATCCTTTGTTTTATGTGAGCTGCACAGCAACGCAATGAGTGCAGCTGTTATCAACTCTCCGTCTCTCCTCCACTCCACTGAACTCCGTGTGTGTGAAGCTTCAGACATACTTTCCATGTTCCGCGTCCGCGGACAGCTGCGGACGGGCATACGGTTCCATTCATAGTACAATTGAGGGTCTGCGTGTGTACACTCGCCAGCCACACTCAAAACAATAGACTGTAAAGTTAGCTATGGCTGATAGCCACCTTGCTGAGTAGTGGCTAGCTTGTATTGATTGTGGCCACTCGTCTTGTATTCTTTGAAAGACGAATTACAGGCAGTGCCCGCCCATTGAAAAAGAGCAGGGGCTGAGCCCCACCCGTGGCAAAAATAGACACTCAACGGAATACAGTTCATTCAGGTAACTCAGGGAATGGCTGCACCGAAGCACTGGAGGATACTTTGAAAAAGACAGAAATTCCCTCGAGACAGATGCTAAAAAGATTACAGAGAGGGTTTGTTATTTCATACTGTTATTTGGTAAATAATAAAAATAAAAAAACATTAAAGAACAGCTCAGATTTTTTTCTTAATGCATTGCAGAGCTATTCAGTTGTCAAGCATACACATTGGATTTATTTTATTAACTTTAATGTACTTCAAGTGTGCACTGCAGCTGTATTATCTTGGAAAAGAGAAGGATCGGATTGGGACTCGGTATCAGCAGATATTCAATATTAAATGACTTGGAACAGATACCAAAACTAACTGTGCATTCAGGCATCTCTCGCCCCCTCATCAAGTCAAATATTTCAGAGTTTTTTGTAACGATGTTACTCTTAAACGGCCAAAAGTGTAAATACCACTGGGAAAGTGGGCTAAAATTAATGATAGCCCAGTTTACAATATGACTTATGATGTTTCATTTAAACAGGTAATGGATGACAAATAGTGCACATGGTTAACGGTAAATATATCCATATACCTTCCATTTCTCTGAAATGTCCAGGGTGTTAACAAGAACAGTGGCGTTTATGCCAGGCTGCTATTATTTACACCCTACAGTGGCTTTTTAATTGGCCTGAATCAAGTGATATATATTTACCAGTTACTGATAACAATCTGACTGCAAATACCTGGTACATATGACACAAGTTGGGAATTGACTAGTGCATAATGGATTATATACCTGACTGAAAAGGATATACCAGGAGTGTCCTACAAATTCAGGCAAATTCAGGCCGCATCTCTCAGTCCTTGTCAGCTCATTATGACATATTTAGTCTATATAACTACAGGCTTTGAAGGATCCAGCACCTGAATTGGAAAACAGTAACTGCATAGACTGTTCAAAAGAGCATGCACAATCAGAAAAGCATGCACAATCAGCAAGCATTCCCTGGATAAATAAGGTTAAAAAATACCAGTGAACTGATAAATACTTGGGCATTTTCTGAGCTCTTTGCCTGCCCAGCTCTTTAATGACTCTTTCCATCACAGAGTAATCTTTCCATTTTCTCATTTTCAGATCGATAGGGACTCAGGGAGAATGAAAGGCCTATTTCCTCTCAAATAGGGATAAAGCTTAACCACATGGGGCCGTCTCATGTTTTCTAATCATGTCAGCCAGACTACAGGACCAGATGAAGTGGCACCAAGTGTAAAGAACAAGTCAATCTTTGAATTGTAGTACACAAACTAAAGTTAAAATGATTCCTGTCTGCTAAAAAAAGAAGAGCCATAGCTGTTTAAGGGATATAAATAACATTATATCATTAGCACAGTGCAATTTTAAAGGCAGTGTGGGAGAGACAGTCAGCAGAGAGAGCAGCCTCAGTGAAGTAGTAACCCACACAAACTGATGAAAACAATGGAGCTTGAAAAGTGAAAGCAGTGTGGAGTCTGTATGGGAAAGGTACCATTCAAACACCCACTCAACAGCATCTGCTGTGTCTGCGGTAGTTTTGTGCAATGGGGAAAGGACGATGGAGCAACTGAAGGACTTAGCAACAATGTTTCTCCACTTCTATCCAACAGGAACATCTCCCCTGGTGTCTGACCCCAACGCTTAGCTTTGCCTGTAAACAAAGGGCCCTGACAGACACGTTCAATTAATCGATGCTTTTCTCACACATCACCGTGCAGTTTTCCAAGCCTCGCTCATAGCCCCAGGGTGCTAGCTCACTCCAGCATTACCACAGTGCATGGCTGCTTTAGACCTGCTGAGCCCTGGAGAGCACCTCACACCATAGACAGGCAGAGTAATAACAAAGGATAAATGAATATTGATGCAGTGAAACTGATTTTAAGTCAATCTTATACTGTTTATTACATTAGCTGAGGTTAGGTCTTACAATATCATCCTGGAAAAGTCTTTGTCTCACGCTGGCAGCTATCCAACAGATCACTTTTGCTCAAGGAATGAGAGTTAAAAAAAAGGCTATCCGCAAATGTTTCCATTAGCATTAAAGTTACAGTGCTACCTTTAGGTATTCCAATTCTATATATTATTAGCATTCAGGATGCACATTAGCCCTTTGGCTATTGCAATATTAGCATTCAAGATATTGCTAACAAGTTCATCAGCATGCAGGAAAACGCAAGCCTGAGCTAGATTTGAGGCTCAGGTAGCATTAGCATGCAGATGGTTGTGGGACTTTGTGGTGGGGATGGAGGAGGGTGCAGGCTAAGTGATTAGCAGGAAGAGCTCTTACTTCACATGCAGGATCAGCGTTGGGCTCTGTCACAGCGTTAAAGGGTAATGAAACAGAACTCGGGTGAGGGAGAAGGAATAAGCAGGGGGAGAGCAGAGGGGGGGTCATTGTGATCCTTACAGCGGAGCCATGATCACACACTCCTACTCACACTAAATTCATGCAGAGATGCACAAATACACTCCTCGATTTTTGTTTCATGCAGGTACGGGCATATGGACGCACAGTGTCTTTCAATTATGTAAAAAGTAATCACAGATACGCATACACAACCACACACACATCTCAGAGGGTTGCAGTATTTTGGCAGTAACCAGCCTGTTTACGAGTGGATAATCCAAGGTCCCTGTGATTAAAACAGCTCCAAAGCGCTCCTGACACTCCATTACCCAGCATGCCCCGGGTGAGGCAGGATTGTACATATTGATTTCACGCCTCATTAGACTTCCTGTCTAACAATGTCATTGTTCTTCCTGGTTCTACAGGATTCTGCATCGTTCATGAAATGACCAGGTATAACTCTGGGAGTGGACGGTGGACACATTACAAATGAATGCATTAATATTGAGTCTGGGCTCGTTGGAGCATCATGGGGGAAACCTTGGCAGGCTGCTGACTTTTGACCCAGTTTTCAGTTGTTTGTAGTTGCTCCCATCACAGAACAGGCAGAGCGTAATCTTTCAAAACAAACCATCAAACTAAGAAAGTTCTTTTACTTTATTTGCCTTCAGTTTTATGACTAAAGTGATCATACCCCAGTAAGACATCAATAACAACTGAGAGGACCAGGTGTGTCAGAGTAACACAGAATAGATTTTTCCATCTCATAGTCTCTATTCATGATTTTTCTAGCTCCTAACACCTACTTTATAAAAAAAACAGTGTTGTGCAAATGCAAGGAGGATGCCAAGTGTCACTGTGCCTGGCATACAGTACACTCATGCAAAGCAGCACAGCACTTTCAAATGTTGAGAGCAAGTTTCATTTTTAGATGAGGCGGAATGCTTAATTTTGAAAAAATCGAGTTTTACAGTACATTGGCAGCAGTTTACAACAACAACCACAATGAAAATGGTGCATGCAGAGGAAGAAAGGTTGTCTGCCGTTTTTACTCTGATCATACAGTGAGGAATCAATACTGTGCACATTCATTGACTTAGGGGAGTTCCCACCAGGTGTGCAGGAGCTGTGCAGTCCTGACTGCTGACAGAGGCAGCACCTGCAGCTGGCTATTACAGAGGCAAAGAGCATGTCCTGCAACTGGCTTTTTTAAATTATCAGCACAAACTGCAGTTGAGGGAGCACTATTTCCAGAAAGCTGTATATTGTAAGCACACCCTTATTCTTTATCAGCTTTGATGGAAAAGTTTTCACTTCGTGGTTGTTTTTTCCTGAGAAAGTTTTTGTTTTTTGGTGAGCTTCCCAGCACTCTTAGTGTTTGTATTGGATCATTTATCCCCGCCACAGAGAGTGTACAAACAGCATTGTACTGTGATTCCACTTTCACTGATTGACCTTCAAACGGTAATTGGCAAGTCTGGTTTGGTAGTTGTCTCAGAGTGCTGGGTATTGGATGGCTGCCACTGAAGCTCTCTCTCTCATGCCTCTCTTCCTCTTTCCCTCTTTCTCATTTAATTTATTTACCAACCAATAACATTCTCCAAATATCTGCATCTTCTACATTTGCTCTCTTTCCCTTCTCTCTCATCCCACATCTTCTTACTTTTTCTCAACCCCCGTCTCTCTCTTACTCACACACAATTTTCATGTTTCATCTCATCTCTCTTGTGCTTTCTCTCTTTTCCTGCTCTCTCTCTCTCTTTGGCCCAAAGCATGGCAGCTGCAGTAGCATGTAGCTTGCCAGCTGCCAGTTATGATGATGGTGACAGTACAGTGGGGGTGCTGGCTGGGTGATGTTGACTAAATAGAACATTGCAGCACCACTGGCAGACACAAACTCAAGCTCATGCACGCACACACATATACACACACACACACACTCAACTACACACACAACAACAGTGCCAAAGAGCACAACAGCCTACGGGCCAACTAATAATTCTTCCCCAGCCACAGCCAGGGAGAGGCAGCTGAACACCACCCTTTTCTGCCCCAGTCTCCCACAGATGCTCTCTCAGTGAGTAAATGGCAAGGGGATACTGCTACTGTGACATACCTCCCACTCAAGCTTGCATAAAAATCATTACAAGTCACCTTGGCAGCTTTTAGCTTCATCTAAAAGCCACAAGTCATCATCAGGAATAGGACTCTTACATTAAAACAACACCTGGCATTTGTGAGTGAATCAGGTAGTTCTGAAGGCTGTAGAAACACACTGCTTCACTGCAGTAAGACAGGTTTGGCTTCACAGTGTTATCTGATATCTGTGTTTCTGTGTGTGCACGCATGTATGTGTAAAAAGCATCCGTGTCTCCCATTCTTTCCCGCTGAGTGTGTTTCCTGGCAGAGCTGAGCGATTTCTTCCCTACCAAACACACAACCATCTCTTAGATTACAGTGTACTTATCCACATGACTTACACACTTTTACACACACAAACACACACGCACAGGCAGGCAGGCAATCAGGTACAGGCCCATACACAGCTACATTGCATGCACAGATGAGCATGTACTGTGCGTATAATACATATGTGCAATTAGTCCGGTCACACACCGTTTAACACACATAGAGTCCAGAATGTATGCCCGCTAGCTAAATGATCTGTTCCCACACTGGCACAGTGAAAGAGACAAATGTTGAAGGACACTGAGGACACACACAGAGTGAAAGAGGCACCGAACCCAATTTTCAGCCTGAAAACCACTGGCAGAGGAGCTAGCAGATAGGTTCAAAGCACAAAAAAGCTTTGAACCAGCACATCCACTCTCTGAATGTGCTGTCAAAGTTCTAACTGTAAGGTGGTATGACAGTGTCATTTCAGAGTCAACCTCTGCCACAGCAGTACGCATTGAAAGCTGACAATTTCCAATTTCTTTTGCATAAATTGAAGGTTTACATGGTCCTCCGTGTCATAGATTTCAGGTTCCACAAACCTATGAAACCTTTTCAAAACATTATTGAAAATTTCACAATGGCTGTCGACTGGAAAGTAAGATGTTTTTCCTATTTATGACATGTTAGAATTTCAGGAGACACAAGGTTTTTCATCAGTTGCTGTATTTGATAGTCGGGGGTTTGTGGGAGGATTAATTTCTTCCCCATCATTCTGAACCTGAGACAGTTCATTTATACTAGCTGCAAAACACAGCTGTCAACCCCAGCAATAGACAGGGTATCGATAAAGGGGAGAGAATAGGAGAGGCAGAGATAGACGGTGAGGCAGAGAAGCAGAGAGGTCTATTAGGATACACACATGCACAAACGACACACACACCTACACAGATTAACTTTCAGAGCAAGTTGTAAACGACGCACAAACACCTACACAAAATCACTTTTAAAGCAACTTCTATAAGTGTTGAAGAGTGTCAACGTGTTGAGAATATGCACAGTAAATAACCAGAACAGTAGTCAAGCTTAGTGAGAGCATATTAGCAAAAGGAAAGTTTTCAGCTCACTCTAAAGGCCAATGAAGTGCACTCAAGCTCCAGCAAAGAAAAGGAGTCGGGAGAATAACCAGCAGTCTAGAGGATAGAATACATTACCCTCTCGGCTCTGAAAAAGACCTTGCTCCTTTCAAATACACAAAATGAAAGCCTCCATCAGTTGTGAACCCTTGATAACTCGAGTGGTTTATGGATACTTTCAGCTCACATGCAACAAACTCAAAGCAGGATGAACAGTGCGGTTCAACAACATGCAGAAAGAGCAAGTGTTTTTGTAGATGTTTTAAAATTGTGAGATGTTGATTAAAGGCCTGATTGGTGTTGCAATGCAAATGAACATTTAAACTAATCTAATCTAACATAACCAAAGATTTCTATATGATAGAACGAGACTGGGGTCGGTCCATTGTGGGAAGAAGTCTTCACCCTAAAATGCAATGATTTACGTTATGGGGACTTGCATTTTGTCCCCATATGGGAGGCGAGTCCCCACAATGTGACTGTGTAAACAGGTTTATGTCCCCACAATGTGAATAAACATGCACACGCACACACACAAACGCATTCTCTACCATGAGTCATCCCTGTTGATGGGCTCATACACTACATTACCTCCACTTCCCCAAATTCATACTACTGTGATGATACCCCCATGCGTGCAGAATGAAAACACACATGCAAACACATGCTAGAATATTGTAAAGTGATATTCTGCGTGTGTCAGGGATGTTTTGCCTGTAAAAGATTCGACGTAATTTTAAATGTTAAGTGTGATGCTATGCGTACATGTTAAATGTGTCTCCATAATCAAACGCCTCCTCCTGCCACTTGCACCTGCCCTGCAGTAACCCCTGTGTTCCCGCCAAACTAATTATATACATATCCCGAATTATGTTGAAATATCTGAACTTTTTTTCAGAGACAAAAAGTCAATTTCTTAAAAGCAATAATGTTACAGTCTAAGCTGATAAGAATCCCTCATAAAAATAAGTTCCCCCCCTCAGCAATGCCCTCACACAGCCATTAATGATACCAGGGGCTAAATTGTTACATGACTTAATATTTCACAACAATTATGACATTGCTATATTACTCTTGTCTCTCACCCTATTACCACATGCCCTTGAGGAATCATGGAAACATCAGTGATTTGTCAAAATGTCTTGCCAACAAAAAAAAGTTAAATATGTGACATAACAATATCAAACACATCTAAATTGTGCTTGCATGCATTATCACAGGCGGGAGTCTACAATTTTAGGATAGGAAAAGAAGGAAAATACATTGTGGAGAAACACTCAGTAAGGTATCGAGTAATAAAAACAGTCAAAACCCTTTTCAGCAATAATGACTAAAAGCTAATAAAAGCCCAAAATAATTACATAACCAACGTGAAAGACGGACCTCATTTCATTTTATTTAAAAGACAGCATCCAGACACAAAAAGCTCTGGTCATGTCTGAATTCAAGCAGCCAGAAGGATCTAAGGGAAAATAACACACTGACATTTTTTAAACATCCTAAAAATATTCTTCTTCCAAAAGTTTTTTTTCTGTGATCGCTGAATAACATAACATCATTTTTACCCTCCGGCCTTTGTTGGCTCTTTTTTCTTTGTGTTTTTCTGGCACTAAAGGGTGCATAATTGTTTACCAACCCATCACACCAAATGACCAGAATCTATCAATAATAGAATGTCATTTGAAAACAATAAATTGGCTAGATGCTAAAATGTGGAGATGAAGAATACAAAGCATCATCTCTTTTAAGCCAGAGTATTTTTCTCAGGAAAGATTAACTGCCTGCTGGGTGTTTAGAACAGCATATATAACAGCTTTCATTAAAGTCATTATAGGTGGAATCATTAAATCACAGTATTAATCAGGGATAAAGCAAAACATGAAATAACATGCAGATCATGATTTAGCAAGAAACAAGGTTAAATTGCCAGGGCATATTCCAGAAACAGAGCAGGACATTAACTTCAGCTAAATGAAAATATGCAGAAAACTGATACTGGTTAAATTGGTCTCTGTGGATCTCCTGAGGCAAGTTGAGACATGATGCAACATAGTGCAAAGCATCTTGAGAAACTCAAATGGCTCCAACTGTAGCAGTACAGAAGCCGTTAAATATGAAAAATCTAACGAGAGATAGCCTTTTGACATTTATCTGAGAATGTGGAGATTTTGCATGAAGCAGATTTCCTGTTGAGCTTTCTGATTTATGTACATTCAATTTGACCCCTGGCTTTTTGTGGACTTTAAACGGGTAACTCACAGAGGACAATCCACAAAAATGTATCATAATACTCAAGAACTCTCCTATTCTATACTACGGAGTGCAGTATATAGCTTAATATTTTCAGAAAAATGTGTGACAGTGATAAAATTATGTATTTTAAAAATTAATATTAGTTAGTTTCATACTGATTTATATGTAACACAGTATGTAACACAATATGACTTCCTTGATTCAAATCTGGGGGGGATACTGTGAACTTCTGCGTGCCTTCCTGGTGAGGGTCCTCAAAAATAACTGGGAAAAAGGAGGAGAGGAGGAGACACATGGCACATCTTCAACAACCCCAGGACCGACAGGGGGAGTTAGCAGTGATGATGAGTGAAGTACACAGAGAATTGGCCATGCAAAGATCCAGACACGTTGTTACAGGCAAGCCCCAGGACCACCCAGCCTGAGTGCTGTGCCCGCCAAAACAAAAGTAGCACGACTACAGGCTATGCGCATTTTAATGTTACGTATCTTGATCAAATCTGAGGGACCTAACTGGAACAGCAGTGGCATATTTGCGCCCTCTAGCGAGCTGCCCCTGTGGCTGTTCGATTGAGTCGCGGAGTCGCACCAACTTTTCTCTGTGACCAGCGCCGATTGGGCCGGTGCCCATGGGCACATTAAGTAAGGGTAGCCTACTCACGAGTGAAACTTCATTGCAGTCAAAAGTTTCCTTGTTGAGTTTTCAATGCAGTGTGTTTCTTTTCTTTGTGGTATAAATAGGTAACCTAATGGTCATATCAGCAACAGTTGTTATGTGAATATGGCCATGGGAAATCAGATGCCTGATATTTTGGTTTCCTCTGGCAACGCATCTGCCAAGTTCAGAAAAAAAGAGAGGCAAAGATACATAAATGTAACATTCAGAAGCAGCAATATGCTTTTATCACCTCAGCTATACTTTGGACCCATCCTGTTTCACAAATGTGGATTTTCTGGCCTACTAATTGGGAAAGACAGCAGCAAGTAAGCCTAACTCAGAGCTTTAAAATGTCCCTTCGTAAACCTATGAGTAGTGTCACAGATAGTCTCCACTACCATCATCTTACCCTTAGTGAACACTGTATGAATTCACTGTCAAACTACTTCCCATTTCTAATTGTGTCTCATTCTTGAAATCCTTTGATAAACCCCCGGGCTAACAGTTGTAGGAAATCACTAACATCAACACACCACATGTCACTTTTTCATTAACCACCAGCTTCATACACACACACACACTCACAGGCAGACAGATGGTGTCTACTAAATAGAATCCAAGCCATGTGTGTATCCTCACATGTGGGACACTACAGTGGAGAGAGGTGTGTGTTAGGCATTATGATGTGCCGCAATGGGAGTGGGCTTGCTGGGTTACTGGGGCAATATGTAATATGTTCATATGCAGGGACACACACACAGGCATACACACCTGGAGAGAATGTCAGTGTGAGGCACAGAGAGTGTGAGAGCTATATTTAGAGTTAACCTTTTATCACACATTTACATCATGTTTCTATTACACACTTGCAAATGCATGCATACACATTTAGTGCACACAAAAAGCCACATATATGTTCTATATTTAGGATGTGCTCATATAAGAACATATTAAAACTATCACATAATACCAGACTTCTGTGTCGTCCACACCATCAATTATTATGTGCAGACATTAATGTGTGCCTGGTGTGGAAATGCATTATTCATGAAATGGTGTTGTGCAAATAGACCTGCTGAAGGCAAGTGTATCATATACATACACACGACCTTATCCACAAGCAACTCTGCAGGACCACAAACAAAGGAATGATTACAAGGAGTGCAGGTGGAGGGAGACTGTAGAAAGATATAGTGGAAAAAACTGTTAAATATATGCTTCTTTGCAACCATTGATTTTAGAGGAATCTGTAGAAACAAAATCAATGCAATAAATTTAGTCTGGTAAGACAGGTGTAGAGTGATTACAACAACAGGACTTGACATGCAGTCCAAATAGTGCCAATACTACTTATGGGGAAATAACAGTTTGCTTGCCCCTCTGATCTGTTAAGTTGATTATCAATTTCATTTATCAATTTTAACTATTCAGTATAGCCACTGTCTTCTACTGATGGCCACTAATCTGCTCCAATGGAGCACCTGGAGGTCAAATACATTGCTCAAGGATACGTCAGCAAGGATGTCTTATTTTTTTCCCCACTGCCAGACATGGAGGTGAGCAGCTCTGAAGCAACAGATTTAGGTCTGTTCCTTTTGGTACCAAATGTGCCCAATATCCAGCTGCATCCTACATGTCTCCAAAGAGAATAAAAAAGGAGAATGGACTGACCAGTGTATTTCCTTAAACATTATGTAAAAATGTTTGGTTGAAGGGTAAAGGATGAAAACTCCCACAGCGATAGAGTAACATATACAGTGGTGGTTATTTCTTCAACTCACTACCTTGTGTCAATGTTGCATTAGTATGGTGTGGATCAGTAAGGCTTCCTGGATCTGACTAAATCAGGTATGCTTCAACGATCCAGTAATATTAAGAGCACTGAGACATTTTCTGATGGGGAAAAGATACATTCCAGCAGTCACTGCAGCCTTTTCCCTCCAAAGTGCTGCTACGTAGAGCAGACTAGGCTTATTGTAACATAAAACTCATGTTGCTCGGTGTTGCCTTATAATGAATGAACAAGGAACTAATTTTGAATTTTCAAAACATTTTTTCTCAGGGGAGGAGTTTTTAGAGCTGTCACACAGCAGAAGAAAATAAGACTTCAACAATGGCTACATGTCTGTGATGTATTCCCCTTTGGATAACTTCTGTGCATTTGCTCTCCAATGGGAGGGGGTAACTGTGGGTTCAAATATGGTCCAAAGCATGGATCTGACTAAACCCTGCATGCTTCAGTGATTCAGTAATGTGAGAGCACTGAGAGGTTTGCTGGTGGGAAAAAAAACACAAATGAATGCCATTTGCAAGGGAAAAAAAGCTTAAATTGCCATCAGCACTTGTCCTTCACTCGGTAAGGGTAAATGGAATATTTTGTGGTATTAAATTAAGGAGAACTTCAGAGTCAATGTAGATAGGCAAAATAATAAATTTATGGTGTATTGCACTTGCTGATGAGCTAAATCCACATGAAACAGCATTCCACTACACAAAGGAAGTCCAAGGCTAAACACAAATCACCAAATGCAATTAGTGAGAACTTTTTTTCAGACTCAGAATGTCCTTCCACCGTGCAAGCAAGGGTTGTACACGTTTGAGTGTGACATTGTTTGTTTTATACTTCAATAAAATATAAAATAAACACACAGAGAAGTCACCTGATTTAACTGTGCAAGCTCACACAACACACGCACATGCCCTATAGTAACAGGCCATTGACATTTTTCTACAAACCACTTGGACATATAGAACTGTATTAATCAAACCCACACAAGGTACTTCCCCACTGATCTTTCCCTTTTTCTGTCTCTCCTCTTTTTTCTTTCTCTCCTTCCCCTTCTTAGTCAAAGATTTTACCTCAGTAGTTTCCAATGGAAAACACGTAATAATTATTATTTTCTTGCACATTGTCTCACACAAACCCAACCCAGCCGCCCTGACTTACCTCGCCCCATCTGCATCTTCTTCTCTCGCCTGTCTGTGTCCTCCTCTCCTTCTCTATTTCCCATCCCTCCTGCTAACGTGAAACCAGGCAACATCTTGGCCCAGCCTATCCTCTTGCAGCGCTGCAGCTACCTTCCAATGCTCCCCATCGAGTAATTGCCTTGATTTTAATGACTTTTTCAATTATGTCTACTTGGCTACAGCTCTCACTCCGTAATCTCTATCATTTCCATCCATTACACTCTCGCATTCCCTTGGCACCAATCAATCTTTGGTTTCTTTTAAACACTTTAAAGCAGCCGAGCGCCTTTTTCCCTGAATAACAGTGACAACCTCCTGACCTGCCTCATAACAAGCTTTTCAAGGACTATGAGGGGAGGGAAGAGGAAAGACCAAGAGAAAGAAAGGAAACCAAAAGCAAAAATGTGGCTTTCTTATCAAACTTAAACACAACACAGGTTTGGCACACGTACAACACACATATGTACATGGGAGAGTTCCTACCTGCTCTTTGACAGAGGCGAGGATGGAGGAGGTCGTCTCTGTCTCAGATCTGTCTCCATTGGAGGCTGGCATCACAGGGGGAACCATGGCCCCCTTCTCCTGCTCTGCAGGCTGCTCTGGCACCGGCATCACTAATAAGAACACACACACACACACAAAGAAGAAACATGATTAATCTGCTTGCAGTTATAGAAGTACAAAAGAGGGGCAAGTAAAAATGGGTCATATCAATGTCAATCCAGTTTTAAAGCCTACAGTCAGCTCAAGAAATCTACTTTGTTTAGAGGGAAGAGACCTCTGCTGTCACCTTGCATCTATGGTGGATTATCCAGTCAATTCCACTTTGATTTGGCGAAACGGAGTAGTAGTATTGTAGCAACAATGTAGGACTTGTGACTTGTTCAATGATTGCATCTCTGTCATATGGTGCAGTTTTTACATGGCACATCACTCATGTTGAAAGATCATTATGTGCTAAAAGCAACAGCTAAAGTCATTCTATATTTGTACTCAAGTCGATAACAAAAGAGAATATAAATATCTACCTCTCTGATTTACTGTTGCAGCCACCCACTGCATTTCTCATTCAACTGAATTTGAATTTTGTAAAACCTGAATTTCAGATTTTGCAACTACAAATTCAGTTTAAATTCAAATTCAGACACAAATAATAGCATTTATCAAAACACCACAATTAGCTGGTAGTGATTCTTTCGAGGTTTTCAAACTCTTAGTGCCTGACTGCCAATTTGCGTCACAGTTCGCATTCCTTCTCAGTCATAACTCTGTCAAAACTGAATACATGGTACACATATTTGTAGATTCCAGTGTGACTTACACTTTCCAAAGATATTATTATCTCCAATGTGCATCGCAAATGAACGTCCATAAATCTGCTAAGAAATCAGAGAAAAAAAGACGCCTGCTTTAGACTTCCAAAAAAGATACAAAATGGACTTTCTTTAAGTTAAATCCAAGTGGTCTGAAAAGAAATGATTGCACTGTGCATGAAGATGTCTAGATTTGATGACCAATTTCTATTTATAACATTATATTCACAGTATATATGTATATAAGTATATGTTCTACTCAGCACCAATTATACTCGTACTGAGTGTGATGTGCTGCCTTTTATTCAATGGGAATTAGTGCCATAACAGATAAACCATGCTTGAATTATCTAATTAAGTGGTAAATACAACTTGCAAAGTCATTTTCACATTATACCAAGATGCCAGAATCTCATACAAACTTAAGTTTGACTGAAGAGAGTGAGTAGAAAATGACAGATAGTATGACAGTTAATATCAGGTGGAACCAATCCTTTAAACATGTCAGTAAGTCATTGTGCTCAACATCCCTGAGTCTACAATACTATGGATACAGTGAGAGCTTGTGGCATGTGAATGAATACCAAAGCCTGGATTCTACTGTAAATACAGCAGTTAGTCTGCAACACACACACACACACACACACATGCACACTTCTCACCTGTGTCACTGCCAGTATGTCACTTCACAAATGGGGGTCCTTGTAGACTCGTTAAAATGTGATGCCCCACTTATCTCAATTTTAATTACTTTATTCAGGATACAGGAAAGTGACACATGTCTCTAACTGACTAGTTAATTCAAAGACACTATGCAATTATTCACTTGAAAAAAACACAACAACAAAAAAAACACAATGTTTGAATCTTCGACCTCCATCAAACACCACCTCACCAACTGCAACAAATTAACATCAGCTCTGCATGGATAGATCTGTCTTTTCTCTTCGCTGCAATTCATCATAAGGCCTGAATATGCTGGGAGTGATAACAGATGCATCGTTTGACAGTAAATTGAGCCATCCATAATATGTAATTTGACCTTTTTTCTGTAACATTAATTGGAACTTTTTTAAATCATCAATAAAAGCCTCTGTGCGCCTTTCCTGTCTGAGCTAAGAGCACACAGAGAGAGAAGTCAGAGAAATCAGGAAATTGGTCCGCGAGTTTTAGAGAGAACAGACCATGGGGACAGGATTTTGTCAATACAGCTGCACCAACTTCAATAAAACACTAAATAATGAACAGATTGAGTGTGGGATTTGATCATGGAGTCTCTTACTTTACAATTTGCTGCTAGTCTCAGCTCTTCACTTTTAGCATTTGATGTGGAGATCCAAGTCTGTGCTAGCTTTGATTAGACCCACACATCATGTATGTACACACTGGTGCACTTATGCAGTGCAAGTCCAGTCATGTATTTTATTAGTGTTTTATAGTTTTAAGAAGGCTTTTTTCAGAGCAAATATTTATTTACAGTAATGTCATTTAGAGAGCTGATCAGACAGACGTTGAGGATAAGTGAGCCATTAGCGTCAAGCAAGTCAGCTTACAAAGTCAGTGAGGATCCAGACAGCCTGCAAATCAAACATCCAGTCAGTCTATCAGCCAGTCAGCTAGCCACCAGACAGACAGCAGGCCAGACAGGGTGGTGTCGGTAAATAAAAGATGCTAGCGAGATGGCCCGCAGATGGTTATTTTCACTCTCACTGACAAACACCACTACTGTGTCTGGCATCTCCCCTCCTGAGTGGAGATGAGTCACCAGAGTTTGGCTTCTGAGCAACCAGAACCCCAGCAAAGACCATATTACACCAGCTGGCTGACTGCCGCATTGCTCTTGAATGAGACAGCCAAATGTGCAAGTCAGTGGGCAGAGGAAAGACTTACCTCACCTTCTTTGTAGAGTCCTGCAGTTGTTTTCTACAGTAAACACCTCCGGCAATAAACTGGAGCCTTGACCCGCCACAACAGAATGAACCTGCGTAAACATGTGCTCCATCAATAATTTAATCTGTGGCTCCTTGGCAACAGTTTTGTGCTGTGGTGGTTTGGTTTTGGTTCCACAAACCATCCAGTTACATCTGTAGCACTAAAACCTACTGTATTTTGAAATAGGCATGACAGACCTTTCTCATGGCAGGAAAATCACAGGTGTGACTAATGACATTAATGATGGCTTCATTCCATTTAGCTGTGCCAGTAAGCCATGCCAGTGCACCAGCCTGCACAATACCAAAGCCCCTGCACTGGCACACCTAAATGAAATGCAGCCGTTATTAGTTACACCTGTTTTGACAAGTCACAATGTCTGTACCCACTGGTGTGCTTTTTTGTATTTTTAGGGAAATTTGCAAATCTACACTGTTTAACTCTGAATAAATGTACAGGAAAAACTGATTCATGCCTTCAAAGTAGCTGTTTTGCATTTACTGACACAGAGGAACAGTGCTTTGTGGCATTGGCTCAACAGATAACCCCCATTATCCCACTGTTTTCTGACACAATATCCAGTAAACTGGCAAATACAAGCAACAATACAATTACATTCAGTAAGCAAAGCAAGGTTTGAGTGATTTTGATAGGTGCATTCTTGTAGCAAAAGACTGAATCACCTGAATAACTAAAAGAAAAAAAAAATCTGAATCCAAACCCTGCAGCAATTCAATTTTTGAGCCTCTGCATACAACAATACGCATCTTTGTGAACCATTTATTGACTGAGGAAGCCAGTGATCACGTATAGAGAAAGCATCAAACCCTTTGTGATTAGTGTCCAGACAGGTGCTGTGTTCAGAAAATTGCAAAGTTGGCTCACTGTTTATGGGCTGCTTCAGAGATAATCCCAGTAGCAACACATTCGCCATCAAATGTCACAATAGTCCACCACCCCAATGTTCTTCCTGGGCTATTGTGAGCAGGCACAGTTGAGCTGCTATTGAATAGATGTGTTACGTCCTGCAGGGTACAATGTAACAGGAACCTCAGCTTAGAGGAGGCTTTTGTAGCTCTGGGGACACATTTAATTGCAGTGCATTCTGGTTGATTTGAGTTGTGTGAGGCTTCCCGTTGAACTGAGGAGGAATGATGGCCTGACATTTCATTTGGCTCAGGCCTAGATAAGACATGAAAAGCTCAGACAAAGCCTCCTGTTTTTGACAGCATAGTAGAAGACCCAGCGTTTAGCAGAGTTCCTTGGAGAACAAAGTGTAAACAACAAAAGAAAAACTGCACATCACAGTTTGAAGTTTTACTACTACTAATTTCTTCAGACGTTTACAGTCTGCAAGGGAGAAAACCAAGCAAGCAGTCAAGAAACTACTGTATCTTACTCTGTACACCTTGCAGGCATATATCTGCTATTCAGGCCAACAACAACTCAACCCTAAAGAGCCTTTAAAACATACACTATATACTCATTGTGTAAGAATAACTGAGACTATTTTGTTTGTCCAACAGAGTGATAGGTCTTCTCTCTAGCGGATCGCATCATGTCAATTGCAGGAATCACATTCTCTCAGTTAAATTTTCATCCATATATCAATAATTTAAGCTCATCAACTTAACAGTTTTGAATCAGAGCCTTCAGTATCTGGATCAAGTAGCTCACGAAAAATAAGGTGGCCCGAATTCAGAAGGCTACAGCTGTTATATTAATGTGTCAGATACATATCCAATCAACATTTAGGTAAATATAAGTATCAGATCAGACTCAGTATCAGCACACACTCTATATTAAAGAACTTGGATCAGTTTTTAAGTATGCTTGTTCATTTCTATAATCTGGGCATTTGGTCTACTTGGCCGTTACTGTCTGCTCACAAAAGTACTTCTGCTCCACACACAGGCCAAAAAACACATGCATGCACTTACAAACACAGAGGTTACTCACACCCTGACTCAGAGGATTTGGCAGGATGGGCACCTCTGACCCATGCTCACGCCACGACCTGACAAGCCTCCAAACCTGCCCCCTTCTGGCAGAACACACCTCACATGAATATGTGCGTGCGTACACAAACATATACAGACGTACACATTCAGTACACGCACGCACCTTCCTCTGAGGTTCAATGAGGTGTCCTTTTCCTTGTCCTTTTACCCCATGACCCATCAGCTGTCCGACTCCATGCCTTGTTGGCTCGGCTGCATTGACCCGCTCTCCCCTCTAACCTTATCTTCTCTTTTTATCCTCTTTCCATCCTCTTTCCATCCTTTTTT